>JAUIMM010001309.1:0-450000 GCA_031769625.1 Taudactylus pleione | reverse complement strand
ACTGTCAGATGTTACTGTGTTCTACTGTCAGATGTTACTGTGTTCTACTGTCAGATGTTACTGTGTTCTACTGTCAGATGTTACTGTGTTCTACTGTCAGATGTTACTGTGTTCTACTGTCAGATGTTACTGTGGTGTACTGTCAGATGTTACTGTGGTGTACTGTCAGATGTTACTGTGTTCTACTGTCAGATGTTACTGTGTTCTACTGTCAGATGTTACTGTGTTCTACTGTCAGATGTTACTGTGTTCTACTGTCAGATGTTACTGTGTTCTACTGTCAGATGTTACTGTGTTCTACTGTCAGATGTTACTGTGTTCTACTGTCAGATGTTACTGTGTTCTACTGTCAGATGTTACTGTGTTCTACTGTCAGATGTTACTGTGTTCTACTGTCAGATGTTACTATGTTCTACTGTCAGATGTTACTATGGTATACTGTCAGATGTTACTATGGTATACTGTCATGTTACTATGTTCTACTGTCAGATGTTACTATGGTATACTGTCAGATGTTACTATGGTATACTGTCAGATGTTACTATAGTATACTGTCAGATGTTACTATGTTCTACTGTCAGATGTTACTATGGTATACTGTCAGATGTTACTATGGTCTACTGTCAGATGTTACTATGGTCTACTGTCAGATTTTACTATGGTCTACTGTCAGATGTTACTATGGTATACTGTCATGTTACTATGGTCTACTGTCAGATGTTACTATGGTCTACTGTCAGATGTTACTATGGTATACTGTCAGATGTTACTATGGTATACTGTCATGTTACTATGTTCTACTGTCAGATGTTACTATGTTCTACTGTCAGATGTTACTATGGTATACTGTCAGATGTTACTGTGGTATACTGTCAGATGTTACTGTGGTATACTGTCAGATGTTACTGTGGTATACTGTCAGATGTTACTGTGGTATACTGTCAGATGTTACTGTGGTATACTGTCAGATGTTACTGTGGTATACTGTCAGATGTTACTATGGTATACTGTCAGATGTTACTATGGTATACTGTCATGTTACTATGTTCTACTGTCAGATGTTACTATGGTATACTGTCAGATGTTACTATAGTATACTGTCATGTTACTATGTTCTACTGTCAGATGTTACTATGGTATACTGTCAGATGTTACTATGGTATACTGTCAGATGTTACTATGGTATACTGTCAGATGTTACTATGGTATACTGTCAGATGTTACTATGGTATACTGTCAGATGTTACTATGGTATACTGTCAGATGTTACTATGGTATACTGTCAGATGTTACTATAGTATACTGTCATGTTACTATGTTCTACTGTCAGATGTTACTATGGTATACTGTCAGATGTTACTATGGTATACTGTCAGATGTTACTATAGTATACTGTCATGTTACTATGTTCTACTGTCAGATGTTACTATGGTCTACTGTCATGTTACTATGGTCTACTGTCAGATGTTACTATGGTCTACTGTCAGATGTTACTATGGTCTACTGTCAGATGTTACTATGGTATACTGTCATGTTACTATGTTCTACTGTCAGATGTTACTATGGTATACTGTCAGATGTTACTATGGTATACTGTCAGATGTTACTGTGGTATACTGTCAGATGTTACTGTGGTATACTGTCAGATGTTACTGTGGTATACTGTCAGATGTTACTGTGGTATACTGTCAGATGTTACTATGGTATACTGTCAGATGTTACTGTGGTATACTGTCAGATGTTACTGTGGTATACTGTCAGATGTTACTGTGGTATACTGTCAGATGTTACTATGGTATACTGTCAGATGTTACTATGGTATACTGTCAGATGTTACTATAGTATACTGTCATGTTAATATGTTCTACTGTCAGATGTTACTATGGTATACTGTCAGATGTTACTATGGTATACTGTCAGATGTTACTATGGTATACTGTCATGTTACTATGTTCTACTGTCAGATGTTACTATGGTATACTGTCAGATGTTACTATGGTATACTGTCAGATGTTACTATAGTATACTGTCATGTTACTATGTTCTACTGTCAGATGTTACTATGGTATACTGTCAGATGTTACTATGGTATACTGTCAGATGTTACTATGGTATACTGTCAGATGTTACTATGGTATACTGTCATGTTACTATGTTCTACTGTCAGATGTTACTATGTTCTACTGTCAGATGTTACTATGGTATACTGTCAGATGTTACTATGGTATACTGTCAGATGTTACTATGGTATACTGTCAGATGTTACTATAGTATACTGTCATGTTACTATGGTATACTGTCAGATGTTACTATGGTATACTGTCAGATGTTACTATGGTATACTGTCAGATGTTACTATAGTATACTGTCATGTTACTATGTTCTACTGTCAGATGTTACTATGGTATACTGTCAGATGTTACTATGGTATACTGTCAGATGTTACTATAGTATACTGTCATGTTACTATGTTCTACTGTCAGATGTTACTATGGTATACTGTCAGATGTTACTATGGTATACTGTCAGATGTTACTATGGTATACTGTCAGATGTTACTATGGTATACTGTCAGATGTTACTATGGTATACTGTCAGATGTTACTATAGTATACTGTCAGATGTTACTATAGTATACTGTCATGTTACTATGGTATACTGTCAGATGTTACTATGGTATACTGTCAGATGTTACTATAGTATACTGTCATGTTACTATGTTCTACTGTCAGATGTTACTATGGTATACTGTCAGATGTTACTATGGTATACTGTCAGATGTTACTATAGTATACTGTCATGTTACTATGTTCTACTGTCAGATGTTACTATGTTCTACTGTCAGATGTTACTATGGTATACTGTCAGATGTTACTATGTTCTACTGTCATGTTACTATGTTCTACTGTCAGATGTTACTATGTTCTACTGTCAGATGTTACTATGGTATACTGTCAGATGTTACTATGGTATACTGTCAGATGTTACTATGGTATACTGTCAGATGTTACTATGGTATACTGTCAGATGTTACTGTGGTATACTGTCAGATGTTACTGTGGTATACTGTCAGATGTTACTGTGGTATACTGTCAGATGTTACTGTGGTATACTGTCAGATGTTACTGTGGTATACTGTCATGTTACTATGTTCTACTGTCAGATGTTACTATGGTATACTGTCAGATGTTACTATGGTATACTGTCAGATGTTACTATGGTATACTGTCAGATGTTACTATGGTATACTGTCAGATGTTACTATGGTATACTGTCAGATGTTACTATGGTATACTGTCAGATGTTACTATGGTATACTGTCAGATGTTACTATGGTATACTGTCAGATGTTACTATGGTATACTGTCAGATGTTAATGTGGTATACTGTCAGATGTTACTATGGTATACTGTCAGATGTTACTATAGTATACTGTCATGTTACTATGTTCTACTGTCAGATGTTACTATGTTCTACTGTCAGATGTTACTATGGTATACTGTCAGATGTTACTATAGTATACTGTCATGTTACTATGTTCTACTGTCAGATGTTACTATGGTATACTGTCAGATGTTACTATGGTATACTGTCATGTTACTATGTTCTACTGTCAGATGTTACTATGGTATACTGTCAGATGTTACTATGGTATACTGTCAGATGTTACTATGGTATACTGTCAGATGTTACTATGGTATACTGTCATGTTACTATGGTATACTGTCAGATGTTACTATGGTATACTGTCAGATGTTACTATGGTATACTGTCATGTTACTATGTTCTACTGTCAGATGTTACTATGGTATACTGTCAGATGTTACTATGGTATACTGTCAGATGTTACTATAGTATACTGTCATGTTACTATGTTCTACTGTCAGATGTTACTATGTTCTACTGTCAGATGTTACTATGTTCTACTGTCAGATGTTACTATGTTCTACTGTCAGATGTTACTATGGTATACTGTCAGATGTTACTATGGTATACTGTCAGATGTTACTATGGTCTACTGTCAGATGTTACTATGGTCTACTGTCAGATGTTACTATGGTCTACTGTCAGATGTTACTATGGTCTACTGTCAGATGTTACTATGGTCTACTGTCAGATGTTACTATAGTATACTGTCAGATATTACTATGGTATACTGTCAGATGTTACTATGGTATACTGTCAGATGTTACTGTGGTATACTGTCAGATGTTACTGTGGTATACTGTCAGATGTTACTGTGGTATACTGTCAGATGTTACTGTGGTATACTGTCAGATGTTACTGTGGTATACTGTCAGATGTTACTATAGTATACTGTCATGTTACTATGTTCTACTGTCAGATGTTACTATGGTATACTGTCAGATGTTACTATGGTGTACTGTCAGATGTTACTATAGTATACTGTCATGTTACTATGTTCTACTGTCAGATGTTACTATGGTATACTGTCAGATGTTACTATGGTATACTGTCAGATGTTACTATGGTATACTGTCAGATGTTACTATGGTATACTGTCAGATGTTACTATGGTATACTGTCATGTTACTATGTTCTACTGTCAGATGTTACTATGGTATACTGTCAGATGTTACTATGGTATACTGTCAGATGTTACTATAGTATACTGTCATGTTACTATGTTCTACTGTCAGATGTTACTATGGTATACTGTCAGATGTTACTATGGTATACTGTCAGATGTTACTATGGTATACTGTCAGATGTTACTATAGTATACTGTCATGTTACTATGGTATACTGTCAGATGTTACTATGGTATACTGTCAGATGTTACTATGGTATACTGTCAGATGTTACTATGGTATACTGTCATGTTACTATGTTCTACTGTCAGATGTTACTATGGTATACTGTCAGATGTTACTATAGTATACTGTCATGTTACTATGTTCTACTGTCAGATGTTACTATGGTATACTGTCAGATGTTACTATGGTATACTGTCAGATGTTACTATAGTATACTGTCATGTTACTATGGTATACTGTCAGATGTTACTATGGTATACTGTCAGATGTTACTATAGTATACTGTCATGTTACTATGTTCTACTGTCAGATGTTACTATGGTATACTGTCAGATGTTACTATGGTATACTGTCAGATGTTACTATAGTATACTGTCATGTTACTATGTTCTACTGTCAGATGTTACTATGTTCTACTGTCAGATGTTACTATGGTATACTGTCAGATGTTACTATGGTATACTGTCAGATGTTACTATGGTATACTGTCAGATGTTACTGTGGTATACTGTCAGATGTTACTATGGTATACTGTCAGATGTTACTATGGTATACTGTCAGATGTTACTATGGTATACTGTCATGTTACTATGGTATACTGTCAGATGTTACTATGGTATACTGTCAGATGTTACTATGGTATACTGTCAGATGTTACTGTGGTATACTGTCAGATGTTACTATGGTATACTGTCAGATGTTACTATGGTATACTGTCAGATGTTACTATAGTATACTGTCAGATGTTACTATGGTATACTGTCAGATGTTACTGTGGTATACTGTCAGATGTTACTGTGTTCTACTGTCAGATGTTACTATGGTATACCGGTATACTGTCAGATGTTACTATGGTATACTGTCAGATGTTACTATGGTATACTGTCATGTTACTATGGTATACTGTCAGATGTTACTATGGTATACTGTCAGATGTTACTGTGGTATACTGTCAGATGTTACTGTGGTATACTGTCAGATGTTACTGTGGTATACTGTCAGATGTTACTATAGTATACTGTCATGTTACTATGGTATACTGTCAGATGTTACTATGGTATACTGTCAGATGTTACTGTGGTATACTGTCAGATGTTACTGTGGTATACTGTCAGATGTTACTATGGTATACTGTCAGATGTTACTATGGTATACTGTCAGATGTTACTATAGTATACTGTCATGTTACTATGGTATACTGTCAGATGTTACTATGGTATACTGTCAGATGTTACTATGGTATACTGTCAGATGTTACTGTGGTATACTGTCAGATGTTACTATGGTATACTGTCAGATGTTACTATGGTATACTGTCAGATGTTACTATGGTATACTGTCAGATGTTACTATGGTATACTGTCAGATGTTACTATGGTATACTGTCAGATGTTACTGTGGTATACTGTCAGATGTTACTGTGTTCTACTGTCAGATGTTACTATGGTATACCGGTATACTGTCAGATGTTACTATGGTATACTGTCAGATGTTACTATGGTATACTGTCAGATGTTACTATGGTATACTGAATTAAAATTACAAGCATTTCATAAGTGCCAAAGGCTTTTATTGACAATTACATTAAGTTTATGCAAAGAGTCAATATTTGCGGTGTTGACCCTTCTGTTTCAAGACCTCTGCAATTCGCCTTGACATGCTGTCAATCAACTTCTGGGCCACATACTAACGGCCGCCCATTCTTGCCTAATCAATGCTTGGAGTTTGTCAGAATTTGTGGGTTTTGTCCACCCACCTCTTGAGGATTGACCACAAGTACTCAATGGTCTGGGGAGTTTCAAAATTTCGATGTTTTGTTCCCCGAGCCACTTAGTTATCACTTTTGCCTTATGGCAAGGTGCTCCATCATTCTGGAAAAGGCATTGTTCATCACCCTTGGATGGTTTGGAGAAGTTGCTTTTGGAGAATGTTTTGGTACCATTCTTTATTCATGGCTGTGTACTTAGGCAAAGTTGTGAGTGATCCCACTCCCTTGGCTAAGAAGCAACCCCATACATGAATGGCCTCAGGATGCTTTACTGTTGGCATGACACATGACTGATGGTAGCGCTCACCTGTATGTACATGTAACAGTCTCTCTCCCAGCACCACTTCTGGTAATCTCTACTAATGCATTTTCACCGTGGTATGTAACAGTCTCACTCCCAACACCACTTCTGGTAATCTCTACTAATGCATTTTCACCATGGTATGCAACAGTCTCACTCCTAGCACCCACCACTTCTGGTAATCTCTATTAACTCATTTTCATTGTGGTATGTACACATGCCTCCTCACCTCTGGGTGTTCCTCTAGTAAAAATCTCACTCCCAACTCCTCTTCTGGTCATCTCTTACGCGCCTCACCCTGGTATGCGCACATGCCTCCTCAACTCTGGATGTTCCTCTAGTAGCATTCAGTGCTCATATAAAGTGGCACAAATGTCACTTATAGGTTAATGAGCCTATCTCAGTCCTACTTTACCCATGAGGTTATGAATGCGTTTCACAATAAAATGCATAAACAATCAAACCCCCAGGCAGTAATAACAAATATACTTACTAAAAACATGTCTTAACACTTGCATAAAGTGTAAAAGATAATTAAAGACAAACACAATGCACATACACAAGCTATAATACAAAATACTTATAAACAAATGACATAAGCATCTATCACTAAGTTCTCCCCAAAATATAGAATAATAAGCATAAATCACATCATCAAATTATCTCAATGCATAGAAAAAAAGTAAAATGAATTAAAAAGTACACTGATATGAGATAGATATATATGAGATGAATATATTTATGAGATATATATTAGATAGATATGAGATTAATAGAATCATATTCATTATAAAGGGCTCAGCATCTCGTAAACTAAAAATTATAATCAATTGAGATCCTTATTGCCCAGCTACAGTTTAGGGTTAGTTTGATTGTATAGTTGTATTGTCTAATATTGTGTTATAATGTAGACTGAGGAAAGTGAGACTATTACTTTATACATAACCATATTGTATTGATTCTGTGTACTAGTTATTCGGGGGGATTGTTTTGTACTACTGTTTGGCTTGTTTTCTTCATCTTTGTAAATCCTGCAATTGTGTACATGTTATTTATATTGTAATAAATTAATTAAATATAGAATAATTTTTCTTTATTTGTAACATGAGTATATAATTTGATGGTCTTACCTCCACATACAGTACGCACTTAACATTTCTTTTTCTTTTTTCATAATAGTTTTTATTGAATATTTAGTACAAACAAAAAAAAATGAGGATACAGAAAGAAAAAAGGGGAAGCCAGACATATTGCATATCACAAAGCAGAATATTATTGGTCAGCTTACAAACATATTCATAGACATAAAAGAAAACTTGTAATACACATAAGAACAATTAGAAACAAGATACTAAAGGAGCGATGTGTAGAACTACCCCGAGTCTGAATGAGGTGAGCAGAGAACACCTAGATCAACAGGAGCACTATAAATGGTGCAATGAACTTGTTTTTCCCTATATTCTCCCCATTGAAACCATTTCATATGGACGGAGTTAGCAGAGGAGGAATATTTGCTATCCAATGTTTCAAAAACAAAGTGCTTATGAACCTTGTTTTCTATAACTGTGATGTTGGGCAGGGAAGCAATCTTCCACCCCTGGGCAATTGCTGCCTTCGTAGCTATTCAAATATGTCCCATGATGTATCTCACCACGGGATAATGTCCCAGGATAAAAATGAAATAAAGCAATTAGGGGCTCCGCAGGAATGGTTGTTCCAACTTTATTAGTTATCATGGAAAACACCACATTCCATAGTGGTCGATGTAGTGACCAGAAAACATGGAGAATGTCTCCCACCAAACCACAGTTTCGCCAGCAATATTGGGAGACATAGGGCCATATTTTATGTTGCCTCTCAGGTGTAAAATATGCTCTCTGAAGTAGCTTATAATACATTTCTGAATGATTAATACATTTGGATACTGTAAAAACAGAACGAAAAATAATATTCCAATCATCTTCAGAAAGATCTACAGCTAAATCTCTCTCCCATTTGATCTGGCATGGTAATTTCCCCTTTTTATTTATTCTTATCTGACACTGATACCACCAAGAGATACCTCCTTTATGATTAGGAGATTGGAGACGAAGCAACAGCAACGCTGGGAAGGCAGGTTTCTTAAGTGGAGAAGGGAGGTGGCTTTGCAACCAATGTGTCAGCTGTAAGTATTTATAAAAGTCCTGCTTCATTAGTCCAAATTGAGTTTGAAGAAACACAAATGGGACAAGACCATTTTCTGTGAATACGTCACTCAGGGAAGAAAGGCCCCAACCCATGAACCTAAATACAAATCTGGAATCAAATTAGCTATCGATTGGAGAGACAGATTAGGAGAAGGCAAGGAAATTTCTTCATCTAAAGAAACATATGCATGCCAGCACATTATTGTAGTCCCAACTGCTTTACAGAATCCCGGTCTGAAGGAAATTTCAGAGGGGGGCAACCAGAATAAATCAGAAAGGGGGAAGGGATGCATAAATTCCCTTTCAATAAGTACCCAGGGTTTGGGGCAGTCAATTATGAACCAATCTCTGGCCTGACTAAGAATATAAGCTGAATGATAGCGTTCCAAGTCTGGGAAGGCTATTCCTCCAACCGCCTTGGATAGGATGAGAGTGCTTCTTGCTATTTTGGGTCTATTCCCTTTTCAGATATATTTACTAAGTATTTGATAAAATTTATTACATATAAATTTAGATAGGGGTCTAGGGATGGTACAAAATAAGTACATAAGTTTTGGGAGGAGCACCATTTTTGCAGCCGCAATCCGTCCTAGCCAGGATACCTCATGTAGCATCCATTCCTTAGTTAAAATTTCATAGGCTTTCAATAATGGCCCAAAATTACATTCAATGAGATCATGATCTCTAGCTAAATGCACTCCCAGGTATTTAAGTGATTAGATTTCCATATATATCTGTAGGTCTCCTTGAACTTTTCCAAAAGTGCATTCGGGATGTTAAAGGGAAGGGCCTCTGTCTTAGTGGTGTTTAGTTTGTAATACGACACTGCTGTATATTGATCTAAAACAGCATGTAGTGCTGGAAGAGACTCTTCTGGGTGAAGTAAACATAATAAGATATCGTCTGCAAATAAGCTTATCTTGTGGGAGGAGCCCCCGAGAAAAGGGCCGTGTATGCTATTTAGGGATCTAATCGTCTCAGCCAGAGGCTCAATGGCAAGCGCAAAGATGAGTGGTGAAAGGGGACATCCCTGACGTGTGCCGTTTGATATGTCATGTCTGTCAGATAGACAACCATTGACAAACACTTTTGTGGAAGGGCAGATATATAGAGCCGAGATGGAGTCTAAAATTCTCCCCTGGAAACTGAATGGTGCAAAACCTCCGTCAAATATCCCCAATGTAGACGGTCAAATGCCTTCTCGGCATCAAGAGACAAAATCAGCAAGAGCTCTGTAAGGAAATCATAAAGCTCTTTTATGTCTGGGCCTGTCTGTCCATCACAAATCCAACCTGATCCAGTTTAATGAGTTGGCAATAAACGGGATAAATGATTAGCAACCAATTTAGCGAACAATTTGACATCTGTGTTCAATAATGCAATATGGCGGTAGTTAGCTACAACATGAGGGTCTGTACCGGGTTTCGGTATGGCAACTATTCGTGCCTCCAACATTTCTTTAGGGAATTGTTTAGATTCAGTTGCTTCATTAAATAATAACAACAAAATTGGAGCTAGGTCAGTTTTAAAAGATTTATAGAAATTAGCAGGATAGCCGTCTGGGCCCGGAGCCTTATCCGATTGCATATTGCCAATGGCTACATCTACTTCATCCAGAGTCCAAGGAGAGCTAAGGGACAGACAGGCCTCAGAGGACAACACCGGGAGGGAGAGCCTACTCAAAAACTGCTCAATAAGGGCAGCAGTTTCCTGGGTAGTATTGGGGTCATCTTTAACATTGTATAGTTGTGCATAATAGGTAGCAAAAGCATTAGCTATCTCAACAGGGTCGGATACCTTTGCCCCATGATGAGTATAAATTCTCTGTATCTGTTCCTGAGCCCTTTGGCCATGCAATTTACTAGCCAACAACCTACTAGCTCGATTACCAAACACATCAAATTTTTTATTTAAATGGGTAATATTACGCTGTACCTCTAAGTGAGAAGACATTTACTTTCTCTCGGGCATTAATAAGTCATTTATACAGCATTCTATTAGATGGATCTGCTTTATGGGCCTCCAAGTGTGCCGCCTCAACTTCCGCCTTCTCATATTGCTGTTTATATTCTCTCTTAAGCCGAGCAGCAACCTGGATCGCTGAACCTCTGATGCCTTTAATGAGCACCAAAAATTAAATATAGAAGTCTCTTCCGGATTATTGGTACTAAGGAAAAGGGCCTCCTGTACTGCTCTATGAGCCTCCCGGCTGAGACAACAGGTGGTTACCTAATCTCCAAGGGCCCGGGACAACTCTTCTACTCCCTATGTCCCATTTCGATCTATGGACATGTGAATAAAAGGAGTAGTCCCTTATTGTAGGCTGTTTGGCTCTCCAGACATCGAACAGTCCGTACTCTGCTAAAAGCTGCTGAAAACCCTTGGAAAACTCCTGTGGTCTACTTGAACAGGAAGTCGTTGGACGGGATCTATCCATAGTTGGATCGAGAACCATGTTAAAGTCTCCGAGGAGTAGTAGTGCCTCTTTAGAGTACTTCTGCAATGTCAAACAAAATTTTCTACAAAAAGATAGTTGCCTAGTGTTGGGGACATATAAAACTAAGGTGACTTCCACGGTGTCTAATAGTCCTACCAAAATTAGATATCTTCCCTGTGGGTCTATGTGCTGTAAAATCAATGAGAATGAGCAATGTTGGGAAATAAGGAGGGTTACTCCTGCCTTCTTGTGAGGCCCATTAGCTGTGTAGCAATGAGGGAATCTAGCATTGCTAAAGCTCGGAGGGGTAGACTGCTGAAAATGGATCTCCTGGATTGCTACAATATGGGCTTTAAGCTTATGAAAATATTTCAGTGCTAAACGTCTCTTTTGGGGAGAGTTCAAAAGTAAGGGACTGGCGCCCCCCCCCCCTCTTTATAGGAATAATTATACTTCAGAATTAAAACTTAAATATTTGCAAATAAAAACAAAAGTAATAAGTTTTTAAATAACTAAAACTCTTTATGGAGCTATCTGGGGCTGCTGTGAAGAACAGGCAAACAGGAAATTAACTACTGCACAAAATTCTTACCCCGTTACCCACCTGTTCATCCCCCTTACTAGACTATATGGACAAAGCTATCAGGGGTTACCCACTCCACTTACTTGGGTTACAGATTGATGGCAGGTCTCTTGTGGGCTGGTCTCCCTGGCTGGCAGGCTGCTGGTCTCCCTGGCTGGCAGGCTGCTGGTCTCCCTGGCTGGTGCTGGTTGTTGGACTCCCTGGCTGGCAGGCTGCTGGTCTCCCTGGCTGGTGCTGGTTGTTGGACTCCCTGGCTGGCAGGCTGCTGGTCTCCCTGGCTGGTGCTGGTTGTTGGTGTCACTGGTTGGCAGGCTGCTGGTCTCCCTGACTGGCAGGCTGCTTGTCTAATTAGATGCAGCATGCAGACTCAGCAAAGGGAAGTAGAATCCATGTGCAGGTGGAACGCATATTTCCTTTCTACTTCCCTTCCTGTGTACACACAGCACAAGTCCACTCACTAGTCACCTAACCCTATACAGGTAATCATTTGTCTAGTAGCCAGTCATTTAAAATTTGACCCACCCCCACTGAACCTACTTCCTGGACCTCATCCAATCAGGATGGGGTGTGGGGGACGGGTGATAGAGAGGACGGAGACTTCAAGTACTGTAATTTATGTTATTAACACTTTGCTGCCAGCCAATGGGAGGCATTGTGGGAGGAGGATTTGCTGTGTGATATAGAAGCTGTATATAGTACACACACACAGCCGGCCCTAGCCAAATTAGTGCTCTAGGCAAGATTTTGGGTGGTGCCCCCCTCCCCGTGGGATCCTCAAAAGGGGTGTGGCCTCAAGGAAGGGGCCCTGGCCCAGCACCCACCTATCCCAGCACAGCACTGTATCAGCACCCACCACCCCTATCCCAGCACCCACCACCTCTATCCCAGCACAGCACTGCATCAGCACCCACCACCTCTATCCCAGCACAGCACTGCATCAGCACCCACCACCTCTATCCCAGCAGAGCACCCCTCTCCCAGCAGTGAGCACCCCAGCCCTCTCCCAGTTCCAAACTTACTGTACTTGAGTGTAGACTGCAGAGCAATCCGGCTCAGGGTATAGCAAGCCACGGGCGGTGGACCCACTTTCCCCACCTCAGGCTGGCACGGGCGGTGGACCCGCTTTTCCCATCTCAGGCTGGCAGGCCGCAGCTGTGTGTGATGATTGCTGGAGGCGGGACCCAGAGCCGTGAGGTGACTCGCTATTCCGAGCTCCACAAAGGCCCATGGTGCAGCAGCCCTTCCGTGACCATTACTAAAAGTCCTGAATGAGCCTCTGCCCATGTGCAGAAGCTCATTCTGATTGTGTGATGCCTCAGAGCCGGCCCAGCGCTAACACCAGCCGCTGTTCAGTACTCCGACCCCGCAAACTGCCGCCGGCTGTTCCGCCATTGCCCGCTCACTGTTGCTGCTGATAGGCCCGATCGGAGCTGTCACCAGAGCTCCGATCGTGGATGCTGCACAGCGGCAGTAGCAGCTGCCAGAGTTTCTGCCCAGCCAGGGGCTCCGGCCATGTCTGCACCCAACCTCCACCGGCCGTAGGTGGGCTTGGATGCCCCTAGGCATTTGCTTAGTTTGTCTATGTCTAGGGCTGACCACACACACACACACACACACACACACAATACACACACACACAATACACACACACAATACACACACACACACTACACACACACACACAATACACACACACACACTACACACACACACACTACACACAATACACAGAGCAGTCAGGGAGGAGGGGCTCAGGCTGCTCAGCTCCAGGACAGTGTTTCCTGTCACACTGCAGCTACATTGTTTCACAGGTCACTGACATGGTAAAAGAACTAACCAGCTGACATCTGTGTGTGTGATACCGCTGGATGGCGCCCCCCCCCCTTGGCTGATGCCCCTGGAAAGTGCCATCCCAGCCAATAGGTGGATACGCCCCTGGTCACTGGCCATAACTGAGCAGCAGCCATGGCTGGGAGAGCACAGAGCCAGACGAGTGCCTATCCCATCCACCCTGGCCGAGGGAAAGACGGAAACACTGGACTGGAAGGTTAGTATGTGGGAGGGACTGCAATGCTGCCGAGAGCCGGCCAGGCCAGAGTGGGCTGGGTACAAGCAATGTGCAGGGGCCCCTAGGGGACCTCACTGCCTATAATTCAACCCTGATCTATTGGAAATATGATGTAAATAATGTATTGTACACTGAATAATTATAGCACCCTCTATTGGAGAGATATTGTATATCCAATTACTGTGTATCATGTTATCAGATCGTTGTCACCTCTATAGAACTGGTAGAAAATGTTTTAAAATTTAGATTATTATAACACCACATGTTGGAAATAAATTCCGTGATACTCTGATCAAAATTGCCCATTATTCTAATGTACAAACATCAAGATTGACTCCACATCTGCTCCACAGCAACGGAACCGGAAGTGGCACCATTCTAAAGAGAAGACTGTTACTATAACAGTGAGCACTTTGGAAATTACCCTCTATGCCTTGATAAAGATATATAGGGGGTCATTCAGACCCGGTCGTTAGCGCCGATGCGCTCGGACCGGGTCGATGGCCCCCCACAGAGCATGCGCGCGACGGCGCCGTCGTGCGCATGCGTGAGACCCGCTACGACCGACAGCGACCGGTCGTAGCGGGTCTCGATCCAAAGGGGGCGAGCTGTCGATGTTGATTGACAGCTTGCCCCGTTTGGAAGGCGGGCCAGGGGGTGTGGCAGCCCAAATGGAGGCGTTACTATGGGAACGCCTGCCGTTTGGGGGAGGCCCCACTGACATCACTAGTGATGTCAGTGGAGAGCTTCCGGCTCTGACAGAGCCAGAAGCTCTCCGGGGCTTACGACAAGTGAGACCCTACCCTAGGGTCTCGTCGTAAGCCCCGATGGTCGCGATGGTCTCTGACCATCGCGACCATCACCTGAGCGGTCGTTTGAGCTGTGGGTGTAAACCCACAACCTAACGACCGCAACAGAGGCGGGCAGTCAGGATGCAAGTGGCCGCCCAGTTTCTGAGCGACCGCTTGCATCCTCTGTCCGCCTCTGAATGAGGTCCATAGTGTCTTATTTATCAATGAGTTTTAACATTCACAACGAGTGATTAAACTCGTTAATTATGATAAATGGTGCTCCAGCCAATCAGCTCCCAACTGTCATTTTTGAACCAGATTGGGAGCTGATTGGCTGGAACATCATTATCATACACAATGAGATTTATCACTCGTGAATGATAAAACTTGTTGATAAATGAGGCCCATAATATCTGGAAATGCATTGGCTGTAGGTGGAGCGGCATACCGGTACCCTGGAAGAAGGTAAGACCTTTGTTTGCACCATCTAGTTTTTTGAAACCGGACTTGAACCGGTTATTAGTGATTCCTAAGAGCATCACTGGTCACCTGTATGGCGCCTACTGGGTAATACGTTTTGTTTATATATAAATGTGTCAGGCACATCCATGCACTATAATATTCTTTTCATTACCTTTTAATAAAAATCTATTGGTCCTACAAAACGAAATCTTAATATGAGAGGGAGAGTATGCATAGTGGTGAGTACGGTACTCATGTGATTTCCATCCTCCATTTGCATAGACACACATACATGTTTGGTATCACTACTGTCAGTGTAAGTGAGGTACGCCATCATCACTGACTGCTAATACCAGTAACATTACTTATACCAGCTAATGATACCTGTATATGAGAGGCAGAGTATGCATAGTGGTGACTATTGTACACATGTGATTTCCATCTCCCATTTGCATAGACACACATACATGTTTGGTATCACTACTGTCAGTGTAAGTGAGGTACGCCATCATCACTGACTGCTAATACCAGTAACATTACTTATACCAGCTAATGATACCTGTATATGAGAGGCAGAGTATGCATAGTGGTGAGTACAGTACACATGTGATTTCCATCACCCATTTGCATAGACACACATACATGTTTGGTATCACTACTGTCAGCGTAAGTGAGGTACGTCATCATCACTGACTGCTAATACCAGTAACATTACTTATACCAGCTAATGATACCTGTATATGAGAGGCAGAGTATGCATAGTGGTGAGTACAGTACACATGTGATTTCCATCTCCCATTTGCATAGACACACATACATGTTTGGTGTCACTACTGTCAGTGTAAGTGAGGTACGCTATCATCACTGACTGCTAATACCAGTAACATTACTTATACCAGCTAATGATACCTGTATATGAGGCAGAGTATGCATAGTGGTGAGTACTGTACACATGTGATTTCCATCACCCATTTGCATAGACACACATACATGTTTGGTATCACTACTGTCAGTGTAAGTGAGGTACGTCATCATCACTGACTGCTAATACCAGTAACATTACTTATACCATCTAATGGTACCTTTATATGAGAGGCAGAGTATGCATAGTGGTGAGTATGGTACACATGTGATTTCCATCTCCCATTTGCATAGACACACATACATGTTTGGTGTCACTACTGTCAGTGTAAGTGAGGTAAGCCATCATCACTGACTGCTAATACCAGAAACATTACTTATACCAGCTAATGATACCTGTATATGAGAGGCAGAGTATGCATAGTGGTGAGTACAGTACACATGTGATTTCCATCTCCCATTTGCATAGACACACATACATGTTTGGTGTCACTACTGTCAGTGTAAGTGAGGTACGCTATCATCACTGACTGCTAATACCAGTAACATTACTTATACCAGCTAATGATACCTGTATATGAGGCAGAGTATGCATAGTGGTGAGTACTGTACACATGTGATTTCCATCTCCCATTTGCATAGACACACATACATGTTTGGTATCACTACTGTCAGTGTAAGTGAGGTACGTCATCATCACTGACTGCTAATACCAGTAACATTACTTTTACCAGCTAATGATACCTGTATATGAGAGGCAGAGTATGCATAGTGGTGAGTACGGTACACATGTGATTTCCATCTCCCATTTGCATAGACACACATACATGTTTGGTGTCACTACTGTCAGTGTAAGTGATGTACGTCATCATCACTGACTGCTAATACCAGTAACATTACTTATACCAGCTAATGATACCTGTATATGAGAGGCAGAGTATGTATAGTGGTGAGTATAGTACACATGTGATTCCCATCTCCCATTTGCATAGACACAGATACATGTCTGGTATCACTACTGTCAGTGTAAGTGAGGTATGCCATCATCACTGACTGCTAATACCAGTAACATTACTTATACCAGCTAATGATACCTGTATATGAGAGGCAGAGTATGCATAGTGGTGAGTACAGTACACATGTGATTTCCATCACCCATTTGCATAGACACACATACATGTTTGGTATCACTACTGTCAGCGTAAGTGAGGTACGTCATCATCACTGACTGCTAATACCAGTAACATTACTTATACCAGCTAATGATACCTGTATATGAGAGGCAGAGTATGCATAGTGGTGAGTACAGTACACATGTGATTTCCATCTCCCATTTGCATAGACACACATACATGTTTGGTGTCACTACTGTCAGTGTAAGTGAGGTACGCTATCATCACTGACTGCTAATACCAGTAACATTACTTATACCAGCTAATGATACCTGTATATGAGGCAGAGTATGCATAGTGGTGAGTACTGTACACATGTGATTTCCATCTCCCATTTGCATAGACACACATACATGTTTGGTATCACTACTGTCAGTGTAAGTGAGGTACGTCATCATCACTGACTGCTAATACCAGTAACATTACTTTTACCAGCTAATGATACCTGTATATGAGAGGCAGAGTATGCATAGTGGTGAGTACGGTACACATGTGATTTCCATCTCCCATTTGCATAGACACACATACATGTTTGGTGTCACTACTGTCAGTGTAAGTGAGGTACGCTATCATCACTGACTGCTAATACCAGTAACATTACTTATACCAGCTAATGATACCTGTATATGAGGCAGAGTATGCATAGTGGTGAGTACTGCACACATGTGATTTCCATCTCCCATTTGCATAGACACACATACATGTTTGGTATCACTACTGTCAGTGTAAGTGAGGTACGCCATCATCACTGACTGCTAATACCAGTAACATTACTTATACCAGCTAATGATACCTGTATATGAGAGGCAGAGTATGCATAGTGGTGAGTACAGTACACATGTGATTTCCATCACCCATTTGCATAGACACACATACATGTTTGGTATCACTACTGTCAGTGTAAGTGAGGTACGTCATCATCACTGACTGCTAATACCAGTAACATTACTTATACCAGCTAATGATACCTGTATATGAGAGGCAGAGTATGCATAGTGGTGAGTACAGTACACATGTGATTTCCATCTCCCATTTGCATAGACACACATACATGTTTGGTGTCACTACTGTCAGTGTAAGTGAGGTACGCTATCATCACTGACTGCTAATACCAGTAACATTACTTATACCAGCTAATGATACCTGTATATGAGGCAGAGTATGCATAGTGGTGAGTACTGTACACATGTGATTTCCATCTCCCATTTGCATAGACACACATACATGTTTGGTATCACTACTGTCAGTGTAAGTGAGGTACGCCATCATCACTGACTGCTAATACCAGTAACATTACTTATACCAGCTAATGATACCTGTATATGAGAGGCAGAGTATGCATAGTGGTGAGTACAGTACACATGTGATTTCCATCACCCATTTGCATAGACACACATACATGTTTGGTATCACTACTGTCAGTGTAAGTGAGGTACGTCATCATCACTGACTGCTAATACCAGTAACATTACTTATACCATCTAATGGTACCTGTATATGAGAGGCAGAGTATGCATAGTGGTGAGTATGGTACACATGTGAATTCCATCTCCCATTTGCATAGACACACATACATGTTTGGTGTCACTACTGTCAGCGTAAGTGATGTACGTCATCATCACTGACTGCTAATACCAGTAACATTACTTATACCAGCTAATGATACCTGTATATGAGAGGCAGAGTATGCATAGTGGTGAGTACGGTACACATGTGATTTCCATCTCCCATTTGCATAGACACACATACATGTTTGGTGTCACTACTGTCAGTGTAAGTGAGGTACGCCATCATTACTGACTGCTAATACCAGTAACATTACTTATACCAGCTAATGATACCTGTATATGAGAGGCAGAGTATGCATAGTGGTGAGTACGATACACATGTGATTTCCATCTCCCATTTGCATAGACACACATACATGTTTGGTGTCACTACTGTCAGTGTAAGTGAGGTACGTCCTCATCACTGACTGCTAATACCAGTAACATTACTTATACCAGCTAATGATACCTGTATATGAGGCACTGTATGCATTGTGGTGAGTACAGTACACATGTGATTTCCATCTCCCATTTGCATAGACACACATACATGTTGGTATCACTACTGTCAGTGTAAGTGAGGTACGCCTTCATCACTAACTGCTAATACCAGTAACATTACTTATACCAGCTAATGATACCTGTATATGAGAGGCAGAGTATGCATAGTGGTAAGTACAGTACACATGTGATTTCCATCTCCCATTTGCATAGACACACATACATGTTTGGTGTCACTACTGTCAGTGTAAGTGAGGTACGCCATCATCACCAACTGCTAATACCAGTAACATTACTTATACCAGCTAATGAAACCTTTATATGAGAGGCAGAGTATGCATAGTGGTGAGTACAGTACACATGTGATTTCCATCTCCCATTTGCATAGACACACATACATGTTTGGTGTCACTACTGTCAGTGTGAGGTACGTCATCATCACTGACTGCTAATACCAGTAACATTACTTATACCAGCTTATGATACCTGTATATGAGAGGCAGAGTATGCATAGTGGTGAGCACGGTACACATGTGATTTCCATCTCCCATTTGCATAGACACCCATACATGTTTGGTATCACTACTGTCAGTGTAAGTGAGGTACGCCATCATTACTGACTGCTAATACCAGTAACATTACTTATACCAGCTAATGATACCTGTATATGAGAGGCAGAGTATGCATAGTGGTGAGTACGGTACACATGTGATTTCCATCTCCCATTTGCATAGACACACATATATGTTTGGTGTCCCTACTGTCAGTGTAAGTGAGGTACGTCATCATCACTGACTCCTAACACCAGTAACATTACTTATACCAGCTAATGATACCTGTATATGAGAGGCAGAGTATGCATAGTGGTGAGTACTGTACACATGTGATTTCCATCTCCTATTTGCATAGACACACATACATGTTTGGTGTCACTACTGTCAGTGTAAGTGAGGTACGTCATCATCACTGACTCCTAATACCAGTAACATTACTTATACCAGCTAATGATACCTGTGTATGAGGCAGAGTATGCATAGTGGTGAGTACGGTACACATGTGATTTACATCTTCCATTTGCATAGACACACATACATGTTTGGTGTCACTACTGTCAGTGTAAGTGAGGTACGCCATCATTACTGACTGCTAATACCAGTAACATTACTTATACCAGCTAATGGTACCTGTATATGAGAGGCAGAGTATGCATAGTGGTGAGTACAGTACGCATTATAATTTGCACCTTGGGGGTGATTCATGTCACCTGTACAATACCCCAAATGAACAACTGAGCTTACTGTGATCAGCATAAAACACTACACATTGCTGGATCCTCTTATATATTACATGTATCTGTGAGGAGCACACGCTGATCAGTATAATCCATCCATGGGAGAGAAATGGGGAATAATGACCTCGGGATGAGTAATATATATAAGGAACGTACAGTTACAGTCATTATCTGTATCACCATAATATACATCACATAGTCTATGTACCTTCACCAGTGACCACCTTGGCAGCGCCGCTCTTCAGCGCTATACACATTATATCACATAGTCTATGTACCCTCACCAGTGACCACCTTTACACACTATATCACATAGTCTATGTACCCTCACCAGTGACCACCTTGGCAGCGCCGCTCTTCAGCACTATACACATTATATCACATAGTCTATGGACCCTCACCAGTGACCACCTTGGCAGCGCCGCTCTTCAGCACTATACACATTATATCACATAGTCTATGGACCCTCACCAGTGACCACCTTGGCAGCGCCGCTCTTCAGCACTATACACATTATATCACATAGTCTATGGACCGTCACCAGTGACCACCTTGGCAGCGCCGCTCTTCAGCACTATACACATTATATCACATAGTCTATGGACCCTCACCAGTGACCACCTTGGCAGCGCCGCTCTTCAGCACTATACACATTATATCACATAGTCTATGTACCCTCACCAGTGACCACCTCGGCAGCGCCGCTCTTCAGCGCTATACACATTATATCACATAGTCTATGGACCCTCACCAGTGACCACCTCGGCAGCGCCGCTCTTCAGCGCTATACACATTATATCACATAGTCTATGTACCCTCACCAGTGACCACCTCGGCAGCGCCGCTCTTCAGCGCTATACACATTATATCACATAGTCTATGTACCCTCACCAGTGACCACCTTGGCAGCGCCGCTCTTCAGCGCTATACACATTATATCACATAGTCTATGTACCCTCACCAGTGACCACCTTGGCAGCGCCGCTCTTCAGCACTATACACATTATATCACATAGTCTATGTACCCTCACCAGTGACCACCTTGGCAGCGTCGCTCTTCAGCACTATACACATTATATCACATAGTCTATGTACCCTCACCAGTGACCACCTTGGCAGCACTATACACATTATATCACATATTCTATGTACCCTCAGTAGTGACCACCTTGGCAGCGCCGCTCTTCAGCACTATACACATTATATCACATAGTCTATGTACCCTCACCAGTGACCACCTTGGCAGCACCGCTCTTCACCATTATACACATTATATCACATAGTCTATGTACCCTCACCAGTGACCACCTTGGCAGCGCCGCTCTTCAGCACTATACACATTATATCAAATAGTCTATGTACCCTCACCAGTGACCACCTTGGCAGCACCGCTCTTCACCATTATACACATTATATCACATAGTCTATGTACCCTCACCAGTGACCACCTTGGCAGCGCCGCTCTTCAGCACTATACACATTATATCACATAGTCTATGAAGGTCTGCGGGATGGATCTTGTAGTGTTATTAGGAGACAGCAGCCAGATCACTGAGGCCTTTATTCCCGGCCCTTGTAGTGTAGATTTGTGGTGCCGACAATAATTTTCTCTCTGCTTTGTATTATTTATGCAGAACCCACACAATTCATAAAAATACCATTAGTTTCCTTATTTCTCCTAAAAAGGCCAAAATAATCTCCCCAAAGGAGACAAAAACATTTTTCATTGAATTGCAAGAAAGTGAATAACAATGGCCCTGATTCAGAGCCGGTCGCTATTTGCGCTCGCTCGTCCAGAAAATAGGGGTGGCTATTCAAATGAACCGTTAGCTGTTTGCTGTCTGTTCACGCCTCTAGGTCTGAACGAGCGAACAAAACTTGCGGTCGTTTTTTGGGAAACTACGCCCCCTGGCCGCTCGCATCCGACGTCATGTCCGCTATTTATTAGATTAATCGAGTACATCGAACAGGGTATGAACTGCTCGCTATTCTTGTGGTTGGTTTTTGCTACCACAATTTTGCGAGCAGTTCTGGCTAAAAAAAAACTCAGTGCCGTGGTCAGTGACGCTGCTGTTTTAAATATGCACACCCATAAAACGCCCGTTTTGACCTTTAAGCACGCCTGCGTTCTGATTTCCACTCCCCGTTTTCAAGCACCTTCCCCTGTTACCACCCACATACGCCTCATCCTGTCACTCAAATTATCAGGCATTCGCTTATTTGCGAGCACATGAATTTCGGCCGCACTGACTGGTTCGCGCATGTGTATAACGATCCGTACGCATGCGCAGTTTGGCAAACATCGCTCGGAGCGAACGAGCTGCCGCTTACGAGTGGCTCTGAATGAGGGCCTATGTTTTTAATTTTTTCTCTAACCACCACTATGAAATACTTTGTGGTTTGTGTACGTCACCATAAATCCACCATTCCAACAGCAAACAGCTGGATTCTACCCATAAGTTTCTATAATAAAATGTTTTAAAAAATAATAATATATTTTATCTTCTCTGTGTATGACTGATATACATAAAATGTATCCCCTATATAACAATGACGTGGTCTGTTATTACTGCAGAGAGTGGTGCTGATATCTAATAGTATAATAATGTATTTTATCTTCTCCGTGTATGACTGATATACATAATATGTATCCTCTATATAACAATGATGTGGTCTGTTATTACTGCAGAGAGTGGTGCCGATATCTAATAGTATAATAATGTATTTATCTTCTCTGTGTATGACTGATATACATAAAATGTATCCCCTATATAACAATGACGTGGTCTGTTATTACTGCAGAGAGTGGTGCTGATATCTAATAGTATAATAATGTATTTATCTTCTCTGTGTATGACTGATATACATAATATGTATCCCCTATATAACAATGACGTGGTCTGTTATTACTGCAGAGAGTGGTGCCGATATCTAATAGTATAATAATGTATTTATCTTCTCCGTGTATGACTGATATACATAAAATGTATCCCCTATATAACAACGACGTGGTCTGTTATTACTGCAGAGAGTGGTGCTGATATCTAATAGTATAATAATGTATTTATCTTCTCCGTGTATGACTGATATACATATAATGTATCCCCTATATAACAATGACGTGGTCTGTTATTACTGCAGAGAGTGGTGCTGATATCTAATAGTATAATAATGTATTTATCTTCTCTGTGTATGACTGATATACATAAAATGTATCCCCTATATAACAACGACGTGGTCTGTTATTACTGCAGAGAGTGGTGCTGATATCTAATAGTATAATAATGTATTTATCTTCTCTGTGTATGACTGATATACATAAAATGTATCCCCTATATAACAATGACGTGGTCTGTTATTACTGCAGAGAGTGGTGCCGATATCTAATAGTATAATAATGTATTTATCTTCTCTGTGTATGACTGATATACATAATATGTATCCTCTATATAACAATGACGTGGTCTGTTATTACTGCAGAGAGTGGTGCTGATATCTAATAGTATAATAATGTATTTATCTTCTCTGTGTATGACTGATATACATAATATGTATCCCCTATATAACAATGACGTGGTCTGTTATTACTGCAGAGAGTGGTGCTGATATATAATAGTATAATAATGTATTTATCTTCTCTGTGTATGACTGATATACATAAAATGTATCCCCTATATAACAACGACGTGGTCTGTTATTACTGCAGAGAGTGGTGCTGATATCTAATAGTATAATAATGTATTTATCTTCTCCGTGTATGACTGATATACATATAATGTATCCCCTATATAACAATGACGTGGTCTGTTATTACTGCAGAGAGTGGTGCTGATATCTAATAGTATAATAATGTATTTATCTTCTCCGTGTATGACTGATATACATAAAATGTATCCCCTATATAACAATGACGTGGTCTGTTATTACTGCAGAGAGTGGTGCTGATATCTAATAGTATAATAATGTATTTATCTTCTCTGTGTATGACTGATATACATATAATGTATCCCCTATATAACAATGACGTGGTCTGTTATTACTGCAGAGAGTGGTGCTGATATCTAATAGTATAATAATGTATTTATCTTCTCTGTGTATGACTGATATACATAAAATGTATCTCCTATATAACAACGACGTGGTCTGTTATTACTGCAGAGAGTGATGCTGATATCTAATAGAATAAAGACAATACTATAAGTGTCACTCGAGTGATCTATTCCAGTCTTATAGTAAGGACACATGGAGGATTAGGAAAGATTAGATCTGATAGGTGATGTATGAGGAGTTATACAGCAGCTATACATAGATGGGGGGTCATCCTCTAATAAGATATAACACATTATACAAATCTAAAAACAATAATTAATTCACATGTGGCTTAATAAAGATGCATTATAAATGAAATGTACAGTATTTAATATGAAAATATTAATGATAGAAATTACAAACATAATACATATAGATCATATAAAACACAGGTCACTGATATTCAGGCTAATTCTGATTACAAATAAGTGGGCACCAATAATAGTAAATAGAGAACCAGATGTAAATGGTGACGTCACAAGCTAATAGGTGATGGAAAGAAGTTTGGTGCATCCGGGTAATGGCCAGTTGGCAGATAGTTATATTACCAGGTTGCTGTGACAGAAGTCCGTCCAGTCTTTAGCAGGAAAGCTCGCAGTGGGTGATGGCTGGCCGGTGTAATCGC
The DNA here is from genome assembly GCA_031769625.1 of Taudactylus pleione. Classification (NCBI taxonomy): domain Eukaryota; kingdom Metazoa; phylum Chordata; class Amphibia; order Anura; family Myobatrachidae; genus Taudactylus; species Taudactylus pleione. Next base: position 424,540 of record JAUIMM010001309.1, on the reverse strand, counting down.
TGGATGTTCCCATATTCCTGCTTTCACTCCTGGTCCAGATAAGGAAGGACAAGTGTCCCAACCGTGTCCAGTGGATAAAGTTACTAACGCATTTTGGTGTGGAATTAGACCCACAACCTCATCAGAAGCATGTATTATACAGTATAATATGGCTGCCTTATATACCCAAGGAGCACATCAAACAAGCATCAGGGGGGAACCATAATTAGTCATGTGATATGTAAGACCAATAAATATATTACATAGAAAACAATCAGTATCTAATGTATAATCAGCAAATGAGTTTGTAAAAACAATATAAACCCTAAGAATAAAAAGGTCCATTTACCAATTAATGCAGCACAGCAGCCGGGCCCAAGTCCGTGTCACATGATGTATTCAACAGCACATGATCGGAACGAACCAATCATGTTAATCTCTGCAGAGTTCCAGAATGAACTAGAGAGGGAGTCTGGATAATCAGATCCACCCGGTCATGTGATATAAACACACACACATGACTGGAATGGACCAATCAAGGAGATATCTGTAGAAAAACCAGCAAGAGGCTTTGATGATTTGTTCCACCCAGTCACATGGTAAACCGCAATCACATGACCGGTTACACCAGTAACAGTGAGTAAGAGTTGTCATGGGGAAGATATAGAAATACAGGTCTCCAGGAACATAGCATGTGTACAATGTCACATGATGGAGCTGACCAATTCCAATTATCACATGTTATATATATCATAGCGATTCTCCTAAGTTATAACACCATAAGGTATAAATTACATACATGATATAGTAAAGATAACGGATTTGTGATCTGTATAGCGGCAGCATCATCCGGAATCAAGATCACGTTATAAACACATTATAATATCATATTGCATAGTTATAAGGTTGATAATATTAGTAATAACGTGCGATAGTGTCCACTAGTGAGTCACATGATATGATCACACCCACGCGCCCAATTACACTAATGAGGGCAGATAGATAGATATCTATCTAAGCAAATTAATATTTGTCCTAGGTCACTATTGGAGACTTATTCTGCAAATACTTAGAATATGAAGAGCTTAGATTTAGGCATAATGAGAACCACATGGAAAGTATCACGGTATATTCTGATACTGGAATCATACTTATATAAATATATATAATTTCCTGCGTGTATTAATATTAGATAGTATACATTTTAATGCATCTTTACCAAGCCCTATATTATTTATTGTTGTTGAGATTTCTTTAGCGCTGCACGTTCCTCCTCTTTTTATATTAATGACACATACCAATTATCTGTGGATGAAGAACTTAAAATGCTGTGTGACTGGAGTGTTACTAAAACCATGTTTTGTATTAGTTCATAGAAAAACTTTTTTCATGTGTGACATCTGATGTGTAACAAGGTTCGTTTTACGTGTAAAACATTTCCCACACTCAGAACATGGAAATGACTTCACACCTGTGTGACTTCTCTGATGAATAACAAGATCTGATTTATATGTAAAACATTTCTCACACTCAGAACATGGAAATGGTTTCTCATCTGTGTGACTTCTCTGATGCACAACAAGATTTGATTTCTGTGTAAAACATTTACTGCACTCAGAACATGGAAATGGTTTCTCACCTGTGTGACGTCTCTGATGCACAACAAGATATGATTTCCGTGTAAAATATTTCCCACACTCAGAACATGGAAATGGTTTCTCACCTGTATGACTTCTCTGATGTGTAACAAGAACAGATTTCTGTGTAAAACATTCCCCACATACAGAGCATGGAAACGGTTTCTCACCTGTGTGACTTTTCTGATGAATAACAAGATCTGATTTATATGTAAAACATTTCTCACACTTAGAACATGGAAATGGCCTCTCACCTGTGTGACTTCTCTGATGCACAACAAGATATGATTTCCGTGTAAAATATTTCCCACATTCAGAACATGGAAATGGTTTCTCACCTGTGTGACTTCGCTGATGTGCAACAAGATATGATTTCTGTGTAAAACATTTCCCACACTCAGAGCATGGAAATGGTTTCTCACCTGTGTGACTTCTCTGATGTGTAACAAGATGTGATTTCAGTTTAAAATATTTCCCACATTCAGAACATGGAAATGGCCTCTCACCTGTGTGACATCTCTGATGTGTAACAAGATTTGATTTCTGTGTAAAACATTTACTACACTCAGAGCATGGAAATGGTTTATCACCTGTGTGACGTCTCTGATGAAAAACAAGATCTGATTTATATGTAAAATATTTCCCACACACAGAACAGGGAAATATTTTATCAGGTGTATGAGCTGCTCTATGTGTAACAAAAGCTGAGGTATCAGGAGAACATTGGTCACAATTAGAGGGATCAGATGATATATCTGCACTGTGAGGTACTGGATGTATATTTAGCATAACGGGATTATCTCCTGGAGATTCATGTGTGGTGTTATCTTCTATTTTAATATCTGTAGACAAGATGAGATCTCCCTCTAAGTCATTCCTGCTTGTGCGTCCATCTGCTGGAAATACAATAACTATTATTATTATTCAGAGTTCTTCATAAAGCTCACACATTTCACAGCGCCTTACAGAGAATATTTGGCCAATAGGCTTACAATCTATATTCACAACCATATCTACTTGCACACACAATATGCTTTATTTGGGTCACAGGTCAATTAACCCACCAGTATGATTTTTCCAGGAAAAAAAATGCAAAACTCCACACATCACTTTGGTTGAAAATTAAACTCATGAACTTAGTGCTGTGAGGCAGCAATCCTAACCCCACTACACCACCATGTTATAAATTAAGAGGTTTAGCTGTTTAATTTTATGTATAATTTGCATATACAAACAGTGACCACATTATTACATTAACAAATGAACCAACAAGAAACAAGACTCTCATTGAACAGATAAAATGACACAAGCACATTATCTGCACAAGTCATAGATCCAGCCACAAGGACAATCTCAACCAGTGATGGACAATATCCATCTAGACCGCCCTCATACATAAACAGGGGAAACTTGTGGGATAATTACTAACAGCTGCGTCCACACTACACAAAGTTCTCCAGGTGGATACATAAATAGCAAAAGCAGCCTCTATATGGTCCTCTGGTCATCCTCAGGGAGAGAAGCCCCACCAGAGTCATGCTACTAAACTAGGGTAATGATTCACTGTATTTAATTGCTCAGAGGGAGGAAGAGCGATAGGACAGAGCTACACAGAATGATGATGGAACACAGAGGGGGAGGCAGCAGGACAGGGTAGGGAATGTCCAAGGGCAGAACGGGGGAGGCAGCAGGACAGGGTAGAGGAACGGCACAGAGCGGGGGAGGCAGCAGGACACAGTAGGGGAATAGAGCAGGGCACAGAGGCAGCAGGACAGGGTAGGGGAATAGAGCAGGGCACAGAGGCAGCAGGACAGGGTAGGGGAATAGAGCAGGGCACAGAGGCAGCAGCATAGGGTAGGGGAATGGAGCAGGGCACAGGGCAGGGGAGGCAGCAGGACATGGTAGGGGAACGGCACAGAGTGGGGGAGGCAGGACAGGGTAGGGGGAACGGCACAGAGCGGGGGAGGCAGCAGGACATAGTAGGGGAATAGAGCAGGGCACAGAGGCAGCAGGACAGGGTAGGGGGAATAGAGCAGGGCACAGAGCGGGAGAGGCAGCAGGACGGGGTAGGGGAATAGAGAAGGGCACAGAGCGGGGGAGGCAGCAGGACAGGCTATGGGAACGGAGCAGTACGCAGAGTAAGGGAGGCAGCAGGACAAGGTAGGAGAACGGCAGAGGGCACAGAGTAGGGGAGGCAGCAGGACGGGTAGGGGAATGGCACAGAGCGAGGGAGGCAGCAGTACAGGATAGGGACTATCCAAGGGCAGAGTGGGGGAGGCAGCAGGACACAGCAGAGGAAAGGCACAGAGCAGGGGAGGCAGCAGGACAGGGTAGGGGAATGCCCAAGGGTACAGAGCGGAGGAGGCGGAAGGACAGGGTAGGGAATGTCCAAGGGCAGAGCGAGGGAGGCAGCAGGACACAGTAGAGGAAAGGCACAAAGCAGAGGAGGCAGCAGGAGAGGGGAATGGCACATAGTAGGGGAATGCCCAAGGGTACAGAGCGGGGGAGGCAGGACAGGGTAGCGGAATGCGCAAGCGTACAGAGCGGGGGAGGCAGCAGGACACAGTAGAGGAAAGGCACAAAGCAGAGGAGGCAGCAGGAGAGGGGAATGGCACATAGTAGGGGAATGCCCAAGGGTACAGAGCGGGGGAGGCAGGACAGGGTAGCGGAATGCGCAAGCGTACAGAGCGGGGGAGGCAGCAGGACAGGGTAAGGTAATGCCCAAGTGAACAGAGTGGGGGAGGCAGCAGGACAGGGTAAGGTAATGCCCAAGTGTATAGAGAGCGAGGGAGGCAGCAGGACAGGGTAGGGAATGTCCAAGGGCAGAGCGGGGGGGCCGCAGGACAGGGTAGGGAATGTCCAAGGGCAGAGTGGGATAGGCAACAGGACACAGTAGGGGAATGACACGGAGCAGGAGAGGCAGCAGGACAGGGTAGGGGAACGGCACAAAGGCAGTAGGACAGGCTAGGGGAATGGCGCAGGGCACAGAGTGGGAGATGCAGCAGGACAGGCTAGGGGGAATAGAGCAGGGCACAGAGCAGGGGAGGCAGAAGAACAGGGTAGGGGAATGGTGCAGGGCACAGAGCAGGGGAGGCAGAAAGACAGGGTAGGGGAATGGCACAGAGCGGGGGAGGAAGCAGGACAGGGTAGGGGAATGGCATAGAGCGGGGGAGGAAGCAGGACAGGGGAGGGGAATGGCATAGAGCGGGGGAGAGAGCAGGACAGGATAGGGGAATGGTGCAGGTCACAGATAAGTAACAGCAGAATGAGGAAGACAGCAGGAGGGCAGAGAAGGATACAGAGACAGGTCAGCAGATAAAGTGTAACAGTACAGAGCATCTAGGCACAGAAAGTGAAGAAGGAACTGTGCAATTACGGGTGTGTGGTTGTATCTGTGTGTGTGATGGGTAGTACACAGTATACTGACAATCACATAATATTCAAAAAACATAGTGGGTGCTGTCACATGTGGTAGTGCACAAGCCAGAATCATGGCTGTTATATGGGCTTTCATCAAATTGACCAGTGATTTACTTAGTATAGCTACATCCTTTGCACTGATGTATGAGATACACCAGAGAGTGTGGGGAGGAGACTGGTCAGATCTCTGGGCTGGTAACACACAGTGACATGATGTGAGGGGAGAGCAGGAGTATAATAGGGGCTGATGGCTCCTGATGTATGAGATACACCAGAGAGTGTGGGGAGGAGACTGGACAGATCTCTGGGCTGGTAACACACAGTGACATGATGTGAGGAGGAGAGCAGGACTACAATAGGGGATGATGGCTCCTGATGTATGCGATACACCAGAGAGTGTGGGGAGGAGACTGGTCAGATCTCTGGCCTGGTAACACACAGTGACATGATGTGATGGGGAGAGCAGGAGTATAATAGGGGCTGATGGCTCCTGATGTATGAGATACACCAGAGAGTGTGGGAAGGAGACTGGTCAGATCTCTGGGCTGGTAACACACAGTGACATGATGTGATGGGGAGAGCAGGAGTATAATAGGGGCTGATGGCTCCTTATGTATGAGATAAACCAGAGAGTGTAGGGAGGAGACTGGTCAGATCTCTGGGTTGGTAACACACAGTGACATGATGTGAGGGGGAGAGCAGGAGTATAATAGGGGCTGATGGCTCCTGATGTATGAGATACACCAGAGAGTGTGGGGAGGAGACTGGTCAGATCTCTGGCCTGGTAACACACAGTGACATGATGTGAGGGGGAGAGCAGGAGTATAATAAGGACTGATGGGTCCTGATGTATGAGATACACCAGAGAGTGTGGGTAGGAGACTGGTCAGATCTCTGGGCTGGTAACACACAGTGACATGATGTGATGGGGAGAGCAGGAGTATAATAGGGGCTGATGGCTCCTGATGTATGAGATACACCAGAGAGTGTGGGGAGGAGACTGGTCAGATCTCTGGGCTGGTAACACACAGTGATATGATGTGATGGGGAGAGCAGGAGTATAATAGGGGCTGATGGCTCCTTATGTATGAGATACACCAGAGAGTGTGGGGAGGAGACTGGTCAGATCTCTGGGCTGTTAACATAGTGACATGATGTGAGGGGGAGAGCAGGAGTATAATAGGGGCTGATGGCTCCTGATGTATGAGATACACCAGAGAGTGTGGGGAGGAGTCTGGTCAGATCTCTGGGCTGGTAACACACAGTGACATGATCTGAGGGAGAGAGCAGGAGTATAATAGGGGCTAATGGCTCCTGATGTATGAGATACACCACAGAGTGTGGGGAGGAGACTGGTCAGATCTCTGGGCTGGTAACACACAGTGACATGATGTGAGGAGGAGACCAGGAGTATAATAGGGGCTGATGGCTCCTGATGTATGAGTTACACCTGAGAGTGTGGGGAGGAGACTGATCAGGGCTGGTAACACACAGTGACATGATGTGAGGGGGAGAGTAGGAGTATAATAGGGGCTGATGGCTCCTGATGTATGAGATGCACCAGAGAGTGTGGGGAGGAGACTGGTCAGATCTCTGGGCTGGTAACACACAGTGACATGATGTGAGGAGGAGACCAGGAGTATAATAGGGGCTGATAGCTCCTGATGTATGAGATACACCAGAGAGTGTGGGGAGGAGACTGGTCAGATCTCTGGACTGGTAACACACAGTGACATGATGTGAGGGGGAGAGCAGGAGTATAATAGGGGCTGATGGCTCCTGATGTATGAGATACACCAGAGAGTGTGGGGAGGAGACTGGTCAGATCTCTAATTAGGAAACACACAGTGACATGATGTGAGGGGGAGAGCAGGACTATAATAGAGGCTGATGGCTCCTGATGTATGAGTTACACCAGAGAGTGTGGGGAGGAGACTGGTCAGGGCTAGTAACACACAGTGACATGATGTGAGGGGGAGAGTAGGAGTATAATAGGGGCTGATGGCTCCTGATGTATGAGATGCACCAGAGAGTGTGGGGAGTAGACTGGTCAGATCTCTGGGCTGGTAACACACAGTGACATGATGTGAGGAGGAGAGCAGGAGTATAATAGTGACTGATGGCTCCTGATGTATGAGGTACACCAGAAAGTGCGTGGAGACTGGTCAGTTCTCTGGGCTGGTAACACACAGTGACATGATGTGAGGGGGAGAGTAGGAGTATAATAGGGGCTGATGGCTCCTGATGTATGAGATACACCAGAGAGTGTGGGGAGGAGTCTGGTCAGATCTCTGGGCTGGTATCACACAGTGGCATGATGTGAGGAGGAGAGCAGGAGTATAATAGGGGCTGATGGCTCCTGATGTATGAAATACACCAGAGAGTGTGAGGAGGAGACTGGTCAGATCTCTGGGCTGGTAACACAGTGACATGATGTGAGGGAGAGAGCAGGAGTATAATAGGGGCTAATGGCTCCTGATGTATGAGATACACCAGAAAGTGCGTGGAGACTGGTCAGATCTCTGGGCTGGTAACACACAGTGACATGATGTGATGGGGGAGAGCAGGAGTATAATAGGGACTGATGGCTCCTGATGTATGAGGTACACCAGAAAGTGCGTGGAGACTGGTCAGTTCTCTGGGCTGGTAACACACAGTGACATGTGAGGGGGAAAGCAGGAATATAATAGGGGCTGATGGCTCCTGATGTATGAGATACACCAGAGAGTGTGGGGAGGAGACTGGTCAGGTCTCTGGGCTGGTATCACACAGTGACATGATGTGAGGGGGAGAGCAGGAGTATAATAGGGGCTGATGGCTCCTGATGTATGAGATACACCAGAGAGTGTGGGGAGGAGACTGGTCAGATCTCTAAGTAGGAAACACACAGTGACATGATGTGAGGGGGAGAGCAGGACTATAATAGAGGCTGATGGCTCCTGACGTATGAGATACACCAGAGAGTGTGAGGAGGAGAATGGTCAGATCTCTGGGCTGGTAACACACAGTGACATGATGTGATGGGGAGAGCAGGAGTATAATAGGGACTGATGGCTCCTGATGTATGAGGTACACCAGAAAGTGCGTGGAGACTGGTCAGTTCTCTGGGCTGGTAACACACAGTGACATGATGTGAGGGGGAGAGTAGGAGTATAATAGGGGCTGATGGCTCCTGATGTATGAGATACACCAGAGAGTGTAGGGAGGAGACTGGTCAGATCCCTGGGCTGGTAACACACAGTGACATGATGTGAGGGGGAGAGTAGGAGTTTAAGAGGGGCAGATGAGTCCTGACTTCCCCACTTGGCAGACACATTTAATGCCTTAGTTTGTACTGAAAAAAGATGGTGTAGGATAAGAGATTGTTGTAGTGACTGAATGAGGAGAATTTGTGACATTTTTTCAGTAATAAGTGTTTATTACTCACCTGTGCAGATATCTGTAGGGATTTCCTCCTCCTTACACTGCTGATCACCCCTCACATACGTCTCTTCTTCTCCCTCTATATCTTCTGCCTTCATATCAGTCACATACATCTCTTGTTCTCCCTCTATATCTTCTGCCTTTATATCAGTCACATATGTCTCTTCTTCTCCCTCTATATCTTCTGACTTCATATCAGTCACATACGTCTCTTCTTCTCCCTCTATATCTTCTGCCTTCATATTAGTCACATACGTCTCTACTTCTCCCTCTATATCTTCTGCCTTTATATCACTTACATAAGTGTCTTCTTCTTCTTCTTCTTCTTCTTCTTCTATATTTTCAACCTTTATAAATGCCAGACCTTCATCCTAAATAACCCATAACACAAAAAAATTATTTAAGTCTGATGTAATTACATGAAATAAAACAATAGAATATCAGTGTATAAGACACACACCGCTTCTCTACAGATCATATAGTGACAGTCACTGTTGTATATTGGTGAGACCCTAAATCCCATCTACCTGATGCTCCTGTGGTGTCCTGCGATTCTCCTCTGTACAATCCTGTGAATACAGAGGTCGAGGACATCTCTCTGGGGTATTTCTGTTACTGGGTCCATCTGTAGGAGACACACAGTAACTGGGTACTATATATATATATATATATATATATATATATATACATACATACTGTATATGTGATTAAGAGATTACATGTATATAAGGAGCCCCCATACCTGCTCTCCAGTACAGAAAACGAGTCTCCTCTTACCCAGTGATGTGAGGGGCCAATAATTCTCCATCATCAAGTCCTTGTACAGAGCCCTGTATTCCTCTATATACTCCCCTCCTGTATGGAGACATAGACAGCGACATCCTGATATCTTATAGGAACCTGACACACACAATGATAGTGTCATCACCCAGACACATCCCCTGTGTTACTGTATAATGTCCCATTCCCAGCAGTCACCTCTCCAGTCATCACCCAGACACATCCCCTGTGTTACTGTATAATGTCCCATTCCCAGCAGTCACCTCTCCAGTCATCACCCAGACACATCCCCTGGTGTTACTGTATAATGTCCCTTACCCAGCAGTCACCACCCAGACACATCCCCTGTGTTACTGTATAATGTCCCATTCCCAGCAGTCACCTCTCCAGTCATCACCCAGAACCATCCCCCGGTGTTACTGTATAATGTCCCATTCCCAGCAGTCACCTCTTCAGTCACCAGACACATCCACTGGTGTTACAGTATAATGTCTCATTCCCAGCAGTCACCTCTCCAGTCACCACCCAGACACATCCACTGGTGTTACTGTATAATGTCTCATTCCCAGCAGTCACCTCTCCAGTCATCACCCAGACACATCCCCTGGTGTTACTGTATAATGTCCCATTCCCAGCAGTCACCTCTCCAGTCATCACCCAGACACATCCCCTGGTGTTACTGTATAATGTCCCATTCCCAGCAGTTACCTCTCCAGTCATCACCCAGACACATCCCCTGGTGTTACTGTATAATGTCCCATTCCTAGCAGTCACCTCTCCAGTCATCACCCAGACACATTCCCCGGTGTTACTGTATAATGTCCCATTCCCAGCAGTCACCTCCCCAGTCATCACCCAGACACATCCCCTGGTGTCACTGTATAATGTCCCATTCCCAGCAGTCACCTCTCCAGTCATCACCCAGACACATCCCCTGGTGTTACTGTATAATGTCCCTTTCCCAGCAGTCACCTCTCCATTCACCACCCAGACACATCCACTGGTGTTACTGTACAATGTCCCATTCCCAGCAGCCACCTCTCCAGTCATCACCCAGACACATCCACTGGTGTTACTGTATAATGTCTCATTCCCAGCAGTCACCTCTCCAGTCATCACCCAGACACATCCCCTGGTGTTACTGTATAATGTCCTATACCCAGCAGTCACCTCTCCAGTCATCACCCAGACACATCCCCTGGTGTTACTGTATAATGTCCCATTCCCAGCAGTCACCTCTCCAGTCATCACCCAGACACATCCCCTGGTGTTACTGTATAATGTCCCATTCCCAGCAGTCACCTCTCGAGTCAGCAGCTGAATGATCTTGTTGGTGAGTTCCAGAATCTTCTGGTTATTGTCTCTCATGTATCAGTGAGTGAGGTGGAGGCACCGTGATGGGGCTCTGGGTCCTGCTCAGTCCTCCTGACACACAGGGACGGCTGCTGGGTGTCTGACACTTACTGGATGTCTTCTTCACTACTGTGTAATCCTGGGTAGTGCAGAAGCCATCAATAGAAGGCTAAAATTATAATTCACCTATATGGAAGTTTTTAATAGTTAATTGTGCATAACTGATATCACTGTGACATTCCCAGATCCCCTCACCTCCCAAGTCATATCCCTCTATTATTACTATAGATATAAGTGATGTCACTGTGACACTCCCAGACCCTCTCACCTCCCAAGTCATATCCCTCTATTATTACTATAGATATAAGTGATGTCGCTGTGACACTCCCAGACCCCCTCACCTCCCCAGTCATTCCCTGTATTATTACTATAGATATAAGTGATGTCACTGTGACACTCCCACATCCCCTCCCCTTCCCCAGTCATGTCTCTGTATTATTACTATTGATATAAGTGATGTCATTATGACACTCCCAGACCCTCTCACCTCCCCAGTCAGCAGGTAGATGATCTACAGGGTGAGATTTAGTATCCTCTCAGTCATCTGAATTCTGTCCTTGTCCATCATCAGTGATCAGTAATTTATACAGGGCACGTCTCACCCTCACATGACTTCTAGTAACAAGGATCTGACTGCACCCTGCACAGAAATCTAGAAATAAATATAATTATTAGAAGCTATTTCTTACCAGTTATTTATCTAGTGAGCACATATTACACAGTGCTTTACAGGGGATATTTAGTCACATCTGTCTCTGCCCCAGGGGAGCTTACAATCTACATTTCCTACCACATGGACAGCGCACGCACACACACACACACACAATTTATGAAAGAAGCGAACTAACCTACCAGTGTGGCTTTGGAGAGTGGGAGGAATCCAGATCACCTGGAAGAAACCAATGCAAACAGGGGGAGAACATACAGAATCCACACATACAGCACCTTGGTTTGAAATTAAAGTCACGACCCCAGAGCAGAGTAGAAGTGCTGTCCACTACGCTATAGTGTTGCCTATATAAACATAATAGTACACTGAGTGACCACTAATCCCCTCATTCCCGGAGACATAGTCTTGGTCAGTGTTTCTCAGAAGTCCCTCAGACCCAGCTTCATAGGGCTGCTCAGTGACCACCAGACGGCATTGCTGGAGGTCACAAAAATGGTCCTCTCATGGCCAAGAGTCCAGGACCTCCACGACACATACTTGATGCAATTTGCCTAAGGATGCGGACCTGATCAGACACTTGTATTATAGTAAGAACGAAGTCTGCACCACCTGTATTATAGTAACAACTGGGTCTGTACCACCTGTATTATAGTAACAACTGAGTCTGCACCATCTGTATTATAGTAACAACGGGGTCTGCACCACCTGTATTATAGTAACAACGGGGTCTGCACCACCTGTATTATAGTAACAACGGGGTCTGCACCACCTGTATTATAGCAACAACGGGTTCTGCGCCACTTGTATTATAAGAACAACAAAGTCTGCGCCACCTGTAATATAGTAACAACAGGGTCTGCTCCACCTGTATTATAGTAACAACGAAGTCTGCTCCACCTGTATTATAGTAACAATGGGGTCTGCTCCACCTGTATTATAGTAACAATGGGGCCTGCTCCACCTGTATTATAGTAACAATGGGGCCTGCTCCACCTGTATTATATTAACAACAGGGTCTGCACCACCTGTATTATAGTAATGGGGTCTGCGCCACCTGTATTATAGTAACAACAAAGTCTGCACCACCTGTATTATAGAAGACTTGACTGCAACTCTCCTGCACAATGACAATGCAGCACCAGGGTCAGCTCCATCTGTACTACAGTAAAGTGACACAAGAGTCTGCTCAGCCTATAGAATAATAACATAATTACCTCCTGCCAAACACAACAATTGCTGCTTCCTGTATCTGCAGTCGTTGGGAATGATAGAAAGACTGTATGGGCGTGTAACGTCACTTCCGCCCTCACTACTACGTCACTTCCAGGGAACAAACACTGAAGGGGATCTATAGTCACCTGTTGTTCTTCATGAAGTGATTTGGGCCTCGGGAAAATGGCCGCCGCCTCCGTCTCTTTTGCACACTGGGGACACTTACTGTAGCTGTACATAGAGTCCTGCTCTAGTGCCCGGAGCTCCTCCCCCTTACTCCAGCAGCAGCATCAGCGTCACATGACCGGCTGCCGTGTGATCCTGTTCTAGCGGCGGCTCCTGCTGTATCCCTGGTAATGTCATCTACTATTATTATACAGGGGGAGCAGCCTGTGGTGTCCTGTTATTACTATTATTATACAGGGGGAGCAGCCTGTGGTGTCCTGTTATTACTGTTATTATACAGGGAGAGCAGCCTGTGGTGTCCTGTTATTACTATTATTATACAGGGGGAGCAGCCTGTGGTGTCCTGTTATTACTATTATTATACAGGGGGAGCAGCCTGTGGTGTCCTGTTATTACTGTTATTATACAGGGAGAGCAGCCTGTGGTGTGCTGTTATTACTATTATTATACAGGGGGAGCAGCCTGTGGTGTCCTGTTATTACTATTATTATACAGGGGGAGCAGCCTGTGGTGTCCTGTTATTACTATTATTATACAGGGGGAGCAGCCTGTGGTGTGCTGTTATTACTATTGTTATACAAGGGGAGCAGCCTGTGGTGTCTTGTTATTACTATTATTATACAGGGGGAGCAGCCTGTGGTGTCCTGTTATTACTATTATTATACAGGGGGAGCAGCCTGTGGTGTGCTGTTATTACTATTGTTATACAGGGGGAGCAGCCTGTGGTGTCTTGTTATTACTATTATTATACAGGGGGAGCAGCCTGTGGTGTGCTGTTATTATTATTATTATTATACAGGGGGAGCAGCCTGTGGTGTGCTGTTATTACTATTATTATACAGGGGGAGCAGCCTGTGGTGTCCTGTTATTACTATTATACAGGTGGAGCAGCCTGTGGTGTCCTGTTTTTACTATTATTATGCAGGGGGAGCAGCCTGTGGTGTCTTGTTATTACTATTATTATGCAGAGGGAGCAGCCTGTGGTGTCTTGTTATTACTATTATTATGCAGGGGGAGCAGCCTGTGGTGTCCTGTTATTACTATTATTATGCAGGGGGAGCAGCCTGTGGTGTCATGTTATTACTATTATTATACAGGGGGAGCAGCCTGTGGTGTCCTGTTATTACTATTATTATACAGGGGGTGCAGCCTGTGGTGTCCTGCTATTACTATTATTATACAGGGGGAGCAGCCTGTGGTGTCCTGTTATTACTATTATTATACAGGGGGAGCAGCCTGTGGTGTCCTGTTATTACTGTTATTATACAGGGAGAGCAGCCTGTGGTGTCCTGTTATTACTATTATTATACAGGGGGAGCAGCCTGTGGTGTCCTGTTATTACTATTATTATACAGGGGGAGCAGCCTGTGGTGTGCTGTTATTACTATTGTTATACAAGGGGAGCAGCCTGTGGTGTCTTGTTATTACTATTATTATACAGGGGGAGCAGCCTGTGGTGTCCTGTTATTACTATTATTATACAGGGGGAGCAGCCTGTGGTGTGCTGTTATTACTATTGTTATACAGGGGGAGCAGCCTGTGGTGTCTTGTTATTACTATTATTATACAGGGGGAGCAGCCTGTGGTGTGCTGTTATTATTATTATTATTATTATACAGGGGGAGCAGCCTGTGGTGTGCTGTTATTACTATTATTATACAGGGGGAGCAGCCTGTGGTGTCCTGTTATTACTATTATACAGGTGGAGCAGCCTGTGGTGTCCTGTTTTTACTATTATTATGCAGGGGGAGCAGCCTGTGGTGTCTTGTTATTACTATTATTATGCAGGGGGAGCAGCCTGTGGTGTCTTGTTATTACTATTATTATGCAGGGGGAGCAGCCTGTGGTGTCCTGTTATTACTATTATTATGCAGGGGGAGCAGCCTGTGGTGTCATGTTATTACTATTATTATACAGGGGGAGCAGCCTGTGGTGTCCTGTTATTACTATTATTATACAGGGGGTGCAGCCTGTGGTGTCCTGCTATTACTATTATTATACAGGGGGAGCAGCCTGTGGTGTCCTGTTATTACTATTATACAGGGGGAGCAGCCTGTGGTGTCCTGTTATTACTATTATACAGGGGGAGCAGCCTGTGGTGTCCTGTTATTACTATTATTATACAGGGGGAGCAGCCTGTGGTGTCCTGTTACTATTATTATACAGGGGGAGCGGCTTGTGGTGTCCTGTTATTATACAGGGGGAGTAGCCTGTGGTGTCCTGTTATTACTATTATTATACAGGGGGAGCAGCCTGTGGTGTCCTGTTATTACTATTATTATGCAGGGGGAGCAGCCTGTGGTGTCCTGTTATTACTATTATTATGCAGGGGGAGCAGCCTGTGGTGTCATGTTATTACTATTATTATGCAGGGGGAGCAGCCTGTGGTGTCCTGTTATTACTATTATTATACAGGGGGAGCAGCCTGTGGTGTCCTGTTATTACTATTATTATACAGGGGGTGCAGCCTGTGGTGTCCTGCTATTACTATTATTATACAGGGGGAGCAGCCTGTGGTGTCCTGTTATTACTATTATACAGGGGGAGCAGCCTGTGGTGTCCTGTTATTACTATTATACAGGGGGAGCAGCCTGTGGTGTCCTGTTATTACTATTATTATACAGGGGGAGCAGCCTGTGGTGTCCTGTTATTACTATTATTATACAGGGGGAGCAGCCTGTGGTGTCCTGTTACTATTATTATACAGGGGGAGCGGCTTGTGGTGTCCTGTTATTATACAGGGGGAGTAGCCTGTGGTGTCCTGTTATTACTATTATTATACAGGGGGAGCAGCCTGTGGTGTCCTGTTACTATTATTATACAGGGGGAGCAGCCTGAGGTGTTCTATTGTTATTATTATACAGGAGAAGCAGCCTGTGGTGTCCCATTATTATTATAATTATACAGGGGGAGTAGCTTGTGGTGTCCTGTTATTATTTTTTTTTACAGGGGGAGAGCGTATTCTAACAGTTCCTTATCTGCACTAGCTCCTATAAGTTCAGTCTCACATAGAACTGATCTTAGTCAGATTATATAACGTGCAGATAACTCGAGCAGTTCCTTCTTAGGTGTAAAAATTCGCCTTTTGGAATCCCTCTCAATACAGGAGGAAAGTGTGCACTTGTGTTATGTAATACTGGAGGAAAGTGTGCACTTGTGTTATGTAATACTGGAGGAAAGTGTGCACTTGTGTTATGTAATACAGGAGGAAAGTGTGCACTTGTGTTATGTAATACAGGAGGAAAGTGTGCACTTGTGTTATGTAATACAGGAGGAAAGTGTGCACTTGTGTTATGTAATACAGGAGGAAAGTGTGCACTTGTGTTATGTAATACTGGAGGAAAGTGTGCACTTGTGTTATGTAATACTGGAGGAAAGTGTGCACTTGTGTTATGTAGTACAGGAGGAAAGTGTGCACTTGTGTTATGTAGTACAGGAGGAAAGTGTGCACTTGTGTTATGTAATACAGGAGGAAAGTGTGCACTTGTGTTATGTAGTACTGGAGGAAAGTGTGCACTTGTGTTATGTAATACTGGAGGAAAGTGTGCACTTGTGTTATGTAATACAGGAGGAAAGTGTGCACTTGTGTTATGTAGTACAGGAGGAAAGTGTGCACTTGTGTTATGTAGTACAGGAGGAAAATGTGCACTTGTGTTATGTAGTACAGGAGGAAAGTGTGCACTTGTGTTATGTAATACTGGAGGAAAGTGTGCACTTGTGTTATGTAATACTGGAGGAAAGTGTGCACTTGTGTTATGTAATACTGGAGGAAAGTGTGCACTTGTGTTATGTAGTACTGGAGGAAAGTGTGCACTTGTGTTATGTAATACAGGAGGAAAGTGTGCGCTTGTGTTATGTAGTACAGGAGGAAAGTGTGCACTTGTGTTATGTAATACTGGAGGAAAGTGTGCACTTGTGTTATGTAATACTGGAGGAAAGTGTGCACTTGTGTTATGTAATACTGGAGGAAAGTGTGCACTTGTGTTATGTAATACTGGAGGAAAGTGTGCACTTGTGTTATGTAGTACTGGAGGAAAGTGTGCACTTGTGTTATGTAATACAGGAGGAAAGTGTGCACTTGTGTTATGTAGTACTGGAGGAAAGTGTGCACTTGTGTTATGTAGTACAGGAGGAAAGTGTGCACTTGTGTTATGTAGTACAGGAGGAAAGTGTGCACTTGTGTTATGTAATACTGGAGGAAAGTGTGCACTTGTGTTATGTAGTACAGGAGGAAAGTGTGCACTTGTGTTATGTAATACTGGAGGAAAGTGTGCGCTTGTGTTATGTAATACAGGAGGAAAGTGTGCACTTGTGTTATGTAATACTGGAGGAAAGTGTGCACTTGTGTTATGTAATACTGGAGGAAAGTGTGCACTTGTGTTATGTAGTACAGGAGGAAAGTGTGCACTTGTGTTATGTAGTACAGGAGGAAAGTGTGCCCTTGTGTTATGTAGTACAGGAGGAAAGTGTGCACTTGTGTAATGTAATACTGGAGGAAAGTGTGCACTTGTGTTATGTAGTACAGGAGGAAAGTGTGCCCTTGTGTTATGTAGTACAGGAGGAAAGTGTGCCCTTGTGTTATGTAGTACAGGAGGAAAGTGTGCACTTGTGTTATGTAGTACAGGAGGAAAGTGTGCCCTTGTGTTATGTAGTACAGGAGGAAAGTGTGCCCTTGTGTTATGTAGTACAGGAGGAAAGTGTGCACTTGTGTTATGTAGTACAGGAGGAAAGTGTGCACTTGTGTTATGTAATACTGGAGGAAAGTGTGCACTTGTGTTATGTAGTACAGGAGGAAAGTGTGCACTTGTGTTATGTAGTACAGGAGGAAAGTGTGCACTTGTGTTATGTAGTACTGGAGGAAAGTGTGCACTTGTGTTATGTAATACTGGAGGAAAGTGTGCACTTGTGTTATGTAGTACAGGAGGAAAGTGTGCACTTGTGTTATGTAATACAGGAGGAAAGTGTGCACTTGTGTTATGTAGTACTGGAGGAAAGTGTGCACTTGTGTTATGTAATACTGGAGGAAAGTGTGCACTTGTGTTATGTAGTACAGGAGGAAAGTGTGCACTTGTGTTATGTAGTACAGGAGGAAAGTGTGCACTTGTGTTATGTAGTACAGGAGGAAAGTGTGCACTTGTGTTATGTAGTACAGGAGGAAAGTGTGCACTTGTGTTATGTAATACTGGAGGAAAGTGTGCACTTGTGTTATGTAGTACAGGAGGAAAGTGTGCACTTGTGTTATGTAATACTGGAGGAAAGTGTGCGCTTGTGTTATGTAATACAGGAGGAAAGTGTGCACTTGTGTTATGTAATACTGGAGGAAAGTGTGCACTTGTGTTATGTAATACTGGAGGAAAGTGTGCACTTGTGTTATGTAGTACAGGAGGAAAGTGTGCACTTGTGTTATGTAGTACAGGAGGAAAGTGTGCCCTTGTGTTATGTAGTACAGGAGGAAAGTGTGCACTTGTGTAATGTAATACTGGAGGAAAGTGTGCACTTGTGTTATGTAGTACAGGAGGAAAGTGTGCCCTTGTGTTATGTAGTACAGGAGGAAAGTGTGCCCTTGTGTTATGTAGTACAGGAGGAAAGTGTGCACTTGTGTTATGTAGTACAGGAGGAAAGTGTGCCCTTGTGTTATGTAGTACAGGAGGAAAGTGTGCCCTTGTGTTATGTAGTACAGGAGGAAAGTGTGCACTTGTGTTATGTAGTACAGGAGGAAAGTGTGCCCTTGTGTTATGTAGTACAGGAGGAAAGTGTGCACTTGTGTTATGTAATACTGGAGGAAAGTTTGCACTTGTGTTATGTAGTACAGGAGGAAAGTGTGCACTTGTGTTATGTAGTACAGGAGGAAAGTGTGCACTTGTGTAATGTAATACTGGAGGAAAGTGTGCACTTGTGTTATGTAGTACAGGAGGAAAGTGTGCCCTTGTGTTATGTAGTACAGGAGGAAAGTGTGCCCTTGTGTTATGTAGTACAGGAGGAAAGTGTGCACTTGTGTTATGTAGTACAGGAGGAAAGTGTGCCCTTGTGTTATGTAGTACAGGAGGAAAGTGTGCCCTTGTGTTATGTAGTACAGGAGGAAAGTGTGCACTTGTGTTATGTAGTACAGGAGGAAAGTGTGCCCTTGTGTTATGTAGTACAGGAGGAAAGTGTGCACTTGTGTTATGTAATACTGGAGGAAAGTTTGCACTTGTGTTATGTAGTACAGGAGGAAAGTGTGCACTTGTGTTATGTAGTACAGGAGGAAAGTGTGCACTTGTGTTATGTACTAAACTGTTCCTAGCTGTCTTTTTACTGAAAAGATCCGTTTGTATTTTGCCGTCTGGTAATCTTTGTATTCTCAGATCCGGGAACGTGACTTCTGTGTGGCTAGTCTCACAGGAAAGTGTTACGTTCAAATCGTTAGTATCGAGAACTCTGATGAACTCAAAAAACAATTAGATCGGACCATCCCAAAGAACAGAGGTTCCCAAAGTCCACCTTCACAGTCCACGTTTTAGGGATATCCATGCTTGAGCACAGGTGACTTAATTAGTACCTCAATCCATTTGATTTACCCATCTGGACTCAAGCTTGGATATCCCTAAAACATGGACTGTAATGGCGTACTTTGGGAACCTCTGCCATAGAATGATCCTACCTGTTAGTAAGGTACCTCTACTCTGGATCTTTTTGCCTATTCTAATTACAATGGGCACAAGATCACCTCAGCTATCTGCACGTTATATAATCTGACTAAGATCAGTTCTATGTGAGACTGAAGTTATAGGAGCTAGTGCAGATAAGGCACTGTTAGAATACGCTCTCTGACCTTATACCACTCAGACCAGTGCATATAAATACAAGCCTCCCTTTATTATATTATATAACTGTGATTGGTGATTCCTCATACAACAGTGCATTAGATTATTAGGGAACGTCATTCCAAATGCCTGATAGAGCATCTTATGAGATCTTCCATTAGAGGACAGCATTACAATTACTCACTATACTGTGGGTTATATAGATATAATACCTTTATATATTGAGCCCTTACATAGCTAGTGCTGTAATCAGACAGTGAGGAGGGTTTGTGAATACGTCTGCACACAGTCACTGTGGATACTAACAGTTGATGTGAGTTGAGTTTAATTAAAGATGTGAATTATTATTTGTGAAGTGTCCATTGTCTACTGACACCCTATTCATACACTAATCATGGATTATTAAAATGTCATGACATAATATTCATATAATAATAAATAATACGTTAAGAACTTGATGTGGTAACACAACTTTTATTAACTGGTTTAATTTCATACTATTTTCTTTTCATTGTATACTTTATATTTCGAGGACAACATTTTTTACACATTAATATGAATAAAGGTTATATTTTAATATAGTTATCATATTCCCAAATAACTGAATGACAAAATTTTGTCATATTGAACTGATATAGGTCCGTGAGTGCCCCATAAAGGAATACTGTGTCTTTTTGTTTGTTATTTATAATATTATTATACAGGGGGAGCAGCCTGTATTGTCCTGTTATTATTATAATTATACAGGGGGAGCAGCCTGTGGTGTCCTGTTATTATTATTATTATACAGGGGGAGCAGCCTGTGGTGTCCTGTTATTATTATTATTATACAGGGAGAGTAGCCTGTGGTGTCCTGTTATTATTATTATACAGGGAGAGCATCCTCTGGTGTCCTGTTATTATTATTATTATTATACAGGAGAAGCAGCCCGTGGTGTCCTGTTAAAATTATTATACAGGTGGATTAGCCTGTGATTTCCTTTTTATTATCATTATAGAGGGGGAGCAGCAGGTGGTGTCCTGTTATTGTTGTTGTTGTTATTAATTGTTGTTATTATTATATACAGGGGAGCAGCTTGTGGTGTCCTGCTACAATTATTTTACAGGTGGAGCAGCCTGTGGTGTCCTGTTATTATATAGCAGCAGATACAGAGTTATAATAACACAAATGAGCTGTCAGATAAAGAAATAACACATAATAGGTATAACATGTATGCATGGGAAATAGTTTGTATCACGACAGTCAGAATCCTGATGCGCCCTATACCGTCTGCAGGATCCGGACGGGTCAAAATGCCGACAACTTCAAATGGTGAGTGTTAGGGTTAGGCTGTGGGAGTGGAGGGTTAGGGTACCAGAGGGGAGGTTTATGGTAAGGCTGCGGGAGGAGAGGAGGTGGTTAGGGTTAGGCTGCGGGAGGGTGGATTGGGTTTAGAGTTAACCTTAGGATACTTAGTGAAAATGTCGAGATTTTCAGTGTCGGGATTCCAATTCTGGCATTCCAACCATCTGCATTTTGACCATCGGGATGTTGAACCCAACCCCTTATGTACGAGGGTGGTCAATAAGGTAACAAGACCTCTCATGTGTAATGTTCTCTATTTCATTCTAATTACCCACCAGGACAGAGCAGGTAGACCACTGCTTCCCCTCACACCCATTACACTGCGCCTCATATCAGTCATACTGTCCCAGCATCAGGTGTAAGATGGCGGGGCTGGCGGTAACATGGGCACACATTAAGGTGCATAGTG
This sequence comes from Taudactylus pleione, assembly GCA_031769625.1. NCBI lineage: Eukaryota > Metazoa > Chordata > Amphibia > Anura > Myobatrachidae > Taudactylus > Taudactylus pleione. The sequence goes on along the minus strand of JAUIMM010001309.1, from coordinate 403,263 downwards.
TGATCAGATTTCTGTGTATAAAGGGCACATCAGCAGCTGTAATTCATCACCAGCTTATTGGAGTGTACGGTGATAATGTCATGGTAACAGGTTTGGGGTTGGTGCCTTTGATAACAGCAGGACATACATTCAAGATGAGCAGCCAAGCACGTCCACTCAGCCAACCGCATGCATGTGTTGTTACAGCGCTACCATTGGGAGATACTGGACCATCCTCCCTACAGTCCTGACCTGGTACTAAGTCATTTCCATCTCTTTGGACTATTGAGGAAGTACCTGGGTGGAAGGTGATTCACAGCCGATGGTGAAATTCAGCATTTGTCATATCCTGGCTTCAGACGCTTGACCCTGATTTCTTCTAGGCCAGAATAGATGCCTTGGTGTAACGTTGGAACAAATGTTTAGACAAGTACGGGCTCTATGTGGATAAATAATCTGTACTAAGGCCATGCTATTTATTATATGTATATGTAGAAGGTGACTACATTTACACAATGAGAGGTCTTGTTACTTTATTTATTGAACCACCCTCCTATATATACCAGATGATACATAACAGGAGCTGGGGAAGGATGTGTGAGAAGGACACAGACAGGCCATGTAACAAAGGGCTGCACTCCCTGAGCTGAGACTGTCTGTCAGGGCGTCTTGTTATCCTGAGCAATAGAGACTCTCTCAGAGACAGCCAGTGGCTGTGACAGTCCCCAGATCCTCAGAGTGTCACTGATTATCCCCCAGGACATGTCTCACCCCACCCTACGCTGCACACACACGGCCGGCAGGCTGGTCACACATGTAACATACATCTGAGGTGCGGTCATTTGTAATTTCATCATTTGTGCAGAGTGACTGATGGGATTCTGTATTGTGTAACCCTTTGTGTGTCCCCTGGGCTGCCTGCTGTCCTATCCCTGTGTTATTAACCTCTTCTGTTCCCTTCCCCTCCCCTGTGTTACTGACACCTCTGTACAGCTGTTACACCCCCTGTTGTGCACTGACATGACTGGGGAGGTGAGGGGATCTGGGAGTGTATTCAGTGATATTTTGTGTCTCCCCCAATACACAGGATTACACAGTAGTGAAGAAGACATCCGGTGAGTGTGAGACACCCAGCAGCCATCCCCGTGTGTCAGGAGAACTGAGCAGGACCCAGAGCCCCATCACGGTGCCTCCACCTCACTCACTGATACATGAGAGAGACAATGACCAGAAGATCCTGGAACTCACCAATAAGATCATTCAGCTGCTGACTGGAGAGGTGACTGCTGGGAATGGGACATTATACAGTAACACCAGGGGATGTGTCTGGGTGATGACTGGAGAGGTGACTGCTGGGAATGGGACATTATACAGTAACACCAGGGGATGTGTCTGGGTGATGACTGGAGAGGTGACTGCTGGGAATGGGACATTATACAGTAACACCAGGGGATGTGTCTGGGTGGTGACTGGAGAGGTGAATGCTGGGAATGGGACATTATACAGTAACACCAGGGGATGTGTCAGGGTGATGACTGGAGAGGTGACTGCTGGGAATGGGACATTATACAGTAACACCAGGGGATGTGTCTGGGTGATGACTGGAGAGGCGACTGCTGGGAATGGGACATTATACAGTAACACCAGAGGATGTGTCTGGGTGATGACTGGAGAGGCGACTGCTGGGAATGGGACATTATACAGTAACACCAGGGGATGTGTCTGGGTGATGACTGGAGAGGTGACTGCTGGGATTGGGACATTATACAGTAACACCAGGGGATGTGTCTGGGTGATGACTGGAGAGGTGACTGCTGGGAATGGGACATTATACAGTAACACCAGGGGATGTGTCTGGGTGATGACTGGAGAGGTGACTGCTGGGAATGGGACATTATACAGTAACACCAGGGGATGTGTCTGGGTGATGACTGGAGAGGTGACTGCTGGGAATGGGACATTATACAGTAACACCAGGGGATGTGTCTGGGTGATGACTGGAGAGGTGACTGCTGGGAATGGGACATTATACAGTAACACCAGGGGATGTGTCTGGGTGATGACTGGAGAGGTGACTGCTGGGAATGGGACATTATACAGTAACACCAGGGGATGTGTCTGGGTGATGACTGGAGAGGTGACTGCTGGGAAGGGGACATTATACGGTAACACCAGGGGATGTGTCTGGGTGGTGACTGGAGAGGTGACTGCTGGGAATGGGACATTATACGGTAACACCAGGGGATGTGTCTGGGTGATGACTGGAGAGGTGACTGCTGGGAATGGGACATTATACAGTAACACCAGGGGATGTGTCTGGGTGATGACTGGAGAGGTGACTGCTGGGAATGGGACATTATACAGTAACACCAGGGGATGTGTCTGGGTGATGACTGGAGAGGTGACTGCTGGGAATGGGACATTATACAGTAACACCAGGGGATGTGTCTGGGTGATGACTGGAGAGGTGACTGCTGGGAATGGGACATTATACAGTAACACCAGGGGATGTGTCTGGGTGATGACTGGAGAGGTGACTGCTGGGAATGGGACATTATACAGTAACATCGGGGGATGTGTATGGTTGATGACTGGAGAGGTGACTGCTGGGAATGGGACATTATACAGTAACACCAGGGGATGTGTCTGGGTGATGACTGTATCACTGTGTGTGTCAGGTTCCTATAAGGTGTCAGGATGTCACTGTCTTATGTCTCCATGCAGGAGGGGGAGTATATAGAGGAACACAGGGCTTTGTGCAAGGACGTAATGATGGAGAATCACCGGCCCCTCACATCACTGGGTAAGAGGAGACTATAACTTATTGTACAGGAGAGAGCAGGTATGGGGACCTCTATATACACACATCACCTGATAATCACATATATCAGTGTTCTCCCCAGGCACCACCCGGCACTTTGAGATCCTGCAAGTGGGGACAGTATCTGGGAGCTATATAAAAAGGACCAGATCCTACAGACTTTGCAGATTTTTCATAATCAGATGACTGAGGGGCCTATTCATCATCACTTAATTTTCACAAAAGAAAGTGAAAGTGCACATTTTCACCTGCAATTGTAAAAATTAAGTTATCGTGCCATTCATCAAGTAGGTAAAGCAGGAGATATCACAGCTATCTCCTACTTACCTTCCTTTTGTGGAACGGCCTGCTGTCCCCACACACTAGTATGGGGACAGAATTCATCAAGCTCCGGAAATATAATATTTTCAGAGCTTGACTGTGGGAGCATTCGCCATCTTCAGATGGCGAATGCTCCTGCTATGGCATTGCAACCCGCTCCTTCCCTATGGTAAGGAGGTCCAGGTTGCGATGAGGGATGTTTTCAGATCCCTTCGCCCCTGTCTGGCTCCTTCCTTTGGATGTCGGGACTCTTATGCGCATGCGTGACCTGTAGGTTAAACATGCGCAGTCCCGTCACTGCTCTGCTAGGAGCAGTAAAAAGATTCACTGCTCCGAAAAGGAGCAATGAAGCGGCTCCCGGGGACAACTGATATCGCATCAGCTGTCATTGCGCCGGAGCAATGATGAGTTGCTCCGGTAGCCGCGGTGAGTCAGAATGTTAATTGTAGGGGTCCATTCAGACCCTGATAATTAACATCATGAATAGGCCCCTGGACCTCTAATAATAAGAAAATTACTATATGAATTGTTATTTCAAGTTTAATTGTAAGGTCAGGGTTTAAAACATTTTATTATTGCGAAGGCCCTCACCCGGCTACTTCATGATGCCACCCGGCTGGAAAAAAATTCTGGGGAGAACACTGTTTATACAATGTACTCAGTCACTGTGTGTCTCCTACAGATGGACCCAGTTATAGAAATACCCCAGAGAGATGTCCCCGTCCTCTGTATTCCCAGCACTGTACAGAGGAGAATCACATATATACAATGTACTCAGTCACTGTGTGTCTCCTACAGATGGGCCCAGTAACAGTAATACCCCAGAGAGATGTCCCCGTCCTCTGTATTCCCAGCACTGTACAGAGGAGAATCACATATATACACTGTACTCAGTCACTGTGTGTCTCCTACAGATGGGCCCAGTAACAGTAATACCCCAGAGAGATATCCCCGTCCTCTGTATTCCCAGCACTGTACAGAGGAGAATCACATATATACAATGTACTCAGTCACTGTGTATCTCCTACAGATGGGCCCAGTAACAGTAATACCCCAGAGAGATGTCCCCGTCCTCTGTATTCCCAGCACTGTACAGAGGAGAATCACATATATACAGTGTACTCAGTCACTGTGTGTCTCCTACAGATGGAGCCAGTAACAGTAATACCCCAGAGAGATGTCCCCGTCCTCTGTATTCCCAGCACTGTACAGAGGAGAGTCACATATATACAATGTACTCAGTCACTGTGTGTCTCCTACAGATGGGCCCAGTAACAGTAATACCCCAGAGAGATGTCCCCGTCCTCTGTATTCCCAGCACTGTACAGAGGAGAATCACATATATACAATGTACTCAGTCACTGTGTGTCTCCTACAGATGGGCCCAGTAACAGAAATACCCCAGAGAGATGTCCCCGTCCTCTGTATTCCCAGCACTGTACAGAGGAGAATCACATATATACAGTGTACTCAGTCAGTGTATGTCTCCTACAGATGGGCCCAGTAACAGTAATACCCCAGAGAGATGTCCCCGTCCTCTGTATTCCCAGCACTGTACAGAGGAGAATCACATATATACAATGTACTCAGTCAGTGTATGTCTCCTACAGATGGGCCCAGTGACAGTAATACCCCAGAGATATGTCCCCGTCCTCTTTATTCCCAGGATTTTACAGAGGACTATCACAGGATCCCACAGGAGCATCAGGTACCAAAGGGACTGTCACTATATGATGTGTAGAGATGCTGTGTGTGTCTAATACACTAATATTCTACTGTTTATTCTCAATTATTGAAACCAAACATTATTTAAAAAAACTATTTCTGTTTAGGGTGCAGCTCATACTAATAAGGCAGAAGATATAGAGGGAGAAGAAGAGACGTATGTGACTGATATAAAGGCAGAAGATATAGAGGGAGAAGCAGAGACTTATGTGACTGATATGAAGGCAGAAGATATAGAGAGAGAAGAAGAGACGTATGTGACTAATATGAAGGCAGAAGATACAGAGGGAGAAGAAGAGACGTATGTGGCTGATATAAAGGCAGAAGATACAGAGGGAGAAGAAGAGACGTATGTGACTGATATAAAGGCAGAAGATACAGAGGGAGAAGAAGAGACGTATGCGACTGATATGAAGGCAGAAGATATAGAGGGAGAAGAAGAGACGTATGTGACTGATATGAAGGCAGAAGATACAGAGGGAGAAGAAGAGACATTTGAGAGGAGTGATCAGCAGTGTAAGGAGGAGGAAATCCATACAGATAGCACAGGTGAGTAATACACACTTACTACAGAAAACAGTCACATATTCTCCTTTCTCAGTCACTACAACAATCTCTTAGCCTACACCTTTCACTGTCAGTACAAACTAATGAGGGAAATGTATCTGCCTAGTTGGGGAGTCGGGAGCCATCAGCCCCTATTATACTCCTGCTCTCCCCCCTCACATCATGTCACTGTGTGCTACCAGCCCAGAGATCTGACCAGTCTCCTCCGGGATATGTTTAAGATGCCGGCGGTCGCAATCCCGACTGCCGGCATCTAGAATCCTTAATCCCGGCTAGGGTTAAATGACAGGCGTCTATAATCCAGACGCCTGTCATTTTCCCGACACTGGCGCCCGGCATCCCGATCGAAGGGATGCCGGGCGCTGCAAGCGGACAGCCGCAGGGGTGGGGGAGGGTTACGTTTAGGCCACCTGGGGGGAACTTAGAGTTAGGCACCCCCCCGGGAGGGTTAGGGTTAGGCTAGGGGAGGGAGTGTTAGGGCTAGGCACCCCCACTGGGTCTTAGGGTTAGGCACCCCCCCCGGGATTTAGGTTTAGATAGCGGGGAAGGGGGGGTTAGGGTTAGGCACTTAGAGGGGGGAGGTTAGGGTTAGGCACCCCTAAGGAGGGTTAGGGGGTTAGAATAGAATAGTTTATACTTACCTTTAGACGATCGGGATTTCCAGCGCTGTCGGTCTTCCGCTGCCGGGTTATGCTGTTTTGTCGGGCTGCCGTAGCCGGGATTCGAACTGCCGGTCATGCGGCAGCCGGCATTCCATACCGAATGCGTCTCCTCCCCACACTCTCTGGTGTATCTCACACACTGAGATGGAGATCACAGCAGGGTGCAGCTAGTATGACCTGTGTGTGATATAATGTATAGACCATGCCTGCACTCTGTTACACATACTGAGATGGAGATATGGAGAGTGTGAGGACACAGCAGGATACAGCTAGTATGTCCTGTGTGTGATATAATGTATAGACCATGCCTGCACTCTGTTACACATACTGAGATGGAGATATGGAGAGTGTGAGGACACAGCAGGATGCAGCTAGTATGTCCTGTGTGTGATATAATGTATAGAGCACTCTGCACTCTATTAGTAGTGACTGTTTTAGCTCAGTGTAACATCCATTACAGTGTAGATCAGTGGTCGAAGTGGGAATTTGTAGTGGGGGTATGGAAAAAGTAAGGTTGTAAATATGCGGGCTCAGGCTGTGTATTTACACACACATTGCCGCCAGCGCGGCGGCAATGTGTGTGTTAATCAGCAGCCGAAGAGAGTCAGACAGACTCTCATTGACTTCTGCAGCGCCCACTGCAAGAGCCGGGCTGGAGCTAACTCATGAGCTGGCCTTCCAGCTCCTGCAGTGGGTAATGGGAGAGACGTCATGACGTAGCTCCCATAATGCAGAGCGCGCCAGCCCGGGAGGACTGATGCGTGGATGAATGCGGGAGCCGGTGCGGGGATTCAGGTAATTTTTTATTTTATTTATTTTTATTATTTTTTTGTCAGCACTACTGGGGGGCACTACTGTGGGGGGGGGACTACTACTGGGGGCACTACTGGTGGGGGGGACTACTACTGGGGGCACTACTGGGGGGGGAACTACTACTGGGGGCACTACAACTGGGGGCACTGCATCGGGAAGGGAGACCTCTACTGGGGACTACTACTGGGGGGGCTTACTACTGGGGGCACAAGGGCCACTGCACTTGGAGGGACCACTACTGGGGGCACTAAATAGGGAGGACCACTACAGGGGCACTGTATAAGGGGCACTGCATAGGGGGGATCAATACTGGGGGCCTGCATACGGGGGATCACTACTGGGGGCACTATATAAAGGGCACTGCATAGGGGGTACCACTACTGGGGACACTGCATGGGTGGGACTACTACTGGGGTCACTATATAAGGGGCACTGCATAGGGGGTACCACTACTGGGGACACTGCATGGGTGGGACTACTACTGGGGTCACTATATAAGTGGCACTGCATAGGGGGGACCACACATTAAGGTGCAGAGTGATGAGAAAGGGGTGTGTCATGTTGGCACGTCCATTTTAAAGTGACCATGCCCTCATGACCATACCCATTTTTCGGCGCATAGAGGGGGCTTGCCCTGAGCTCCAAATACCCTAGTTACGCCTCTGTACACACAGTAGTGCCCATTACACATTATGCACTTTGAATTCCCCCCATAGAATTCACATGAAAAAAACACACATTGTCACCAATAACAAAATACAAACAAACACATTCCCCACAGTAATAAATACACACACACAGGCCCCCACAGTAATAAATACACACACACAGGCCCCCACAGTAATAAAATACACACACACATAGGCCCCCGCAATAATACACACACACACAGGCCCCCACAGTAATAAATACACACACAGGCCCCCACAGTAATAAATACACACACACAGGCCCCCACAGTAATAAATACACACACACAGGCCCCCACAGTAATAAAATACACACACACATAGGCCCCCGCAATAATACACACACACACAGGCCCCCACAGTAATAAATACACACACAGGCCCCCACAGTAATAAATACACACACACATAGGCCCCCACAGTAATAAATACACACACACATAGGCCCCCACAGTAATAAATACACATACACATAGGCCCCCGCAATAATACACACACACAGGCCCCCACAGTAATAAATACACACACACAGGCCCCCACAGTAATAAATACACACATATAGGCCCCCACAGTAATAAATATACACACACAGGCCCCCACAGTAATAAATACACACACACAGGCCCCCATAGTAATAAATACACACACAGGCCCCCACAGTAATAACCACACACACACACACACACACACACACAGGCCCCCACAGTAATAAATACACAGACATAGGCCCCACAGGAAAAACATACACCATAGAAGGTATTACTCACTAATCAGTCAACAGAGCTGCGGAGACATGGTACAGGTAGGCAGGTTGTCTCCTAGGATGGTGTCTGTCCAGAGGCAGTGTGTAGTCACAGAAGGAGTGGAGATGAGAAGAGGAGCAGGGAGTGGAGTTCCGACCTTCAACCCGCAACCCCAAAGGAGCATGAAGCAGCAGCAGTCAAATGAGGAGCAGGGGAGGTTAGGCACAGAGGGAAAGGAGATGTGGTTGTGAGCAGGGACCGGAGTTCCATCAAGCAGCAACCCACACCCTGTGGGAGCCAGGAGCAACAGCTGTCAAATAAGGAGAAGGGGAGGGGAGCGGAGAACAGGGACCGCATTTCCGACCATTGTAATCTGCAACCGCGTGGGAGACAGGAGCAGCAGTAGCAATTAATTGAGAAGGATGGGTGGGGAGGCACTGAGGGAGTGGAGATGATGTGGGGAGCGGGGAGCAGGGACCACAGTGTCCATCGGTAATCTGCAACACCGCGGGAGACAAGGGCAGCAGTCAATTGAGGAGGAGTGGAGGCACAGAGGGAGTGTATCTGTGTCTATGAAGAGGGGAGCGCCGGAGATCCATCCAGTAGCAACAGCAGACAAGGGCCATCCAGCCTCCCAGCCCTGTGAGCAGCAGAACTTCCGGCGAGAAGCAGCATTATACAGGCAAGTGGCAATCCGGGCTCTGGAGTGTGTGGCTGTATGAGTCACACGTGCAGCCACTCCCCCGCTGTGCAGAAGGCCAGAAGCTCACTGTAGTGTACAGACACAGCAACTTCTGGGTCAGTGCAAATCGAAGTGCCGGTATGTCATACCGCCGCATACCGGCACACTTCGACCACTGGTGTAGATTATAGATAAGGTGTCTGAATTCAGTGCAGGAAATCCCAGGTTTAAGCCCTGATGTTGCACCCATAGTACATAACATATCATAAGAGAGAGAATCTGGGGGAAATGTATGAAGCCTTAGAGAGAGATACAGAGGAGAAATTGCCCACAGCAGCCAATCAGCTTCTAGCTATCATTATCAAGTACAGTCAGTGAAATGACAGAAGCTGATTGGTTGCTAAGGGCAACTTCTCCACAAACCTTCTGAAAGGTTTGGTACATCTCCCCCTTTGTAATTTTTAGTGATTACTCCCCGGCCAGTGTTACTGCTGCACCCTAATCCTCCTCATGAGAAACATCGCCAAATACATGATGAAGTCATTGGCCGCCATTCAGTATAGCGCGATGTTTCTGAGGGTGGAAGAGGAACTCTGATGAAAGTTCCGACCGCGCGGCTGTTTGACGGCTTAGCCCGGCACTAACAGCCTCACAGCCAGCACTTTAGTTGGAGAATGCCGGTTCTCATGACTAAATACCCAGGTTACGTCGTGAGAGCTGGCATTCTCTGACTTAACACTGCGCTGAATTTAATTGCTCCGGGAGCTCCCACAATCGCGACCACTGACTGTAGGAGATGTTGGGGTACAGCCGGGCACGTCTTATTATAGTTACACAGTATGGGGATGTTGGGGTACAGCCGGGCACGTCTTATTATAGTTACACAGTATGGAGATGTAAGGGTACAGCCGGGCACGTCTTATTATAGTTACACAGTATGGAGATGTTGGGGTACAGCCGGGCACGTCTTATTATAGTTACACAGTATGGAGATGTTGGGGTACAGCCGGGCACGTCTTATTATAGTTACACAGTATGGAGATGTTGGGGTACAGCCGGGCACGTCTTATTATAGTTACACAGTATGAGATGTTGGGGTACAGCCGGGCACGTCTTATTATAGTTACACAGTATGGGGATGTTGGGGTACATCCGGGCACGTCTTATTATAGTTACACAGTATGGAGATGTTGGGGTAAAGCCGGGCACGTCTTATAGTTACACAGTATGAGATGTTGGGGTACAGCCGGGCACGTCTTATAGTTACACATTATGGAGATGTAGGGGTACAGCCGGGCACGTCTTATTATAGTTACACAGTATGGGGATGTTGGGGTACATCCGGGCACGTCTTATTATAGTTACACAGTATGGAGATGTTGGGGTAAAGCCGGGCACGTCTTATAGTTACGCAGTATGAGATATTGGGGTACAGCCGGGCACGTCTTATTATAGTTACACAGTATGGAGATGTTGGGGTACAGCCGGGCACATCTTATTATAGTTACACAGTATGAGATGTTGGGGTACAGCCGGGCACATCTTATAGTTACACAGTATGGAGATGTTGGGGTAAAGCCGGGCATGTCTTATTATAGTTACACAGTATGGAGATGTTGGGGTACATCCGGGCACGTCTTACTATAGTTACACAGTATGGAGATGTTGGGGTACAGCCGGGCACGTCTTATTATAGTTACACAGTATGAGATGTTGGGGTACAGCCGGGCACGTCTTATAGTTACACAGTATGGAGATGTTGGGGTACAGCCAGGCACATCTTATTATAGTTACACAGTATGGAGATGTTGGGGTACAGCCAGGCACGTCTTTACAGTTACACAGTATGGGGATGTTGGGGTACAGCCGGGCACGTCTTATTATAGTTACACAGTATGAGATGTTGGGGTACAGCCGGGCACGTCTTATTATAGTTACACAGTATGGAGATGTTGGGGTACAGCCGGTCACGTCTTATTATAGTTACACAGTATGGAGATGTTGGGGTACAACCGGGCACGTCTTATTATAGTTACACAGTATGGAGATGTTGGGGTACAGCCGGGCACGTCTTATTATAGTTACACAGTATGGAGATGTTAGGGTACAGCCGGGCACGTCTTATTATAGTTACACAGTTTGGAGATGTTGGGGTACAGCCGGGCACGTCTTATTATAGTTACACAATATGGAGATGTTGGGGTACAGCCGGGCACGTCTTTTTACAGTTACACAGTATGGAGATGTTGGGGTACAGCCGGGCACGTCTTTACAGTTACACAGTATGGAGATGTTGGGGGTACAGCTGGGCACGTCTTATTACAGTTACACAGTATGGAGATGTTGGGGTACAGCCGGGCATGTCTTATTATAGTTACACAGTATGGAGATGTTGGGGTACAGCCGGGCACGTCTTATTATAGTTACTCAGTATGGAGTTGTTGGGGTACAGCCGGGCACGTCTTATTATAGTTACACAGTTTGGAGATGTTGGGGTACAGCCGGGCACATCTTATTATAGTTACACAATATGGTGATGCTGGGGTACAGCCGGGCACATCTTATTACAGTTACACTGTATGAGATGTTGGGGTACAGCTGGGCACGTCTTATTACAGTTACACAGTATGGAGATGTTGGGGTACAGCCGGGCACGTCTTTACAGTTACACAGTATGGAGATGTTGGGGTACAGCCGGGCACGTCTTATTACAGTTACACAGTATGGAGATGTTGGGGTTCAGCCGGGCACATCTTATTATAGTTACACAGTATGAGATGTTGGGGTACAGCCGGGCACGTCTTATAGTTACACAGTATGGAGATGTTGGGGTACAGCCGGGCACGTCTTATTATAGTTACACAGTATGGAGATGTTGGGGTACAGCCGGTCACGTCTTATTATAGTTACACAGTATGAGATGTTGGGGTACAGCTGGGTACATCTTATAGTTACATAGTATGGAGATGTTGGGGTACAGCCGGGCACGTCTTATAGTTACACAGTATGGAGATGTTGGGGTACAGCCGGGCACGTCTTATTATAGTTACACAGTATGGAGATGTTGGGGTACAGCCGGGCACGTCTTATTATAGTTACACAGTATGGAGATGTTGGGGTACAGCCGGGCACGTCTTATTATAGTTACACAGTATGGAGATGTTGGGGTACAGCCGGGCACGTCTTATTATAGTTACACAGTATGGAGATGTTGGGGTACAGCCGGGCACGTCTTATTATAGTTACACAGTATGGAGATGTTGGGGTACAGCCGGGCACGTCTTATTATAGTTACACAGTATGGAGATGTTGGGGTACAGCCGGGCACGTCTTATTATAGTTACACAGTATGGAGATGTTGGGGTACAGCCGGGCACAACTTATAATAGTTTCACAGTATAGTATAGTTATGCAGGAGCACTAATTCCCATATAATTATTCTTTCTTCTTCAGGGTCCATAGGCTCCACAGGGAGACCTTGGGGGTATACCTGGATCTGGATCCCGGGCACCATACAGTTAAAAGCTTTTCTCCCAGGATGCACTGAACCATCGACCTCTATACCCCGCGACCGAGCCAGAGGCGCCTCAGTTCTAGTTGTGCCCGGCCATAGTCGGGTCACTGTTTGCGCAGGGGGGCTGATTAGCAGCCACAAAGCTATTTTATTTTTATGAGTTTATAGTTTTTTTTCTTTTCATTCTTCAGAGCGGCAGCGTCGGACTGTCCATAGGCCATCTGCGCTTCCGCTCCTTCACCCCGCCGACGCCAGTACAGATCTGTCTGGAGAAGCGTGCGGACCAGTCCCCCTGTATACCTTTCCCCTGGGGTCAGTGTATACAGCAGACACTGAATCTGGGCAGCTGATTGTAGTGCCAAGTTGCAGTAGGTATTTTCTATCTGCATTGTATGTCACTTATGCCAGTGCTGGCTTTTTTTTTTTCTCAATTCTGTCAGTCTGTATCTATCCCTTTCCTTTTCCTACAGCCCTGACCGGTGTGTGAGGGGAGGTTTTATGGATTATATATCTCTATATATCAATTATTTGTGAGTCTGTCACATGTGTGCTGCACGGTGCCGTATTGTTGGACCAGTGTTTTGCATCCCTTGTGGGTACTCAGTTTTGCGCTTCCTGATTTCCCGTATATATATATTATAAGGGCACAGTCGGCCTTTTGGGGTTCAGGTAATTGAGAAAGTTACAGTTTTAAAACTATTACCTCAGGAACCCGCCATTATACAGATAGAAAGTTTCAATTTGTTGCGCAGCCTCAGTAGGAGCCTCCAGCAGGTGTACTCACTGTGGCTTCACTCGGGTGCACCAAGATGGCTGTCATCTGCGGGCGGTAGCGGCGATGAGCTCAGGGGAATTAGACTGGTGTTAGCTGCGGCCGGGACCTGGGAGGTTGTGGGCGTTAGCTCCTGGCGGGACCTGGGGACGGTAGCGGGCATTAGTGGCAGTGGTGTAGGCGTTAGGCCCCGGGGGAGGTAGCAGCACACAGATGCTCGGATCTGAAAGATCTGCAATACCTGCATCTGTGTTTAAATAAACAAACACAGAAACAAAATACGGGATCAGTAAAGGTGCGTACACACTGTGCGATCAGGAACGACAGTACGAGTACGACATTGTAATCATGTAACGATCAGTCGTTCAGTGCAGGCACACTCCATCATTCCTGAACATGGCCAATCTGTCGTTATCGGCAGATTGGCCTGCAATGTCGGAAACGATCAGCGGGCGCGTGCATCGCTGGTCATTTCCTACATTTTAGTGCACGATTACTGAGCGATTGCACAATTACGATGTTGTAATCGTGCAATCGCTCAGTAATATCGCCCAGTGTGTACGCCCCTTAAGATTCGTCTGTGCATCTGTGTTTAATTTAAAAAAAAAACTTGTTTAAAAATAAAAAAATGGCGTGGCCTTCCACCCAAAAACAACAACCAGCTCCGGGCTAGGTTTTGCTAAATACAGGGGACAAAAAACGTGGGGCTCACCCATATCAGGCTTTTCATAACCAGTCCTGGTTGCCAAAATACTGGGGACAAATGACCTAGGGGTCCCCCGTATTCAGCACAACCAGCACTGGGCTCTGAGCCGTCCCTGGTTCTGGAAATACAGGGCAAAAAAGTGTAGGGTCCCCCTGGATTTACCAGAAACAGCACCGGACCGTTTCTAGTGGGGGGGGGGGTGATGCCACAGCCAGGGAAGCCCTTTCACCGAGCCCCCCCCCAGTCAAAGCATCAGCCCAGGCCGGGGATCCCTGGAGAGCTGGGGACCCCCCTAATAAAGGGGTCCCCCTCTCCAGGGCATCCCAGGCTGATAGCCCGGGACTATCCACGGCACCCCTGGCCGGTGGGTGCCGGGTTGATTATGTAAAGTGTGGTGCAATTAAAGTTAAAATATTATCTTTCGCTGCAGAACTACAGTTCCCAGCAAGCCTCCCCTGCATGCTGGTACTTGGAGAACCATAGCAAAATCAATATTAAAAGACCACAGAACACACACACCGTAGAAAAGTAAAATTTTATTACAACTAACATGCACACACACGTACTCACTATCTCACATACTCACCTATGTATCCCTGTAGCCAATATGTCCCCAGTAGATAATCCTATGGAGTACCTGTAATAAAAAATCCATACTCTCCTCCTCCTATACGTGGATCTGTCTTCTTCGTTCCAAAGTAGGCAATCCAGGGTCTTGGCAAATAAAAAACACAACAACACGAACATTAGTAGTGTCCTCTAAGGACACTACACATTCAATTTTTAACATAAATGCATAGGGCCATATTCAGAGGCAGAAAGTCCGTGGTCAGACTTTTCACCATCATCGCCGTTTTTCAATGGGATAAAGTATCGGGCGCGTGCCCACTTATCCCCGTATTCAGTTAGGAATCGGCGAAAACGGGATAAAAAAAGGTAAGTATCAAAAAATCCTGTCACTTTTGGGGAAATCTTCCTGTCAACAACCAAAGATGGTCTGACATGGGGGATCACTATGGGTACCCCCGATTTGGCATTCTGAAGGTAATGGGGGGTTTTAACCAGCTGCGGCAGGTGCATTAATGCGTCTTTGAAGAAGTGGTGAAGAATAGCATTTAGTTTTCTTTTTTTGTAAAAATAACTACTCCCATCAAATTTGGGGTACATGAAAATGGGTGCAAGCATATTTTTAAGTCCCTAAAATGATTTTTAAAAATTATTCAAAAATCCACCTGCCGCAACCACCCGCATTCTAGAAAACACCTGCAGCATACTTGGGGACCCCCCTGAGTCAATTTCGCTAGTTTTTAACCCCTTTTTTTGGGCTGTCCTATGCTTGTTTTTTTAAAAAAATTTTTACACAGATTACTTTAAGGGGAGATTCCAAAGGCTGCAGGGTACTTTTTTTAATTCTACACCCCAATTCTGCAATTTTTTTCGCCACCTATGCAGTGGTGAAAACTTATCCCCGTTTTTTTACAAAGACTTTTCGCACGTGCGAAAAGTCTTTAAAATTGAATATGGGGATAAGTGAAAATGACATCGGCGATGAATTATCGCTGATAACGGACTTTTCGTTCCAAATTGAATGGCCCATAGATGGATCTCACAGATGCGCCCGTGCATTTGTGACTTATTGATTTTATTTTCTCAGGCGCATGCCCAGTACCGGTGAGCACTCTGTCGCCCGCTGCTGCCCCTCCGCACCCATGCTGCTGTTGCTACCCCGCACACATACAGTCCACCCCTGCAGCCGACTCTCGTCTCCTGTGTTCCGGCCCCTCTTCCACCTGCGCTAGTGTATCATTTTGTTGCCCTTCTTCCCTACAGGTGACCCGGTTTGCTCCTAAAAACCCTGATTGTTAATACATTTTAAAAAAGCAATGAAATTCCATAGCCAAAAAACCTTAAGGTTTCACATGTCCCATTAGGGCTTCTTAGACATGATCTCAAATTTCACAAAACCTACTGAATTTCTGCCACTCAAACTCTAAAAAGCAATGAAATTACGATCATTAAGGCTGACGCCTTACTTTACATGTTCCTTGCATAATACAGATATGGAATGCCATGACACAATGTGGTTAACTGCAGATTCAGCACTCTCACAGAATGAGATTGCTGTCACCCACAAAATGGTGGAGCTGCTAATTCACAGAATTGTATCCTCATTGGAATACACCAAACAGCCATCCTTCTCTCTTTGGGTATCCCGCAAATATTGCAGTCTACTCCTGGGCCTCAAACTGTTGTTCCCTTTCGGGGGTAACCACTCTATATGCAATCCCCTCTGGTACCACAACAATGTCATTTCCTTCCAGGGTCTTGCGCAAGCTGTGCAACCACCCTGGGTGGATGTTTTCTCTAGTTCAGTTCAGAGTTTGGCAGTTTCGTCTATGGCCTGTCAGACCATGTTGCGGAATGAAAGACCTCAGAAGGCATCTAAAGGCGTCCTGTATTGTCATCCCAGTCTACGCAACTCTCGGACTTGTCATCAGATGATGGGGAAATGGCTGGGGTGTCTGATTCGGATTCCCCTGCATTGTAGGTGGAGCCCAAATCCGCTATTAATGTTCCAGCATTGGTAAGGGTGGTCCGATCCATACTAGATATAGAGGATGACGTTCCTGCCCCTAAATCCAAATACCCTGAGTTTAAACAGGCTACGGTGACTTCAGCAGTTTTCCCTCTTTATGACCAGCTGGCAAACCACATGGCCTGGCAATCGCCTGGTAAGAGGTATCAACCGCAAAAGTATTTGGCCTCATGTTATCTGTTCTCTGACGGTCATTGCAAGAAGTGGGAATCGCCACCTGCGGTGGATTCTCATGTTACTCACCTGATTAAGGGAACTACTCTGCCTGTGCCTTCCATTTCTTCTCTGAAGGATTCTACAGACAGGAAGGTGGAGCCATGCCTGAAATCTATTTACTCTCTCTCTGGAGCTGTGGCCCTTCCGTCCATGGCTATCTCTTGGGTGGCTAAGGCCATTGAGAACTGGGCAAATGTTCTGGAGGACACCTTCGCCAAGGAGGCCTCTGAGACTCAAAGGTCTCTAGTGGGCCACATGATGGATGCAGCCGACTATATTGGTAAGGCTGCTTTGGATACCAGCTTACTGACCTCCAGAGTCTCGGCCGCAGCCGTTTCTGCTCGCTGCTCTTTGTGGTTACACTCCTGGACGGCGGATGCTGATTCCAAAGAGGGCCTGGAAGCCTTGCCCTTCAATGGGGAGATATTGTTTGGCCCAGACCTGGACAAAATTGTGGACACTCTGGCAAAATCTAACTCAGCTTTTCTGCCATTTGCATCAAAGGCATTTTGCTATTTGCTCCTTCAAAGGCTAGAACCTCTTCCTTTCGGTCCTTTCGTTCTCAAGGAAAGCCCAAAGGACAGTCTTTCCCTAGACAATCAGCGGCCAAGTCGACCTCTAAGCCTTAAGCTACATACACACACAATGATTTTGTTACCAACGATTTTATGAATGATTTTCTGTCAGATTATCTGTCAGATTTTTTAAAGTGTAATGAACGTTTTTTTCCCTTAATGAAAATCGTTGAGTTGACAAGTCTGCCTGAACTACAAACGTGAACGCACATGAACGATAATCGTTCATCGTTTGACTCAGAAAGTGAACGATTTTTTCAAACGATATCGTTTAACGATAATCGTTCAAAAAATCATTGTGTGTGTACGCAGCTTTAGAAACAGGCCTGGGGTGCCAGAAGCCCTACTACCTACAGAGGATAAACCCTCAGCCTGATGGAACGGGCCTCCCTCTGGGGGATCCCAGGGTGGGAGGCCGACTTCTTCAGTTTGCCCAGTACTGGTGTCACCCAACCAAGGATGCATGGATAAAAGAAGTGGTCTCTCATTTTCATCAAAGACCTCCCCACCAGTTTTTCTGCAGGAGCCCTCCTATAGACAAGACCAAGGCCTTACAGATTCAGGAAGCCATAAAGTCCTTGCTGAAAGCAGGGGTTATTGTTACAGTTCCACTATCTCAGCGCGGGACTGGTTACTACTGTACTCTGTTTCTGGTTCAAAAGCCGAATGGGCCGGCCTATTCTCAACCTCAAATCTCTGAACAAGTTCCTCCGGGTGCCCAGGTTCAGGATGTAAACTTTACGATCCATCATACTGGCTATGGAACCTGGGGATTACATGGTATCACTGGACATTCAGGATGCATACCTACATGTCCCCATAATGCCTTCCCACCAGCATTATCTGTGGTTTACTATACTGCAACAACACTTCCTGTTTCGGACGCTGCCCTTTGGCCTTTCCACGGCTCCAAGGGTATTTACCAAAATTATGGCGGTCATGGCAGCCCACCTACGGAGTCAGGGTATACAACTCCTGCCGTACCTAGACGACCACCTGTAGTTGGCGTGCTCTCCAGAGGTACTTCAGCAATAGTTGCACCTGATGATCGCTTGTCTACAAGCGCACGGGTGGCTGATCAGTTGGAAAAAGTCCTCATTCCCTCAGAGAATGGTTAATTTGGGAGCCTTTCTGGATCCTCATCAGAGAGGATTTTTCTATCTCCGGAAAAGATCTCTCTGCAACTGTGGGTGCGCAATTGCCTGCTCTGTCGCCGGGTGTCGGTACACTCGGCAATGCAGGTTCTAGGATCCATGATGTCCACATTCCACGTGGTGGAATATACCCAGTTTCATTCAAGGCCCCTGCAGCGACTGATACTATCCAAGTGGAACAGATTACCCCACCAAATCAGGACTCAGACGCTGGTGCGCCTGTCTCTGCCTTGGCTGCTACAGACAAATTCTCTCACCAAGGGTTGCCCCTTTTGGATCCCGGACTGGGTACTTCTCACAATGGACGCCAGTCTCCGGGGATGGGGCACGGTGAATGGCCCGCATTTGTTTCAGGGCCGTTGGACAGTGGACGAAGCTTTCCTTCCAATCAACATATTGGAACTTTGGGCTGTGTACAGGGCCCTCAGGATGACAAGACACATATTTCACGGAAAAGCCGTGCAGGTTCAGTCCGACAATGCCACCACGGTGGCTTATTTCAACCATCAAGGAGGCACTCGAAGTTGGGCAGCAATGACAGAAGTGTCATGCATCCTGACTTGGGCAGAGAGTCACTTCCTGGCCATCTCGGCAGTGTTCATTCCGGGAGTCCTCATTTGGGAAGCGGACTACCTCAGCCATCACAGCGTGCATCCAGGGGAATGATCTCTTCACAAAGAGGTGTTTCAGCTCTTAGTGGACAAATGGGACCTCCCAGAGGTGGACCTCATGGCCTCCCATCACAATCACAAGTTGCCAGTGTACGGGTCCAAGACAAGAGATGCCGAAGCAAATGGATGCTCTGTCAGTGAAGTGGACCTTCCAGTTTGCGTACCTGTTTCCTCCAGTATCCCTGGTTCC
This sequence comes from Taudactylus pleione, assembly GCA_031769625.1. NCBI lineage: Eukaryota > Metazoa > Chordata > Amphibia > Anura > Myobatrachidae > Taudactylus > Taudactylus pleione. Next base: position 383,867 of record JAUIMM010001309.1, on the reverse strand, counting down.
TCGGGTTCTTTGGAATTTCAAGCAAGACGGAGGCATGGTCCTGCTAGTGGCTCCAGCTTTGCCCAGACGTAATTGGTAATCAGATCTTCGGAGTCTCTCCATCGACACTCCGTTCCTGCTGCCTCAACATCAGGACCTGTTGTCTCGTGGTCTTTGTCTTTACCCAGACCTGGATTATCTGTCTTTGGCGGTGTGGCTCTTGAGACATCCATCTTAAGCTCCGAGGGATTCTTTAGCTTGGTCATCGGCATGATGCTTCGAGCACTTAAGCCAGGATCTACCAGAGTGTGGCATACATATTCTTAGTGGTGTCGCACAAGGCATTCGACCCTCAAGTGTTTCGTATTTCCAGAATATTAGCATTCCTTTAATCTGGTTTGGACCTCCTCACTGGCCTCGTTGAAAGTGCATGTCTCTGCACTATCTGTGTGGTTCCGCTCCTGGATATCCACACCTTTTTCCAGGGTGTTCTCCAGATTCAACCTCCCTTTGTCCCTCCGGTGGCTCCTAGGGATTTGGTTGTAGTTCTTCAGGCCCTCCATTTGAACCACTAGATTCGGTGGAAATTGAGTGGTTAACAGCTAATACTCTTTTTCTTCTGGCAAATGCATCTGCCAGGAGGGTGTCGGAATTGTGGGTTCTCTCCTATTGTTCTCCCTTTCTGATATTTCACAAGGATAAGGCTGTGCTTCGCACTCGCCCTGAGTTTCTTCCTAAAGTGGTTTCTAATTTCCACATTAATCAGGAAATTATAGGACCGGCCATTCTGTCACCTGACCTCTCAGCGGGCGAGACCTCCTTGGCTGTGGTCCGTGCTCTCAAAATTTATGTGGACCGGACCAGTTCCCTTTGGAAATTGGAATCATTATTTATGCTCTTTGGATTTCACAAAAAGGGATGGCCAGCCGACAAACAAACATTGGCTAGATGGCTTCGTATAACTGTCTCCAGAGGCTTACACACAGGCAGGCCTGCCTGTTCCGGCTTCTGTTAAAGCTCATTCTACTCGGTCTGTGAGCCCCCCTCGTGGGCAGTCTCCCTGTGGAGCTTATGGATTCTGAAGAAGAAAATGAGTTATGGTAAGAACATACCTTGGTTAACTCTTTCTTCGAAGTCCATAGGGTCCACAGGGCACCCGCCACGACACACCTGGCTTCATGTGGGTTCTTATGTTGGTCACCTGTTTTCCGTCTCCTCTGTGAGTGTGATTTTTGAGTGTTCCAGTCTTCTCTCTTTTTTCCTCCTCTGGCCTTTGGCTACTTACCAACTGAGGTGCCTCGGGGGCGGGGTATAGAGGAGGATGGTCCAGTGCATCCTGGGAGCAAAGCTTTTAACTGTGTGGTGCACGGGATTCAGATCCAGCTATACCCCAAGATCTCCCTCTAGACCCTATGGACTTCGAAACCAAGCATTAATCAAGGTAAGTTCTTACCATAACACTCATTGTTCCCAACAGATGGACACAGCAACAGGAATAACTCGGGGAGACGTCTCATATCTCCAGATGGTGACGTAGATGATAACTTCTCAAAGGACTCTCCAGGAGAAAACCCCATTATCCCCAGTATGCATCCAGCATCTCACAGTACAGATATATCATCTGATCTCTCTAACCATGAAGAATGTTCCCCTGATAATCCCAGTAGTGTTACACACAGCTCAGATCACACAGGTGATAATCCATTGTCATGTTCTGAATGTGGGAATGGTTTTACCAATCAGATCAGTCTTTCTATACATCAGAAGAGAGTTCACGTAGCTGAGAGGCCTTTTCTGTGTTCTGAGTGTGGGAAATGTTTTCCGCTGAAAGGAACTCTTACTATTCATACAAAGAGTCACACAGGTGAGAGACCATATTCATGTTCTGAGTGTGGGAAATGTTTTACACTGAAAGGAGCTCTTACTAGACATACAAAGATTCACACAGGTGAGAGACCATTTACATGTTCTGAATGTGGGAAATATTTTTTGCATCAGGGAACACTTGATGTACATCAGATACGTCACACAGGTGAGAAACCATTTCCATGCACTGAGTGTGGGAAATGTTTTACAAAGAAATCAAACCTTGTTATACATCAGAGATGTCACACAGGTGAGAGGCCATTTTCATGTTCTGAGTGTAGGAAATGTTTTACAGGGAAATCAAATCTTGTTAGACATCAGAGAATTCACACAGGTGAGAAACCATTTCCATGCTCTGAGTGTGGGACATGTTTTACACAGAAATCAGATCTTGTTAGACATCAGAGAATTCACACAGGTGAGAAACCATTTCCATGCTCTGAGTGTGGGAAATGTTTTACAGAGAAATCAGATCTTGTTATACATCAGAGAATTCACACAGGTGAGAAACCATTTTCATGTTCTGAGTGTGGGAAATGTTTTACACAGAAATCATATCTTGTTAGACATCAGAGAAGTCACACAGGTGAGAAACCATTTCCATGCTCAGAGTGTGGGAAATGTTTTACAGAGAAATCATATCTTGTTAGACATCAGAGAAGTCACACAGGTGAGAAACCATTTCCATGCTCAGAGTGTGGGAAATGTTTTACAAATAAATCTGCTCTTTTTAGTCATCAGAAACGTCACACAGGAGAAAAACGATGTGTATGAGCATCTAGAAATATATAGAAATTGCAGCGGTATTTGCAGTACTGTAATATTGGGAATTATCAGAACAAGCATAAATACAATGTTAGCCTAGATTGCTGTCCCTGCTTAGTGAAGGTTAAATTACATTTGCATTATCACACTATGGGCCTGATTCAGCAGTGGAAGCAAATGCAGCTGCAGTCTCTTACAGATTGCAGGTGCTAATGGCGGGGCACAGCCTCCATAACCACGCCCACTGCTGTCTTCTTACCGTACAATGTCGCCCTCCTGTGTAATCATCGGTACCATCGCCGCACATCAAGCAGTCACACAGCATTTACATCAGGTCTGACCAGCCGCAAACACTGCAGCTCTCCTGACACGCAGAGAGGTCTCATGCTGCAGCTGCCATCGCTATGGCTAATTTATACACACCCATGACATGGCAATCACACGGACAGACACGCCTATGACATGGCGATCACACGGACACACGCCCATGATATGGAGATCACACGGACACATCTGCAGGACATGGCGATCACACGGACAGCCACGCCCATGACATGGCAATCACACGGACAGACACTCCTGCAGTTTTCTGTCCACCCCCCTGTTACTTCCCCCCCAAATGCTGTCACCCTGCCACTCACTATGCGATGTATTCCTCTGTGCTTCCGTAATCACAATGTGATCGCTGTACGTGCGCAGTGTAACTTAGATGCTGGTGTGATGGCAAACATTCGCTCTATCTGTGTAACTATCATCATTGTGTCCGCTGGTGAATCAGCCCCTATACACTAATATATTACATTTTATTATATATCCACACGGATGTCACCAACATAGGGCTCCCACACATTCCTCATGTAATGGCTGTCAGTTTCCTTATTCTATCAGATCAGAGTTTCCCAAACTCCACTATTACAGGCCAAGTATTAAGGATATCCATGCTTGAGCACAGGTCACTTAATGCCTTAGTCAGTTTGAATTAACAATGTGTATTAAAACATGGATATCCTTAAAACTTGGATTGTAATGGCAGAGTTTGGGAAGCTCTGTATTAGAATATTATTGTGCTATTGGCCTATTTGTACAGTAACAAGACCACATGATGTAATATAGGGACATAACTAATCTGTCATCATGACAATGTGCTGGGGATGTAATATGGGAAGTGGGAAACTATGACATCATGTGATGACTGGGCTGTAAGTGATGGGGTGAGATGGGCGATATAATGACATCTGTAACCGCTGATTTTATCTCACTGGATCCAGTATTCTCTGGTTGGGTTTCCTGGTAAATGGATCTCTAATCTCCTTACAGCAGTCTGATGTCTGGTTCCTTCTAATTAGATTCTCTGTAACCTACTATTTACATTATTCCAAAAGATAAGGACATTACAATGATTATCACTTATGTAATTTGTACATTATTATATAATGTAATTAGTGTTGGGACACAGGAAGCTGCTGGTCCTGGTATAAACCACTAACAGTAATGTACAATAAGTGCATCAGGCTCCCGATATCCCCAGCAGAATACATATGTGAGCAGGGTACGAAGTAATTGGGGAATAATACAGGGACATTACAGGATAAGTAGGATCAGTACAGGTTGTCCCCAGTATGTCCTGTCTCACCTCCCACAGTGGTGACACCACCAGTAATGTGCAGGGTCAGGAGATGGAGATTATTTGGTAGTGAGGTAGTGAGCATAGAAAGGACAATACAAGCTTTGTTATTAACCTACAAAAATAGTTCAAAGAGTTTGGTAACAAGTAAGAAAATCAAACACCGCACGGACCTGTCTGACGTCCATGTGGGGTAACAGCTGCGTGTCGCGCTTGTTAGTATTTTCCACACTTTTTGACCTGCAACTTTTTGTACATTGTTAGTAAAGCTGGAATAGTGACCAGTTGTCCTTTTGGTGGTGCACATATTCTGTGATGGCCTAGGTGTAAGATCTTTGTTTTGTTTTTTAGATTTATCCTAACTTTGCTTTTAGTACCTTTATACTGTGACTGTCTTAGTATCCATTTCTCATACCCAAACAAGAAAGGTTTTGTCTTACACGTGTGCCCCTCTCTCCTGTCTCCTGTCACTGTGACACCGCTCTGGTGTTGGGGATTTGCTCTCTGATGGGCACCTGCATGGATACACTGGCCTGTCCTGTTATTACCTCCTATCATGGTATATATCAGTATATTGTTAGTACATATGTATTAGATAATATGTCATCTCTATTGTATGTGTGTCATGGAGGGAATGACAGCACTGTGCGAGTATCATATCCTGCAGCTTATAATACATGAGTAATACAGAAATGACGTATTGTACACAAGCCATGAATAATAACAGGAATTGCTCTATATGAGTAACTGGGCTTTACAGGACTATTATGTGCAGGATGTTACTCTCATCTTTAATGTAAGGACTATATTATACCAAAGAGAGAAAGCCAGAACAGCTATTCCTCATGGATGGCTCCTAATACGTACAGACCCCACCTGATGGAAATGCCAGGATGCTGCACATCTCTGAGCGTTGGATGTATGATCTGTTATCTATATACAGGTGCACAGCACAGAGTCACTGCACCAGTATGCCGGGAGCCTCACATCATTACTCTGTTCTGTTACCTAGCTGTATCCATGTCAGTCTTGTCTGATCATAGTTGTAATGGAGTTATATGAGCTGAATTACTTTGTGCTGCTGTTACCATTCTCTTTGTAGTTAAAGATTTCCAGCTCCACCCACCTTATCTGCTGCTTGTGTGTCTGCCCCCAGGTTTGCAGGATACAGCAGCTGCTCATTTTATAATCTGCTTTTCTTGCACTATTCTAGCAGCAAAACATTCACACAATATTATAGTAATCTGTAGTATTAAATATTCAATAAATAACATTCCAAGTGTTACTACAGAAGGAAACTATATTCTTGTAACCTTGCAATAAAATGACTCTGATGTAGAAAATTCTGCCTCACTGCTATGTTTAGTGATAACTTGTGTATAAAGGAAAAGGCGATGTGTGGGGGGAATGAGGGATATACCTGTAACCATTTTTTTATTGGGATGTAGTCGGCAGCTCTGCGGTAAAATACTGGCGATCAGAATCCCAGCACCAGAATCACCGCTGACATCCTGATGGTAAGTATTAGGTTAGGTACAAGGAGGGGGCTGAGGGGGGATTAGGGTACTTACCTCCAGGCATCAGGATTCTGACTGTATGCTGCTGTTGGTATTCCGACGGCCAACATCCCATCCCCAACTTATTATATTAATACCAGGGTTCCCATGTAGTGTATAGTAATACCAGGGTTCCCGTGTATAGTATAGTAATATTGGGGTTCCCGTGTAGTGTATAGTAACCGGGGTTCCCATGTAGTGTATAGTATAGTAATACCAGGGTTCCCGTGTAGTGTATAGTATAGTAATACCGGGGTTCCCGTGTAGTGTATAGTAATACCGGGGTTCCCGTGTAGTGTATAGTATAGTAATACCGGGGTTCCCGTGTAGTGTATAGTATAGTAATACCGGGGTTCTCGTGTAGTGTATAGTATAGTAATATCTGGGTTCCTGTGTGGCGTATAGTTTAGTAATACCGGGGTTCCCATGTAGTGTATAGTATAGTAATACCAGGGTTCCCGTGTAGTGTATAGTATAGTAATATCGGGGTTCCTGTGTGGCTTATAGTTTAGTAATACCGGGGTTCCCATGTAGTGTATAGTATAGTAATACCGGGGTTCCCGTGTAGTGTATAGTAATACCGGGGTTCCCGTGTAGTGTATAGTAATACCGGGGTTCCCGTGTAGAGTATAGTAATACCGGGGTTCTCGTGTAGTGTATAGTATAGTAATACCGGGGTTCCCGTGTAGTGTATAGTATAGTAATACCGGGGTTCCCGTGTGGCGTATAGTTTAGTAATACCGGGGTTCCCATGTAGTGTATAGTATAGTAATAACGGGGTCCTCGTGTAGTGTATAGTAATACCGGGGTTCCCGTGTAGTGTATAGTAATACCGGGGTTCCCGTGTAGAGTATAGTATAGTAATACCGGGGTTCTCGTGTAGTGTATAGTATAATAATCCCGGGGTTCCCGTGTAATGTATACTATAGTAATACCGGGGTTTAGGTGTAGAGTATATTATAGTAATACCAGGGTTCCCGTGTAGTGTATAGTATAGTAATATTGGGGTTCCTGTGTGGCGTATAGTTTAGTAATACCGGGGTTCCCATGTAGTGTATAGTATAGTAATACCGGGGTTCCCATGTAGTGTATAGTATAGTAATACCGGGGTTCCCGTGTGGCGTATAGTTTAGTAATACCGGGGTTCCCATGTAGTGTATAGTATAGTAATACCGGGGTCCCCGTGTAGTGTATAGTAATACCGGGGTTCCCGTGTAGTGTATAGTAATACCGGGGTTCCCGTGTAGAGTATAGTATAGTAATACCGGGGTTCTCGTGTAGTGTATAGTATAATAATCCCGGGGTTCCCGTGTAATGTATACTATAGTAATACCGGGGTTTAGGTGTAGAGTATATTATAGTAATACCAGGGTTCCCGCGTAGTGTATAGTATAGTAATATCGGGGTTCCTGTGTGGCGTATAGTTTAGTAATACCGGGGTTCCCATGTAGTGTATAGTATAGTAATACCGGGGTTCCTGTGTAGTGTATAGTATAGTAATACCGGGGTTCCCGTGTAGAGTATAGTTTAGTAATACCGGGGTTCTCATGTAGTGTATAGTATAGTAATACCGGGGTCCCCGTGTAGTGTATAGTAATACCGGGGTTCCTGTGTAGTGTATAGTAATACCGGGGTTCCCGTGTAGAGTATAGTAATACCGGGGTTCCCGTGTAGAGTATAGTATAGTAATACCAGGGTTCTCGTGTAGTGTATAGTATAATAATCCCGGGGTTCCCGTGTAATGTACACTATAGTAATACCGGGGTTTAGGTGTAGAGTATATTATAGTAATACCAGGGTTCCCGTGTAGTGTATAGTATAGTAATATCGGGGTTCCTGTGTGGCGTATAGTTTAGTAATACCGGGGTTCCCATGTAGTGTATAGTATAGTAATACTGGGGTTCCCGTGTAGTGTATAGTATAGTAATACCGGGGTTCCCGTGTAGAGTATAGTAATACCGGGGTTCTCGTGTAGTGTATAGTATAGTAATACCGGGGTTCCCGTGTGGCATATAGTTTAGTAATACCGGGGTTCCCATGTAGTGTATAGTATAGTAATACCGGGGTTCCCGTGTAGAGTATAGTAATACCGGGGTTCTCGTGTAGTGTATAGTATAATAATCCCGGGGTTCCCGTGTAATGTATACTATAGTAATACCGGGGTTTAGGTGTAGAGTATATTATAGTAATACTGGGGTTCCCATGTAGTGTATAGTATAGTAATACCGGGGTTCAGGTGTAGTGTATAGTAACGTCCCTAAAATTAAGGGGTTCACGTCCGAGAAGCAAGGCACCCCAAAAATTCCAGCCAAGGACCACCCCCAGGGCATCACATGAAAAGGGGAAAAAAGGTGATAGTGAAGTGTTAAAGGATAGGTGTGTAAAGATAAATCAATAAGTGTTAATGAGATGTAAAAGAATTAAAATGACATAAATAATACACAAACGCATAGAAAAGTGAAAAAATATTCTATGTGAATTAAGTGGTGACGCTCACCCCCAAACTGCAAGCAAAAAATATGGTAGTTGCTCAATCAGCTTAATATACTACAGGTGCTTGTAAAGGGCGGGCTTTACACTGAACACAGAAAAAAGAAAATTGCCCTCCAGCACACTGCAGATAATTCAAAAATACTTGAATCCTACATGATAATAGAAATTCAGAGGTATTGGTTTACGTACATTTGCAAATATATGAATAAGCGCTGGGCCGTCGTCAAGGCTCCTCTATACCAGCGTCCCTAAAATTAAGGGGTTCACGTCCGAGAAGCAAGGCACCCCAAAAAATTATATTATTCATATGTTTGCAAATGTATGTAAACCAATACCTCTGAATTTCTATTATCATGTAGGATTCAAGTATTTTTTAATTATCTGCAGTGTGCTGGAGGGCAATTTTCTTTTTTCTGTGTTCAGTGTAAAACCCCGCCCTTTACAAGCTGATTGAGCAACTACCATATTTTTTGCTTGCAGTTTGGAGGCACGAAAGGAGTCAGCATTAGGAGGAGGTGCTGATCCTTATAGTGCCATGTGGAGGTTTTTTGGGGTACCTCCAAGGTAAGTTAGCTCTCAGCTCATACATGTACTGTTATCATGCAGTACATCAATTTGTTATTATATGACCCAGAGTGGGTGCTACTATTATGTAGCAATAATTATTTGGGGGTGAGCGTTTGGGAGTGGGGCCCCCGGGATTTTTCTGCCTGGACCTTGCTCATGGCATCACCACTTAATTCACATAGAATATTTTTTCACTTTTCTATGCGTTTGTGTATTATTTATGTCATTTTAATTCTTTTACATCTCATTAACACTTATTGATTTATCTTTACACACCTATCCTTTAACACTTCACTATCACCTTTTTTCCCCTTTTCGTGTGATGCCCTGGGGGTGGTCCTTGGCTGGAATTTTTTGGGGTGCCTTGCTTCTCGGACGTGAACCCCTTAATTTTAGGGACGCTGGTATAGAGGAGCCTTGACGACGGCCCAGCGCTTATTCATATATTTGCAAATGTATGTAAACCAATACCTCTGAATTTCTATTATCATGTAGGATTCAAGTATTTTTGAATTATCTGCAGTGTGCTGGAGGGCAATTTTCTTTTTTCTGTGTGTAGTGTATAGTAATACTGGGGTTCCCCTGTAGTGTATAGAATAGTAATACTGGGGTTCCCGTGTAGTGTACAATATAGTAATTCTAGGGTTCCCGTGTAGTGTATATTATAGTAATACCGGGGTTCCCGTGTAGTGTATAGTATAGTAATACCGGGGTTCCCGTGTAGTGTATAGTATAGTAATACCGGGGTTCCCGTGTAGTGTATAGTATAGCAATACCAGGGTTCCCGTGTAGTGTATAGTATATGGTATTGATCAGCAATGAAGAATTGTATTACATGGGAGAATTCACCACACGTGATCCATAACAGCCCATATGTGGGATCATGTAATGGGTACAAGGACCTGTGTATGAGCCTATCTGATGGGTCACAGCGTCTCCCTATGTCAGTAAAGTGTCTGCTCTATGTTAGTCATACAGATATAATAGGACAGTTCCCCCTTATACATGGACTAATGTACCTGCCCCTCTGCACATCCCCAGCTTTGGTCTGAGGACTGGAGGAGGATGCTGGGAATTGTCACTGGAACCATCTCTGGTAAATCATCTCCACATTTTCTCTGATGACAACTTAGATAATATTACTGATGTCTGTATTACAGTAAGAAATGGACATAAAGAAACCATTGATAGAGCCGATGTATTTAGCTTTGGTCAAAAAATTTTAACGTTAAACATTGGTTATGAAATATCAGTGTGTTCTGATGTCTCTACACAAGACTTCTCGTGGTTACAGCAGGACTGGCTGAGCTGACCCACCACCTCCTAATAATGGTAGGCTGGCTTTTACTGTGCTTCATGCTCAGCAGTGATCACACTCTGCTCTGCCTCCTGTGACCCCCATGTGACTGCCCTGATGGACTCTGAGCTTAGCCAATCAGTAGTGATCACACACTGCTCTGCCTCCTGTGACACCCATGTGACTGTCCTGATGGACTCTGAGATTAGCCAATCAGCAGTGCACTTTGTCATTGCCAGGCAGAGCTGCTCTGTTGTGACATAATGAGTGTTACCATCACGTCAGACAACTGGCCGCTGCCCAAGCTGCATGTCTGGTTGAAGATTCTCTGAAGTTAGTGGGGGAAGGTCGGCCGCGGGAGTCAGTCACAGTGAGCTAACATTGGAACTGAATTGTCAATGATAAGGAAACATTGGAACCTCAGCCTTTTTGGGTAAGCCACTTAACATTGGAACCAAGCCATCAATGGTGTGATCTGGCAACATTTATAATGCTGCAATGAGAATGTCAATATGAACCATGTTGAATGTCACCATATTCTCCCTGGTGGCCCAGCAGCTACTTACCTGCTCCTGATGACTGCAGCAGCTTCCGTGTCCCAGCTGTCATGTAACTTCAGACCTGTGATCCTTCAACATTCCAGTAAGTATCCTGCTAATCCTCCATAAGGTGCCTAACCCTATCCCCCACAGCCTAACTCTAACTATCCCCCACAGCTAAACCCTAACCCCCACAGCCTAACACTACCCCTGACAGCTTAACCCTACCCCGACAGCCCAACTTTATCCCCTACAGTTTAACCATAACTCCCAGACTTACACTGACCCCCACAGATTAACCCTAACCCTGCACAGTCTAAACCTTATGCCTTAACCCTAACCACCCCACAGCCTAACCATAACCCCCCAAAGCCTAAGCCTTCCACCCGCAGCCTAACCATAACCCCCCACAGATTTACCCTAACCCCCCCACAGCCTAAGCCTTCCACCCACAGCCTAACTATCCCCCACAGCTTAACTGTAACCCCCCCAAAGTCTAAGTATCTCACCCACAACCTAACCTCAGTTATTAGTTTCCTGTATAGACAATGAAATAAATTCTAGGCATTGTCCTCAGTAGCATATGAATAACAATAATATTGCCCTATACTTTTATTCTACGCAATCCCAATACCAAATTCTTACCCCAATAGTAGTGCAAATTTTATTCATAGCAAATTTTTTATAAAAATTAAAGCCATTATATCTTCAATGTCTAAATATACTAATATACTGCTGTTACACTGACAAATATTCATTACCCATTATCATTAAGGATAAAATGATCACAGAAAGTATGTGTGTGTATGTATGTGCTGTAATAGGATTGGGGTAGGAGGTCCCTCTCCTAGGGTAGATGTGCACCTCAAAACACACCTGCCAGGAAACAACACAGCAGTCCAGGATTTTCGTGCAAGCTAGCCACAGCTAGTTTTTATTGTGCAGTATAAAAATGTAAAACAAAAATAAATCTTAGTCTGTCTGGGCACTAACTAGATAATAAATTCCCTCTCTCAAAGTGATAGGGCCTACTGCCTTAACCACCAACATAGGCATATGCACAGTATTACAAGTGCTACATCATAGTGTGTCTGCTGCCTGTCTCCCAGGTATGAGACACTGAGCCAAACCCTGACACAGCCTTTATCAGCCTCTCACAGCTGCAGTCACTAATTAGCCTGCTCTCAGGCTGAAGGCCCCAACACATAAACCAGCCTCGTGAATGGAGCCCTCCCTTCACTCTCACATCCACACCCCCAGGACCCATTATCCGGCTTTTACTTAAAGCCCAAACTCTAATCAAGCAGACACATACATTTCCTGGGGGTTTAAAATACATAGGTCAAAAACCTTAGATACATATATGTGATTTAGCACTTTACCAGTGCTTCTGTCACATATCCCCCCCCCCCTTTATTTTGACCTGTGGGACGGAACAACTGCAGCCACCATATAAAACACATGAGACAAAGCATCTGCATTGGCCAGCTGGCTTCCTGGCCTGTGCTCTACTGAAAATGTAACATTTTGCAGTACCAAGAACCACCTAGTTATTCTCCCATTGCTCTCTTTATTCTCTGACCATTTTAAAGGGGCATGACCAGTAATCAACCTGAATTTCGTCAGATATAGGTATCGTCAGAACTGGTTGGGTGCACAATGCTACTTTTAACTCTTGAAAAGCCTTTTCTGCTTCAGGACTCCATTTAACCATAACTGTTTCTTTGCCTTTGGTAAGGTCTGTCAGTGGGACTGCAATGGTGGCAAAATTGGGTATAAACTCCTACCCCGTGATTCCTAAGAATGTTCTCACCTGCTTCTTATTTAGGGGTTGTGGCCAATATTGTAGTGCCTTGATTTTATTAAGTTGGGGCTTCATCAAACCCCTGTCAATGGTGTATGCAATACACTTTACTTCTTCCATCCCTAGACAACACTTTTTGGCTGTCAATCCAGCTTTATAGATGTAGACCAACACTGCTTGTACTCTGGGTAAGTGAGACTGCTAAATTAGCAGCATACTGTCTATGGGGCCTTAGAATTTTATCCATCATCCTTTGAAAGGTAGCAGGTGCCCCATGTAAGCCAAATGGCAACATCTTGTATTGGAACAACCCTTCTGGTGCAGAAATCCACTCTAGGCATTGGATAGGCATCGAACTTAATCTTAATCCCTGAATTAGTGATTATGTCATATAGATTCATGAACAACAACCCTACTCTCTATATGACAAGTTAGATCCAATGAAGGATTGACCTGTCCCCCAATAATACAATCCTACTTGTTTAAATTTATACTCCAAATATCCTAGGGGGAATACCCCACGTGTAAGACTAAGACACATTAGTTAATCAGTTAACTTAGCATGCAACATGCAGAAGATGTCATGCGATATGTATGTGTAATATATATATATATATATATGTATATATGTGAGCCACCAATAAATCTCAATTGAATATGCATATAGAATATTATATATCGGAATAGAATATTCCACACTTCATTTTATTCAGTATATTTATTCGACTCTAGCTATGCAGATGATGGAGATAAAGAAATTTACTTGTTATGTAACCACATTTATAAAAGGTGGTTAGTTGTGAGGTAATAGAGATTTCCCAAACACAAAAAATAAACATTAACAAAAGGCAGACTGTATTCGAGTCTGTGGCATTGTAAATATCACTTCAAAAATGGCCGCCTCAAGGGTAGAGACCGAAGCCTAACCACTAGGCAGGTCTAAATACCATACAAAGCACTGTTAATGAGAAATATAGGGGAGGTATTAGAGATAGACCAGCGCTACACATTGTGACCACATACACCTATCGGAGCATGTGCAGTAGGAATACATGGACATGTGATGAGTCACGTGAGCGGCAATACTGATGGAACCCAGAAGTAAGGCTGATACACACACAGAAGGGATTCCCAGGTTAATTACAGTGGGTATAAAGCAGGGTAAGTCACACCACCACCCCATTTGCCCTTGAAAAAGTCCCAAAACGGGGACGATATGCGTTGGGACCACCAGAACATTTGTTGCATTGACTTTAAATATCTGGACTTTTTTGTTAATAGCAGCAACACACAGCTGTTTTTTTAGTACAAGCGTACAATAAAAGGTTTTATTCAGATTAACATCAGCTCCATAGTCACATCATTTAGCCCCATATGCATGAAGTTACAAGTCAGCAAGCTGGGGGACCAGCAGAAGCCACTATTTGGTGAGTACTTTCCAATCTACTAACAATCTGCATATATAGTGTCCAAGTACCCTGATACTGCACTCATTTCACTTTGAGGTATCCATGATGTTATACAGAGAGGAGGGAAGAAACACTCAGAGACTTCCTGCATACAAGGAGAGTTGGATCACAGTTGTCTATGCGTTTATTTCACCACCTATTGAACACACTGCCCAAAGTTATTGTCCACCTGGTGTAAGAACAGAGTTGTTGCATATTTCACCATCAGAACACACTGCCCAAAGTTATTGTCCACCTGGTGTAAGAACAGAGTTGTTGCATATATCGCCATCAGAACACACTGCCCAAAGTTATTGTCCACCTGGTGTAAGAACACAGAGTTGTTGCATATTTCGCCATCAGAACACACTGCCCAAAGTTATTGTCCACCTGGTGTAAGAACAGAGTTGTTGCATATATCGCCATCAGAACACACTGCCCAAAGTTATTGTCCACCTGGTGTAAGAACACAGAGTTGTTGCATATATCACCATCAGAACACACTGCCCAAAGTTATTGTCCACCTGGTGTAAGAACAGAGTTGTTGCATATTTCGCCATCAGAACACACTGCCCAAAGTTATTGTCCACCTGGTGTAAGAACAGAGTTGTTGCATATTTCGCCATCAGAACACACTGCCCAAAGTTATTGTCCACCTGGTGTAAGAACAGAGTTGTTGCATATATCACCATCAGAACACACTGCCCAAAGATATTGTCCACCTGGTGTAAGAACAGAGTTGTTGCATATTTCACTATCAGAACACACTGCCCAAAGTTATTGTCCACCTGGTGTAAGAACAGAGTTGTTGCATATTTCACCATCAGAACACACTGCCCAAAGATATTGTCCACCTGGTGTAAGAACACAGAGTTGTTGCATATATCACCATCAGAACACACTGCCCAAAGATATTGTCCACCTGGTGTAAGAACAGAGTTGTTGCATATATCACCATCAGAACACACTGCCCAAAGTTATTGTCCACCTGGTGTAAGAACAGAGTTGTTGCATATATCACCATCAGAACACACTGCCCAAAGATATTGTCCACCTGGTGTAAGAACAGAGTTGTTGCATATATCACCATCAGAACACACTGCCCAAAGTTATTGTCCACCTGGTGTAAGAACAGAGTTGTTGCATATATCACCATCAGAACACACTGCCCAAAGATATTGTCCACCTGGTGTAAGAACAGAGTTGTTGCATATTTCACTATCAGAACACACTGCCCAAAGTTATTGTCCACCTGGTGTAAGAACAGAGTTGTTGCATATTTCACCATCAGAACACACTGCCCAAAGATATTGTCCACCTGGTGTAAGAACACAGAGTTGTTGCATATATCACCATCAGAACACACTGCCCAAAGATATTGTCCACCTGGTGTAAGAACAGAGTTGTTGCATATTTCACTATCAGAACACACTGCCCAAAGTTATTGTCCACCTGGTGTAAGAACAGAGTTGTTGCATATTTCACCATCAGAACACACTGCCCAAAGATATTGTCCACCTGGTGTAAGAACACAGAGTTGTTGCATATATCACCATCAGAACACACTGCCCAAAGATATTGTCCACCTGGTGTAAGAACAGAGTTGTTGCATATTTCACCATCAGAACACACTGCCCAAAGATATTGTCCACCTGGTGTAAGAACACAGAGTTGTTGCATATTTCGCCATCAGAACACACTGCCCAAAGTTATTGTCCACCTGGTGTAAGAACACAGAGTTGTTGCATATTTCACTATCAGAACACACTGCCCAAAGATATTGTCCACCTGGTGTAAGAACACAGAGTTGTTGCATATTTCGCCATCAGAACACACTGCCCAAAGTTATTGTCCACCTGGTGTAAGAACAGAGTTGTTGCATATATCACCATCAGAACACACGGCCCAAAGTTATTGTCCACCTGGTGTAAGAACACAGAGTTGTTGCATATTTCACCATCAGAACACACGGCCCAAAGTTATTGTCCACCTGGTGTAAGAACAGAGTTGTTGCATATATCACCATCAGAACACACGGCCCAAAGTTATTGTCCACCTGGTGTAAGAACACAGAGTTGTTGCATATATCACCATCAGAACACACGGCCCAAAGTTATTGTCCACCTGGTGTAAGAACAGAGTTGTTGCATATTTCACTATCAGAACACACGGCCCAAAGTTATTGTCCACCTGGTGTAAGAACACAGAGTTGTTGCATATTTCACTATCAGAACACACTGCCCAAAGATATTGTCCACCTGGTGTAAGAACACAGAGTTGTTGCATATTTCGCCATCAGAACACACGGCCCAAAGTTATTGTCCACCTGGTGTAAGAACACAGAGTTGTTGCATATTTCACTATCAGAACACACTGCCCAAAGTTATTGTCCACCTGGTGTAAGAACAGAGTTGTTGCATATTTCACCATCAGAACACACTGCCCAAAGATATTGTCCACCTGGTGTAAGAACAGAGTTGTTGCATATTTCACCATCAGAACACACTGCCCAAAGATATTGTCCACCTGGTGTAAGAACAGAGTTGTTGCATATTTCGCCATCAGAACACACTGCCCAAAGTTATTGTCCACCTGGTGTAAGAACAGAGTTGTTGCATATATCACCATCAGAACACACTGCCCAAAGTTATTGTCCACCTGGTGTAAGAACACAGAGTTGTTGCATATTTCGCCATCAGAACACACTGCCCAAAGTTATTGTCCACCTGGTGTAAGAACACAGAGTTGTTGCATATATCGCCATCAGAACACACGGCCCAAAGTTATTGTCCACCTGGTGTAAGAACAGAGTTGTTGCATATATCACCATCAGAACACACTGCCCAAAGTTATTGTCCACCTGGTGTAAGAACAGAGTTGTTGCATATATCGCCATCAGAACACACTGCCCAAAGTTATTGTCCACCTGGTGTAAGAACAGAGTTGTTGCATATTTCGCCATCAGAACACACTGCCCAAAGTTATTGTCCACCTGGTGTAAGAACACAGAGTTGTTGCATATTTCGCCATCAGAACACACTGCCCAAAGTTATTGTCCACCTGGTGTAAGAACAGAGTTGTTGCATATATCACCATCAGAACACACGGCCCAAAGTTATTGTCCACCTGGTGTAAGAACAGAGTTGTTGCATATTTCGCCATCAGAACACACTGCCCAAAGTTATTGTCCACCTGGTGTAAGAACAGAGTTGTTGCATATTTCGCCATCAGAACACACTGCCCAAAGATATTGTCCACCTGGTGTAAGAACACAGAGTTGTTGCATATTTCGCCATCAGAACACACTGCCCAAAGTTATTGTCCACCTGGTGTAAGAACAGAGTTGTTGCATATATCACCATCAGAACACACGGCCTAAAGTTATTGTCCACCTGGTGTAAGAACAGAGTTGTTGCATATTTCGCCATCAGAACACACTGCCCAAAGTTATTGTCCACCTGGTGTAAGAACAGAGTTGTTGCATATTTCGCCATCAGAACACACGGCCCAAAGTTATTGTCCACCTGGTGTAAGAACACAGAGTTGTTGCATATTTCGCCATCAGAACACACTGCCCAAAGTTATTGTCCACCTGGTGTAAGAACAGAGTTGTTGCATATATCACCATCAGAACACACGGCCCAAAGTTATTGTCCACCTGGTGTAAGAACAGAGTTGTTGCATATATCACCATCAGAACACACGGCCCAAAGATATTGCTGAGCTGATATAGGACTGAAGTGCAAGGTCTTTTTGCATTATTAAGGAATATCCAGCCTATAGATATTGCCTACCTGACATAAGCCTACTAGGAACTACACACAATCATTAGGACGCTCTATAGATAGACCACGACATACATTAGGACGTGAATAGAATACTTATTGCAGTACCATAGAGCGCTAAGCTTAAAATTTTCTTCACAATAGTTAATTTCAACATGTAAAAAGTGTATTGTTTTCACTTAATGGTCCAGTGTCATTGTTTTATTTTACGTTTTTTATAAATGAATTTACTAATTTGAGTGTGGTAACCAACAGCAACCATTTTGCAGAAAGTATTTGGACCCTACAATCACATGCATTGTGTTAGGTGTTTTCACCCAGCTTGCAGTGTATTTTGCAGTTGGTAGGTTCGAACATGTTTGTCATTTCATCCTGGATTTGTTCTTGGTATACGCTTTCAAATACCAAGCACTAAATAAGTCAACCACACATGTTTTTTTAGATATTGGAGTTAACAACATAATGTGTTTTTTTTTTTATTAAATGGTCCAAAGTACAATTAATTAAAACAAAGATCAGGTTCCCAAATCCTGGAAATGTAATGGAAATACCCCTGCAACACACTTAATGCAACTTGATTAATTTCTTTAAAGCCCTATGTCATTAATGAGGCATCACTCATTTTTGTCTGATGGTACCTTGTTAGCACATAGAAATGGCATGCATTTTGGTGTAAAAAAAATATTTTTCTTTTTAACAAAGAGCCAAGAAAAAGAGTAAAAAATCACTCCCCCAAAAGGAGCAGCAACCACCCCAGCAACAGCAGAAGCAACAAGAGCAGCAGCTCCAAATAACACAGCAGCATGAAGAGGCCGAGGAGGCTGGTGAGTTGTGGAGCTGGAGTTGTGTGTAGACCCACAGTAATGTAAATGAGACCATGACAATGTTAATGTTGTTCTGTAGGATCATCAAATCTGCCCTCCCAAAAAGAGGCATCTGACCCCCCAGTTTTTGCAACACCAATATGTGATGAAGTTGATTTGTTTTCTGGAGGCCCCTCTACACCTCTTCTGGATGGTGAGTTGTTGTGGATCTGTTTTGGGAAAATATATGCATAATTGTTAGTATTTTTTTTTCCCATTTTTTTCTAATACTTTTTCATGGTTGACATTGTTAGTTTAAGGTCTCAGTAATTTTAGAGGTTTACTTACATGGTTTTGCTTTTAGAAGTTTGGACAAATTAACACTAATTTTAAGGGTCTTCTTTTTTTACTTTTAATTCGTCCCATGGAAACACACTGGCGAGTTCTGTTGTGCCTTTCATTTGCAGTATTGTGTTGGTTTCTCAACTTAGTTAGGTACTTAAATGTAAGATCATACCTGTGATTTTGCATTTTAAAAAGGATAACTTTGTTATTTTCCTAAAAGTTACTCTGTTCATATATTATATTGACTTCGTATGTGTTTTAAAAACATACATTACACATTTTTAAAATGTACGAACCTTAATTGCTGACTTTATCACAAAAAAAAAGTTGTTTTTGTTACCTATGTGCCTTCTATTTTTCCAAAAATAGATTTGTATGTTGTGAAACCTAAATCATACGTTGTTATTTATTTTTTTGGCTTGGGTATGTCATGTTGCACCTGTTGGGGTTTTTTTTTTTGGGGCCCATGCTAGTTTTGTCTTATTTACCTAAACAATTTTTCTGTTTTTAAGGACACCAAACATTCTCCATAATTTGGCTTTTAAATGTGTGTAAACCAAGATAATATGGCTCATGTTCTTAGGTTTGGAGGACAATACCTACTAAAACTTTATTCTTGCGGGTAAAACTTTAGAAATGTGACGGTGATTTCAAAAAAACTTACCAGAAACTCTCTTCTAGATTCTCTGGAACAACCTGATCTTCCTGCAGACACCATTTCGACTGAAGACGGACTTTCTGAACCTGAAAACACATTTACATTAACCATCATACCTCCAACACCAGTGATGCCAGCATCAAATTTTCTACCCTCCACTCCCCCAATTTTGTTGGGGACACCACAAGCACAACCAGCATCTCAACCTCCACCACCACAGCCAGAAACCACATACTGGCAAGAAATGTATATTTGTCAACAACAACAAATTGATTGATTGCAACAGCACATTTCCCAAAATCAGACCATAAACAAAATTGGTCATAGGCATATCAAAATCCAGATGGCTCAGAGGGTGGAGCTTACACGAATCGCCAACTCTTTAGAACAAATAAGACAGAGCATTGTGAGATTGGAGGCTGCACACGTACAACAATCATTTCATGATCATGGCAAACCAAACCGCTGCCTTTAGGGAGTATTGTGCTGTTTTGCAAAATTTAGGCACACAAATGTTAGGTCGCTTACACGAAACAACAGCAAGCCTGACCTCGAGCAGCACTTCACTGGCACCAACACCAATTAAAACCACCTAGACAAACACTGCGAACCAGAGGTGGCAGCAAACCAAGTCAGGGTGGCAAACCAAGTCAGGGAGGGGTCACTCTAACTGATTTCTTGAACAAAAGCCAGATGTAAAAACTATGGTGAATAGACAAATCAGATTTTGGGGCCTATTCATCAACACTAAAATAACGTTTTTAAGGACATTTTCCTTAAATAACGTTATTTTGGTATTCATGTAGCCACTTAGCACAGGAGATATCACAGATATCTCCTTGCTAAGTTCCCCTGCGTTAATTTCCACACTCCCCATACATTAGTACATTAGTATGGGTACATTAGTACATTAGTATGGGGATGTGGAAATTGTGGTATTCATCAAATTCCGACAATTATCAATTTTCGGAATTTGATGCAGTTACTATTCGCCACTGTGAGGTGGTGAATAGCAGGTGAAACTTACCTGTATCCGTGTGTGCAGGTCCCCCAACGAGTCCCTCCGGCGCTCTGCTCCGTCCTCAGGCTCCGGAGGCTGATCGGACATGTGTGCTCCCCAGCAGAGCACAAGAAAGTTTAGACAAAAACTAAAAAGTTTTTTTTTTTCTAATCTGTCATGTGGTCTGCTGGGAAACCACATGACAGACCAGCAGGACGGAGCCGGAGGCTGCTGCGCGGACAGGTAAGTCGGGGGGGGGGGGGGAGGTGAGCGGAGGGGGGTGTAGGGTGTAACGCATCTGTAGGCAGTGCTGCGCATGCGCTGGTTTTACAGATGTAACAGCGCATGCGCAGCACTGTTTCCAGATGCGATAAGGTGGTGTAGGCAGGAAAAGTATCTATTTCCCGAAAAGCTGTCATCGCAAAAATGACAGCTTTTTGGAATAGATACTTATGGAGAGGAGGAAGGATGAATTCCACCTATAATTAGGTAGAACTCCATGCGAGTTCTAAAGCTAATTATCTCCAGAGAATTTTTAGGTTTAATGAATAGGCCCCTTTATCCTTACGTACATTTGTAAAGAATTGCTATGTTTTGATAGAATTGCTAGTATTGATGGAAATTTGTATGTGTTAATCTACCTGAAAACATGAAAAGGGGATTGGACAGTTTTGTGTGTTGTGTTTCAAGTGTATTTTAATACACTTCTTTGTCCATTTTTTTTTTTTTCCAAAATGTTTTTATTGCAAGAAAGTTCCTACAGATGTACAAACATAGAGAGAGATATACATCATGGTTGTGTAAAATACACACAAAAAAAACACGTTATCCCAAAAAAAATAAATAAGGAGAAACAAAGTGGTACATCCAGATAGATATTTAACAAAGGATGATAGCAGAACAAGAAACTTTCTCAATTTTCTATATATGCAAAACTAGCATAATAATCGGATAAGAGGAGTCATGGGAAGGAGAAACAAGGAAAGCAGAAATAACACAAATGTGGTCAAAATGACAAATGTCATAGATTTTAAAACATTTAACAGTATGTTAGATACATTTTGTATATGCAGTGAACTTTGAGAAATAAAATGTTAGTTGCAGATAGTGACAAGTAAACAAATATTTGAGGAGTGAGACATTAATCGTGGTTTAAATGCAGCCAGCATGAAATCGAATAAATTGTATTAGGCAACAATAAAGCATCCAGTGGGAAATGGACTAGGCAAAAGTAAAATAAATATATGCATCAACCCATACCGTTTCTAGGGAATAAAAAGGGGCGATTTAAATAAGGAATGGGAGTGCTTGAAACCAACCTGGGAGCATCCAAGGAAATTAGGCAAGCAGAGCCCTGTGTAGCCAGAGAAATTGGGAAACCAAACCTAAATTTGGGGAGCCCCAGGAGGACTCCGTCACCAAGAAGCACATGTGTATAGCCAAAGATGGAAATGGGAGGGAGAGAGAAATCATTAAACATATCAGGCAGCTCAGATCTCCCGATTCCCCCAGGCACACCAGGGATTTCAAGGTTAGGACGAGCATCATAATTACTCAGGTCAACCAGATCAGTGGGTGGGAAAACAAGAACCAGAGAATTAGACTGAGCAATATTTGTCAGTAAAGGCAGTACGCTATCACCATCCTCTAGCTTCTGCTGTAAGTCGGAGACAGGTGGTGCGACAGAGCTTAATCGTAACATCACTGCTTGGAGTGAAACCCAGATAACATCCAGCCTGTTACAGAGCTGAGATACAAAATCTGTCAGTTGTGGCGTGTTTACAATGGGAAATTCGGGCAAGGAATCCATAGCCAATAAAGGTACAGACCAAGTAACACAGATAATACAAAACAGTACAAAAGCAATATTACATGAGCAGTAAAGTACAGTTATAACCCAGGTCAACTGAAACCATAAACAGTAACCATAAAGTTGGCAGGTTTGAATATATCAATGACACTGTAATAAAAGTTTAACCAGTAAGTTGTATTGAATATAATTCACCACTAGATGGCGTATTTGTTATATGCAATCACAGCAATACTAGAAAACTGATAAGCTACGAGTCCAGCAATATTATAATTTTGTTGACAGTGTCCTTGGTCTGAAGTTGATCAGTAATATAGACTCAGATATACCTGAGAATATAAATCCAGTAGATAGGTGTAGAATCAGGCAGACACAAACAGCTGGGTCACAGTTTCACAGACGGACATCCAATAGAGTATCAGCAGGCAGCAGCATTGCACAGATTACCTGAAAGACTCAGAGTTAGATGCTGCCGAGAGTGCAGAAGCCGGATAGATACAGAAGTTGAATCCACCATCTAGGAGGCGCATTGAAGATAAGTCCTCAGGAAGTCAGCAGCGGTGACAAGATGGTGCCAAATGAATAAGAGGGTCACTGTCCAGGGAGTATGATCCAGCGGTGGCAGGAAAGATCACAGCAATAACCAGCCTGGAAGACAGAGGGAGCACAGAGCAACAGATGCAGTCAGATCTTCCCATCAGCAGCAGGCACAGGGGAAGAAGCACACAGTGCTTCCTCCACTGAGCGTCTTCCCGACACCGCACAGCAAGCCAGACTTCAGAGGTAGGAGGTACCACACTGGCAACGGGGCCAAACTGGGAAGCAGCCAGTGAAGAAAGCTACTGGGCAGTTATTGAGGGAGAGCAAGAGGTATCTTAGCTTGTGATGAGTAGGAGAAACAAGTCACAGCATAGTTTTGCGCCAAACACTGGCGGTCATAAACACCTTAGAAGTAAAGGCTGGGTTCCGGGGAATAACGCAGCTCCTCCAAAAATAAAGAGTCCAGCAGCAGCCTCTAGTCTTCCTTATCAGTTTCTTGTGAAAGTATCACAGACAGAGGCTGTGTGGGAGGACAGATAGACCAGGATTTCAAATAAGTTGGAGGAGCTCTGGTAAAAAGCGGCCATACACGATGCGCCACCAACCGGAAGTCCTCTTCTTTGTCCATTTTTTATGTAATTATGTGTTTGTTTATTTCACAAAGACGTTGTGTAATATTTTTGTCAAAAAGACCAAGCAGATTGTTTACTTTGCAAATATACATTTCAAATGACCAAATAGGTTATATTGGTTGCTTCGAAAATAATAAAAAAAGAAAAACAATTTTTGGAATGCCAAAGACCAGACTATTTTTGAGTTAGACATCACAAAATGGGTGTAATGACGTGGTAAATATGTATTAAGCTTTGGTTAAAGATGAGAAAGGTACAGGTTCCATCAAAGGTTGACCAACAAAACATAATAACAAATAACAGTAAAAGCAGCAATGTTGGCCCAAGGGTGTGGGCAGAACACACAAACTCAGGGGACCAAAACAGCAGGTTACAAACATACCTAAAAAAATAGCTAGCAGAAACTCTAGGGAAAAAAACATACTGGCCAAATATGTTAATTCCTAATTAAATGACAAAAAAAACAAACAATGTAGGTATTAGAATAAGCCCAAAAAAATTGGACAACAAAAAAGCCATTAAAAACACTTAAGCATAAATTTGGAACATAAAAACATAGGACACATTTAATAAACCAGGTGAGGAATGACAGTAAAATGCTCCTCAATCAGATTCTGCCTCACCTGTCTTCCAGTTCCTGTGCTCACGCTGTCGCCTGATGTGTCCAGAAAGCCCGCCTGCTGGCTGTCCTCCACATAATCAGCGGTTAAAGGCTGCTGCAAACACATATTATGCAAAAGACGGCAGCAGAGCACAATATCTGACACTTTATTGGGCGCATATAATAAAATTCCACCAGATTTATCTAGACAACGGAATCTAGACTTTAACAAGCCAAATGTACGTTCTATCACACACCTGGTGGACTTATGTGCATCATTATACTTGTGCTCAGCTGGCAAATTTGGAAGCAACAGTGGAGTCAGTAACCAAGAGCAAAACCCATAACCAAAGTCACCTATTGTGCAGAAGAGAGAAATTAGATTTAGAACTATATGTGTATTTCTATGTAACTTAGACAAAACCAAAATTGAAAATACTTACCCAGCAGCCATCCTTCCGGCATTTGACCAGCCTCAAATTTGTCATGGAGGGATGACTGGCTGAGGATAAAGGCATCGTGACATGAGCCAGGGTAGCCAACTACAACATTCATGATTTTGAGTTTTGCATCACAAACCACCTGGACATTGGTAGAATGGGCATGGTGCCTATTCAAAAACATATGGGCCCTAGCCCGAGGTGGTCTTAGCTCAATGTGTGTGCAGTCTATTGCACCAAGGACATTTGGCATGCCTGCAATGCCATGAAAAGCAACCTTGACTGCATGCCAGTGTGACTCTTGGTTAGTCAGATTAAGGCTTGGAGCAAAGGCTGAAATGAGGCCATGACCTGTTAAATACCTGGAAAATGTGGACTGGGAAATTCCAATGACTCTACCAGTGACAGACTGGAAGTTTCCTGTTGCAAAAAAGTGCAACACACTCAAAAGCTTATGCATTCCTGAGACAGCATGTGAGCGACCTGTCTCAGGGTCTAGGCAAGATCATACAGATGGAATATGTTGTCTCTATTGAGCCTGAACATCTGTATGACCTTGCCATCGGCCAATGCAATCAGGTTCAAACGTCCCCTAAAAAATGCTGCCTGTGCAGCCTCCATGGTACCTGCACAACCTCTTCAGCCTGCACTCTGGAGATCGAAGGGATGTGTTCAGGAGTCCTCTGGACTCTGGAGAGATGGACAAGGTAGGCCTGTTGCTCCCAAGGCATATTACCCAAGCTTGGCTGAGGCAGCACATGGTCTGATTCACCTGGGAAAAGAAGGTATGTGCAAGTTGGTCAGAGCATATTGGTGTGCACCAGGCTTTTCTTCTCAAGCTGGAAAGAGATCAATGTCCTGTCTGACTTGCTTGAGGAAAAATGTCGGGAAGACAATCCCCACTGAGCCATCCCATATCCCTCCGACAGACGGGCCTTTTCAGGTAATACAAATTGACTTCATCCAATTACCACCTTGCAGGAATCTCAAGTATGTATTAGTTTATACAGATGTACTTTCTAATTGGGTAGAGGCATATCCAGCTGCCACTAATACTGCTGTTTTTACTAATAAGAATATTGTTCAGGAGTTTGTATGCAGAGACGGTATCCCTAGAATCATAGAAAGTGACAGGGGTACTCATTTCACTGGTGATGTTTTCCAGAACATGTGTAAGCTTATGGGTATCAATAGTAGACTTCACACCCCCTACCGACCACATGCCAGTGCCAAGGTGGAGAGGGTAAACGGTACTATTAAGAACAAACTGAGTGAGATCATGGCTTAAAGTGGATTAGGATGGCCAGAAGCCTTACCGCTCATCCTCCATAGCATCAGAACCACTCCTAGATCTCCTCTTAATCTGTCTCCCTTTAAGATACTGTTTGGGAGGCAACCTAATTTGATTATAAGTCCACAAGATGATTTGAAGAGTAATAATGAGGTTACTGTGTGATATCTTTTAAAGATGAGTAAACAGCTGAAACAGCAGCAACAGAAATTGAAAATGTCACCTGATATGCCAGAAACAAACTGTCATGTGTCACGATCCAGTGCAAGAATTCCTCTGTGGAGGACGGTGAGCCGAGGGGTTCAGGTGACTAGGGGAGTGACTAGACTAGGTCTCCTAGTTGTGGCCAAACCCAGGTTTGGCTAGACCTGCCCAGAGGCGTGGAGTCTAACTCACTTGGTGGTTTTCTCCAGTGACCCCTCCAATTGGGATTTGGTTATCAGCTGCACCAAGTGAGCAGGTCGCGGCCCTCTGGACAGGTACCTGGGAATGGCAGAAGACCAGAAACTATAATGAATGCAATAGCACTGGAGGTGAATGGAATGAATGAACTCTGGAAATGGAACTGAATGCTATAACACAGGCATGGACTGTAAACAGTTAAGTATGCAGAAAAACACAGACATATACTGGGGATTGCAAAGGAAAGAGCAGAGTGGACTCAGGGAATATATGGGAATGCTAGAAATGATTGGAGCTGATTACCAGAGACAAGACACTGAGCAAAGAACACAGACATATACTGGAGATTGTACAGACAAGAGCAGAGTGGACTCAGGGAATATATGGGAATGCTGGAGATGATTGGCAGAGACAAGACACAAAGAGAAGTCAGGCATACACTAGGAGAGTGCTAAATGCAAGTGCAGATTTGCACTGACAAGACACAGGGCAGATTGACACAGATATGTGCTGGGAGGTCCAGCTGAGAGCTAATTAATACCAGCAGGTAATCTGACACCTCAGTGACACAAGGAAGCTGCAATACTAGCAGCACATATACAAAGACACACAGACAGAAAACAAAACAGTCTGGATACTGGGAGAGAACTACTCTCAGACTAAGAATAGCTTGGAAGCTAATACTGGAAACTGGAGAACTGTGAAGAGGCTGAAGTAACTCTCTGAAAGATTAGCACAGAGCAACGCTGGTATCACTGGAACAGAGAAGAAGTTGAACAGCAACTTCCTGGAGTTCTGGAGGCGGATTTATACCCAGGGGTAGCAGATTACTGGAGCACAGCATCAGCTGACTGAAATCATGCTACCATAGGTTAGGAGTACTGTCACATGAGACGAACTGTCATGGCGGTGCCCATGATGGGAACTCCGAACCCCAGCACACACAGCCGACCATGGAAGCTTGCAAAAAGCACCTAAGGCAGAATATTCAGCCCCTCATTCATCACTGCACCAGACGTCTGACCGCAAGGAAGTCAGGGGAAGCTGGCAAGGAGGTGAGAGAGGCCGATCCTAGGCTGAACCCTGACATCATGATGTTGAACCTGGAGAATATGTTATGATCAGAAATTTCTTACGCTCAGATTGCTTGACAGTGGGAAGGTCCTTATCAGGTTCTGATGATGAGTACCACATCCTTGAAAGTAGCAGAGAGAGATACCTGGGTCCATTGAACTCACTGCAGAAAGGTCAACCACCCGAAGTAGGTACAAGGCGGAGCCGAGACAGATAATGTGGACTTGTCGATTGCGAGCCTGTTCCGGGAGAGCTAGAGACTGCAGTGAAAACACCTGAGCCAGAGACATGTGCAGACTACTATTCCAGCAATGGAGTGGCAGGCTGTTTTTCTGTCTTTTCCTCCTTCCAGGGTTCTTCTCATCCTTATTTGTTTCAGGACTTCCTGTTTCTGTGACAGAGGACAGATCATGGAGAGGGAGGCCGATAGTGATGTCGATGGAGTGGAGTCGGAAGAGGGATTGATCAAACAATCAGGGCGGTATACGGTCAAACTCAGTACAGGAATTGTTAAGAGATCTGTTAGCCATGAAAACTCAGAGACAGTGTGAGGGGTTATTGTCTGAGGAATACTGTATTTGTGAGTACTGTGGATCCCTAGTTGATGAAAAGTCATCCAGTGATGCCAGTCCAAGAGTAATCTGTATTTGGGTGGGCATCCTTTAGAGGATTACCATTCCTTAGTGGGTAAGGTCTTAAACCAGACTGAATGTCCGATGTGCCTCAGGGACAACATAATGTAGGATTAGTACCATTCCCATTAAATTTCTCTGAGGTCCGTGAATTACATGGGGGAAGACCGGTGGACAAGAAATATAATATATCTAGACCCCCTAATTTTAAGCTCCACCAGTACGAAGTAGATAGATCCCTGTTATGCTTAAATCTCACAAATTTCAGAAAACTGGGAAATTGGGAGGTGATCTGGAACAATCAGACAATGACCTATTCACCAGAGCTGATAATGAGCCTATCGATTCTGAACTTGTATGCAGAATTATTGCAAGTGGGAGATACTTCCGGTACAGGTACATGCGTAGTTATGACAAAGTAATGGTTGGCAAGAGTATCAGTAGGGTACTGTGCAGATATTGTCAAGCTGGATGGTTGGCTGAGACCTAAATTGTAAAATTAATATCTGAAGATGCCATGTTTGCGTTGTCTGCCCAACGCCATCTGGCGTAGTCAGTATAATATCATTGTACACGGTGATATTTTAGCATTGTGTACATCTGCCGTGTTACTGCACACTGTTAAAGTCTTTATATAATAAATGCGCACGAATACACATATATATATATTTTTAAAGACTTTATAAATTCAGTGATGACAGACAAGTCTTGAGGACATGTCTGTGACAAATAATTAAGAATACACAAAGATACTGTGAGTGTTTGCTCCGCATACAGATACAGTATGCCTGTGGCGATAGAAGTATAACACAGAAACTTCTATGCTCAGAGATAGTGTTCTGAATGTAGATTTGGAAACAATTGTCAGATGTTTAGCTATCGTTAGCAATTGTAGGCCTTGTGTCCAATGCTGATGTGGTTAAGAACTAACAATTGTATTCTAGATAAGCATAGGAAAACCTTTTGTTAAAATTATCAGACATCTTGCCAAGGCTTGCTCCACCTGTGAATGGGACAAACTCCATTGTCTGTCATTTTCTAGTTCAGATAGAAGTAATAATAATAACCAGTTACTGTTTAAAGCTATATATATATATTAATATATATATGTATATATACACTTAAACGATCGCATGTGTATCCACAATGCATGCACACATATATACAGTTGCTATTGTAAATAGAAACACACACAGCGCATGTTTTGCGCTGTACACAACCCCTGCATACAGCGTACCTTTTACGCTGCATGTAGACACACAATGCATACTTACATATAACCATAAATATACATGCACTCATAAAAGGTTCCTGCACATTATGATTTATATTAACGTTATTAATTATGATGTATAAACATATGTATTTGATATTAATGGTATACAACATGATAGACATGGCATGTATGGTGCTAAACTGACACACTGTTTATTTCCAGATATCCGAACCTACCAGCGAGGGAGTCGCATCTTGCATTCGATGGTTATGGAATATAGGAAATTATTGGTTAGAATGTATACACTGTAATGTAGTGTCTCTATCTAGTTTAAATCAATTAAAGAAAGACAATGTAATCTGGAGAATTGGGACATACCCCTAGTGAATTGTCCTATGAACTACAGCGTACTACAAAGTCCAGCTAATGTTGAGAGACCGCTATCCGTTATTGTGTGATTTAAAGGAACGCTAACTAGGACCTAGGGACAAGGAAGGAAAAGTTGTTTTCTTTCATTGTTAAAGTTTTGTGTTAGAGGGTAATTCGCACAATAGCGTACGCATATTTCCTGTATTGCTGCCACGTGTTCAAACATTCATTATATTTATAATGTGATTCCTTGTTAAACCTTTGAATTACACTACTATATTTGGGGAAAAGGTTTATTTTTTTTCTGCGCAGAAAAGGGTGTATGTGATTGAAACGTGTTATTATAAAGTGGAGGCTTCTGTCCGTTAAGCCTAAAGTGGAAACTCAGTAGGTGCCTGACGAGGCCGTGCAAACTACTGGGCCAGTGTACAAAGCAGGTACATTGTGGTTATTGAGAAACTAAGGGGTTTCACGGTCCGACACCCATTAATGGCAAAGTCCGTTGATCAGTTAGGGTCTTTGGGCAATGCGATCGGACCGCATGGTTATATAAACCGTGATTGTGAAGTGGGTTGTTGTGGGAGTGAAACTGCTGGCAAGGTTAGGAGTTATTGGAACTCCTAGATGCTACCAGCTGGGAGTAAACTCAAAGTAGGAAGCGACATGTGAAGCTTGAGATAAATTCACCACAAGTAAAATAATCAGCTAGGCGGTTATTTTACTCCTCGGTTATGCACACTGACCGCTTCGCTTATCGGGAAGGTGGTGCATAAAAGGGAAGAAGCGAGCGGCTGAAGCTTGGGTTGAATTCACCGCAGGTAGAGTAATTTAATAGGTGGTTATTCTGCTCCTCGTTGTGCAAGCTGTCTGAAATGCTAACGGGCCAGCCATAATGGGAGGGAGTGCATGAACGTAGCTCACTGAAAATCGTTCACCAATCGAAATTCTCTAGAAATTGCTAAGCGTTTTCTCAGATGGGTGCGAAGCCATCTATGGTAATGGTCGATGATGTGCTGCTGGTGGAATGGCCGGTTGGTTCGGCCAGGTTTATCATGTTTAAAAGTATGGTGCGTGCATTATGGTGTACTGTGACATATGGGTCAAGATGACCAAGACATGTAGAAAACCTTTTCCTAAGATTGGTAGCTTTGATTCAGAGATACTAAATAAGTTAGAGATGGTATATGTTTAGTGAAATCTCTAAGGAAAAGGATAAAGTTTAATGATTGCTTAAAGTTGTGGCAGCACGAGGGGAGTATGTGGCTTAGCGGTGTGCATGCGGCGGAAACTAGTGTCACGCTGACGACGCAAGGGAGTGCATACGCAATGCTAAATAGCATTGTGAGCGCACCTCAGGGGAGCAAGCACGTATGGCAAGGTAGCGTTGCCGAAGGAAATGTTAATAGTGCAGGCGCACTTCCTCCGCCCTATGCAGATGGGGTGAAGGTACAGTCGATCTAAAAAAATCATAAAAATGTAACAACTTGTACCCTCTCTTGAGTAACTATAAGGAACATGTTTATAGTGCAGATGATGAACCTGTTGTAATGTCCGCTCTTTCCCATGTTGCCCAAATGTTAAATGCACCATCACAACAGGCACAGGTAGCTACCCCACCAGTACCAGTAGTAGAGGTAGCCCCACCAGTGATAGTGCAGGAAGTATTAACACCCGCTGTAACCATAGCGGAGTTACTAATACCATACATAGTAGTAGTAGGCTGAACCCTCCACCAGGTAACAAGGCCATAGCTAGTGGTGCAGTAGGCATCCATCCCATCCGGACAATAACTGTTCCCAATGGGAATCCAGATGCACATGGTGTAGTGGCCACAAGGGAAGTAGCGATGCATTGTCCATGGACAAGAGCGGAGCTACATTCCATAATGACAGATTTTCCTGATCCTAGGAAAGAATTAGCAAAGTGCCAGAGAATTGTAAAGGATTTAGGTAATGCTCATGAGCCAACCAACAAATTGGCGAGTGGTATTACGGGCATGTCTTCCACACAATACCGACATGAAGAAAGTTGATCATGGCCTGTGTATTGGATGGAGATAGTCCCATAACTGATGAAGGCAATCAGGACAACATAACCCGCATTGTCACCCAATTGGCCGTATATTTCCCAGTAGTAGTTAACTGGAGTAACATTTTTAGAATTAAGCAGAAAGAGGGTGAGTCTGCAGCAGATTACTTCTCCAGAGCACTGCAGACTATTACCCATTACACAGGTATAGAAGATATCAAAGACAACACCCATCACAGGGAAATGAAAATCACGGTGCTTATGTATAGTCTTAAAGACACTCTAAAGACCAGGGTTCAGACCTCACTTCCTGGATGGAGGGGAGTTACAGTAGACACACTCAGGGAATCTACAATTGAACATGATAAAACATCCTTAGGAAGAGAGAAATGCAGAGCGAGAAACTAATGGCTGTTAGTATCCAAGCTCTGGAAGGAATGCAAATACCACCGCAGCACTTTTATCACACACAGCCACAATACACATGTCCCACACAACCTCCAAACCCATATCCCCATACACAACCACAATCTTTCCACACTCCCCAACCCACACAACAACAATCTTTCAATACACGACTGTTTACAATCTTTTCAACCTGCCACTGGATCTGTTCTAATACAATAGACAAGCAGGGCACAAGGTTGCAAAGGACAAATTACAGCCATGCCAGATCAAGGTTAAATACTTGGGACACTGCCTAACCCAGGGGCTATGTCATCTGACTACTGACCGAATAGCGATTCAAATGCCTAAGGCAGTGGCCATCATTAAGTGTAAAGCCCATACATGCGAGGATGATCCGGTGTCACTGGGAAATAACAGCAGATGAAGCTGCCAAATGGGCAGCAGGGTTGAAAATAAATATACCAATTGATCAGATGATGTTTTTTTTTTTCAAACTATTGATATGCAGAAGTTAATTGAGATGCAAAATTTGTGTTCCATTCAGGAAAAGGCAGTCTGGAGATCCAAGGGATGTGGACAGGAGTCCTCTGGACTCTGGAGAGATGGACAAGGTAAGCCGGTGGCACCTGAGGCATACTACCCAAGCTTGGCTGAGACAGCGCACGGTCCGACTCACTTGGGAAAGCAAGGTATGTGCAAGTTGGTCAGGGCGTATTATTGTGCACCGGGTTTTCCCAAGCTGAAAAGAGGGCAATGTCCTGTTTGACATGCTTGAGGAAGAACATTGGAAAAACAATACCAACCGAGCCATCCCACATCCCTCTGACAGATGGACCTTTTCAGGTAATACAATTCGATTTCATCCAATTACCTCTCTACAGGAGCCCCAAGTATGTATTAGTTTGTACAGATGTGTTTTCTAACTGGGTAGAGGCATACCCAGCTGCCACTAATACTGCTGTGTTCATTGCTAAAAAGATTGTACAGGAGTTTGTATGCAGATACAGTATCCCTAGAATTATTGAAAGTGATAGAGGTACTCATTTCATAGGTGATGTCTTCCAGAACATGTGTAAGTTGATGGGTAGTAAGATCATGGCAGAAAGTGGATTGTGATGGCTAGAAGCATTACCGCTAGTCCTTCATAGCATCAGGACAACTCCTAGACTCCCTCTTGAGCTTTCCCCCTTTGAAATACTGTTTGGTAGACAACCTCATTTGATTGCAAGTCCACAGGAAGATTGAAGAGTAACAACAAGGTTACTGTAAAGTATCTTATAACAATGAGTAAGCAGTTGAAATAGCAGCAGCAGAAACTGAAATTGTTGTTACCTGATATGCCAGAAACAAACTGTCATGATGTCAAACCTGGAGATTTGTTATGATCAAAAATTTCTTACGTTCAGGTTGTTTGACAGATCGGTTCAAAGGTCCGTATCAAGTGTTGCTGATGAGTACAACATCCTTAAAATTGGCAGAGAGAGATACCTGGGTCCATTCCACTTACTGCAGAAAGGTCAACCAACCCGTGGAGATACAAGGCGGTGTTAAGGCAGATAACATAGCCCTGTCAATTGCGAGCTTGTTCTGGGAGAGTTAAAGACTGTAGTGAGATAATCTGAGCTAGGGAAATTTGCAGCCCCCTGTTCCAGCAATGAAGTGGCGAGCTGGGTTTGTGTTCTTTCTTCCAGAGTTCTCATGATCCTTGTTTGGTTCGGGAGGTCCTGTTTCTGTAACGGGGGGCAGATGATGGAGAGAGAGGATGATGGTGATATTGATGGAGTGGAGTCGGCAAAAGGAGTGCTAAACCAATCGGGGGAGTATCTGACCAAACTCAGTACAGTAATTACTAAGAGATCTGTCATTTTGGAAACTCGGAGGCAGTGCGAAGGGTTATTGTCTGAGGAATATTGTATTTGTGAGTTCTGTGGGTGCCAGCCTAAGTATAACCCGTATTGGGGTGGGTATCCTTTAGAGGATTATCATACCATGGTGGGCAAAGTTTTAAACCAAACTGACTGTTGGGTGTGCTCTCACATGTCTCAGGGACAGCATAATGTAGGGTTAGTGCCATTTCCATTGAATGTCTCTGTGGTTTTAGAATTACAAAAAGGGGAGACACTGGATGGAAATTTTTTTATGTCCAAACCACCCCATT
Organism: Taudactylus pleione; assembly: GCA_031769625.1. NCBI lineage: Eukaryota > Metazoa > Chordata > Amphibia > Anura > Myobatrachidae > Taudactylus > Taudactylus pleione. The sequence goes on along the minus strand of JAUIMM010001309.1, from coordinate 349,737 downwards.
TTAAACTCCACCAGTACCAAGTAGATAGATCACTTTTATGTTTGAATATCACCAATTTTTAACTTTTACGCTCCATTAGATTAGGTGGGAGACACTTCCGATATAGATATACCCTCAGTTCCACCAAGGTAATGGTTTGCAGAGTACCAGAAGGGTACTGTGCAGTTATTGTACAACCTAAAACATGTATTAGTCAGATGGGAAAATCTGGAGTAAGATTATTTGTTAGAGAATTGTGTAGATAATGATGCATTCTATTCCTTATGTACTCCCAGATGATGTGTATTTTATATGTGGAAGGAAAGCATGTAAGTGGCTCTCTCTGAGTTCCCAAAGGTTTATGTTATCTGGGAAGGATACTTCCAGAGTGTCACGGCCAGGGTTTCTCGGCATGGTGGTCACCGGGTGTTACCTGTGAGGTCACTGTGGCGAGGGGTCTCTGGCAGCGGTGCTGGTGTCTGACAAGGGGCATTGCCTGGCGTAGTTCTGTGCAGGCACAATGTCACTGAGGCCTGGTGGTGTTTCCGTTCCGTTTGGCATGTTCGCTGCCATCTTGCCTCAGGTCATGTGATTCAAGCTGTCCAATCCTGGTGGGTCATGTGCTCTTTCCAGCCAGTCACAGCATGGCACCTAGTATTTAAGAAGGTCCAGAGCCTTCATTCATTGCCAGTGCAATGTGTTTCTCAGCTGCGGCTGAGAGAGAGTACCTGTGCCTTACCTGTCCATCTGGAAGCGCTACTAGCCTGTTACCTTGCCTGCTCCAAACCTGCTGGACTCACCCTGCACCCTCCATTTACCTTTCCCCTGCCTGAGTACCTGAACCTGCTGTTTCCCTGCACCTTGACTCACACTGTAACACCCAGCTGGACTTCATTACCTTTGCCTGCACTTCATTACAGCTCACCAAAACCTGCATACTGGACATTTCCTGCCTCTCATTATCTGGACATTCTCCCATTTGCTTCACCACAGTTATCAAGTGCACTTTAGTGCTAAACCTGGACTTTTTCGTTTGCCATTCCCATGTCTGCTAAATCACGTATTAAAACTCCACCTTTTTATTTAAATCTGCTTCTGTGTCTGCTCCTGTCACACCCCGGGTCCACAACCAACCCACTGGCCCCATGGATCTGGCCATGGAACAGGAGTCTGGAGTGGATTTATTCAAGAGTATTGCTGGTCGTTTAGAAAACCTGGAAACTATGCAGAACCAAATGGCTCCGTTTATACAGGAGATGTGTAAGTGACAAGATAATATGCAAACCTCGTTATCCACCCCTGGGGTATCAGCAACTACACCTCCTCCTGTGCCTGGTAATACAGGGACCAGGGTATCCCCTCGTTTACACCTACCTATGCCAAGCATATTTGACGGCAATCCCAAGCTCTGTCGTGGTTTCTTAAATCAGTGTGATATACACATTATCTTACAGCCTGATAATTTTCCCACTGCTAGAACTAAAGTGGCATACATTGTGTCTTTGTTGTCTGGCTAAGCTTTGGATTGGGCCTCACCACTCTGGGAGCGTTCAGACTCGCTGCTGGATAACTATGCGGACTTTGTATCATCATTCAGGAGGATTTTCGATGAACCTGGATGCACTGTGCCAGCATCGACCAGTATCATGACCCTGAGACAAGGAACCCGTCCTGTCAGCCAATATGCTGTACAGTTTAAAATGTTGGCATCAGAGCTTAAGTGGAATGAGGAGGCCCTCACCTCAGCCTTTTGGCATGGCCTTCGGACCGACTAAAGGATGATCTGATCATCCGTCAGTTTCCAACTAATTTAAATGAGATGATCTCACTCTGCAACAAAATTGACCTACGCTTCAGAGAATGTCAGGCTGCATAGCACAGAACTGACTGGTAAAGGTCATTTACTCCTCCCTTGCCTACCCATCCTCTTATAGATGAAGAGCCTCCAATAGATGAGGAGCCTATGCAGGTGAACCAAACCCATCTCTCCAAAGAGGAACGTCAGAGAAGGATGCTAAAAAACCTCTGTCTATACTGTGGAGATTCGGGTCACCTGGTGGCCTTCTGCTCCTGTAAATCGGGAAAACACCCATTCCTAACTGACCATGGGGACATCAAGTTAGGAGTTATGAGCCTGTCCCCAAATACTAAAGATTTCAAAATTTCCTTAGCTTTGGATCTTAAGCCTAAGCCTGTTTTTGTTTCTGCTCTACTGGACTCTGTAGCAGCCGGAAACTTCATGACTTCCAGCCTAGTTGATAAACTACAGATTCCTTGTTCATCTCTCAATCACGCAATCTCCCTGACCTCTGTAGATGGATGGCCTCTAGCTAAAGGAGTGGTCACCAAGGAGACTCAACCAGTATTGGTCCGTGTTGGGGCATACCACTCCGAGTCTTTAAAGTTCTTAGTGATACATGAGGCCTCCCAAGAAATCATTTTAGGACTACCCTGGTTACACCAGCATAATCCCAGGATAGACTGATGTTCTATGCAGATTCTGTCATGGGGAACTGACTGTCAGAAATCCTTTCTTACCAAAATACAACCTGTAAGAAAGACAGTTTCATTAATATCTCCAGCTATTCCCAAGGAGTACCAGATGTTCTCTGATGTTTTTTCCGAACAACAGGTGAATGTCTTTCCTCCCCATAGAGAATGGGATTGTCCAATCCAGTTGATGCCTGACAAGATGCCACCCCATGGTCGCAACTATTCTCTATCCTTGCCCGAGACTCAAGCCATGTCTGAATACATCCAGGACAACCTAGCAAAAGTATTTATTCATCCTTCCACCTCTCCTGCTGGAGCTGGCTTCTTTTTTGTCAGCAAAAAGGACAGTGGCCTGAGGCCTTGTATAGATTACAGGGGCCTAAATGATATAACAGTCAAGAATCCTCTTCCACTGATCACAGAGTTGTTTGACAGAGTTAAGGGGTCCATCATATTCTCAAAATTGGATCTGAGAGGGGCTTATAATCTCATCCATATTCATGCTGGTGATGAATGGAAGACTGCCTTTAATACTAGAGATGGACATTTTGAATACCTTGTGATGCCCTTGGGTTGTGCAATGCCCCTGCCATATTTCATTGCTCCCGACCTCAACCTTGAAAGCCATTGATTGCTTGGGTTCGCCAACTACTATAGATGTTTTATTAAAGGATTCTCCTCATTATTGGCTCCCTTCACCGCTCTGACCCATAAAGACGCTAATCCTGCCCTATGATCACATGAGGCAGAGACTGCCTTCCAGCTTTTAAAACAGGCTTTTATTTCTGCTCCAGTCTTACTTCAACCAGATTTCGACAGGCCTTTTCTATTGGAAGTGGATGCGTCTTCAGAGGCCGTGGTTGCAGTTCTTTCCAGGCGTTATGAGGATAATTGAGTTCATCCCTGTGGGTTTTTCTCCAACAAATTCTCGCCTGCCAAAAGAAATTATGCCATAGGTGAACAAGAACTCCTGGCAGTGAAATTGGCATTAAAAGAATGGAGATACCTGCTGGAAGGGGTTAAGTTCCCCTTCACTGTTTTCACAGATCATAGAAACCTCCTATTCCTCAAGAACCTCCAGTGTGTGAGTCCTCATCTGGCCCGATGGGCAATATTTTTTGCTCGGTTCCAGTTCACTCTGACCTTCCAGTCTGAAGCCCTTAATCAAAAGGCAGATGCACTGTCCAGATGTCTCCTCTGTGATGACAAAGCGGAGAATCAACAAAATACCCCTTTCTTGGAGTCAAGAGTATTTGCCACCCTACAAGTACAGCCTCCCACTGGGAAGTCCTTTGTGGCCCCAGAGTTAAGGAAGCAGTTCCTCACCTGGGCTCACTCCTCTCGCTTTGCAGGTCACTCAGGTACCTGGAAGTCCCTGGAATTTCTGAAGAGAGGCTATTGGTGGCCATCCATGAAAGCGGACGTGTCGGAGTTTATTTCTTCATGCTCCTTGTGTGCTCAGCATAAGTCTTCACGTCAGGCTCTGGCTGGTGAGTTGTTGTCGCTACCTATTCCATCACGTCCATGGACGCATCTCGCCATGGACTTCGTCACGGATCTGCAGAATTCTCAAGGGTTCACTACCATCTGGGTCGTAGTAGAGAGATTCTCAAAAATGGTCCATTACATACCACTAAAGAAATTACCTTCTGCTCCTGACCTAGATAATTTGTTTGTACAACATATATTCCGTCTCCATGGTCTTCCTGCTGAGATAGTCTCTGACCATGGTGTTCAGTTTACAGCAAAATTTTGGAGAGCCTTATGTTCAGTGTTGTAAGTAAAGCTAAATTTTTCTACGGCTTATCACCCACAAAGCAATGGTTCCACTGAGAGGGTTAATCAAGACCTTGAGACCTTCCTGAAGATTTTCATGATATCTTCCCAAGACAATTGGTGTGTATTGCTGCCATGGGCTGAATTTGCGCATAAAGCCTCCTACCATTCTTCCAAGAACCAAATCCCATTCCAAGTGGTCTACGGTCTTCATCCTTGGGTTCCTCAATTTCAAAGCCTGCCCGTCTTTGATGTACCAGCTGTGGAAGACACTGTAAAGAGATTTGCATCAATTTGGACTCAATTTCATGCTGACCTGGAAAAGGCATCCTCCTGTTACAAATTTCAAGCTGACAAGAAGCGTAGGATAGTACCACGTATGCAAGTTGGAGACCAAGTCTGGTTGTCCACCCGGAACCTACGGCTCAGAGTACCATCTATGAAATTTGCTCCACGCTTCTTTAGGCCCTTCTCCATTATAGAAATTATTAACCCCATGGCTTATTGCCTTCAGTAACCCCCTTACCTGAAAATTCCCAACTCCTTTCATATCTCCCTGCTTAAACCCCTAGTGTTGAATCAGTTCCACTGTGTCCTGCCTGCTTCACCCCGTGTCCAAATGGAAAGAGGCGTGGAGTTCGAGGTTTCCCAAGTCTTGGACTCTCATATCCGCAAAGGACATCTGCAGTACCTCTTGGATTGGAGGGGTTTCACCCCAGAGGAGCATTGTTGGACTGATGCCCGTGATATCCATGCTCCTGCACTCATCAAAAGGTTCCACACTGCCCATCTGGAGAAACCTGGGGGATTTAAGGGGGGGTACTGTCACGGCCAGCGTTTCTTGGCATGGTGGTCACTGAGTATTACCTGTGAGGTCATTGTGGCGAGGGGTCTCTCGCAGCGGTGCTGGTGTTTGGCGAGGGGCATTGGCTGCACGTGGTTCTGTGCGGGCACATTGTCACTGAGGCCTGGTGGTGTTTCCGTTCCATTTGGCATGGGCGCCGCCATCTTGCCTCAGGTCATGTGATTCAAGCTGTCCAATCCTGGTGGGTCATGAGCCCTTTCCAGCCAGTCACAGCACGGCACCTAGTATTTAGGAAGGTCTTCATTCATTGCCAGTGCAACGTGTTTCTCAGCTGCGGCTGAGAGTACCTGTGCCTTACCTGTCCGTCTGGAAGTGCTACTAGGCTGTTACCTTGCCTGCTCCAAACCTGCTTGACTCACCCTGCACCCTCCATTTACCTTTCCCCTGCCTGAGTACCTGAACCTGCTGTTTCCCTGCACCTTGCCTCACACTGTAACTCCCAGCTGGACTTCATTACCTCTGCCTGCACTTCGCTACAGCTCACCAAACCTGCATACTGGACTGTTCCTGCCTGTCACTATCTGGACATTCTCCCATTTGCTTCACCACAGTTATCAAGTGCACTTTAGTGCTAAACCTGGACTTTTTCTTTTGCCATTCTCATGTCTGCTAAGTCACTTATTAAAACTCCACCTTTTTATTTAAATCTGCTTCTGTGTCTGCTCCTGTCACACCCCGGGTCCACAACAAACCCAGACCCTCACACAGAGGTTATGACCCTTACACATGGTGAAATGCTTGGCATCCATAAAAACACACCATCTCAATATCTTCATACGCATTATGAACACCGTGAGAAAAGAAACATGATACCTGGTGACATACATACAGCTACACAGTTGATTAATGAGACAACTGGTTTCCAAATTTTGGTAGCACTAGATCCCACCAGAATTGCTCGGGGCACTTTAAATTTTAGATACATCCAAGATCTTGCTAAATTAATAGATAATATCACTGAGATGTAGGATGACACATTCAGGTATACCGGTAGGGAGTTACAAGCTTATAAGAAAGAACTTGTGCAACATAGGCTAGTGTTAAATTATGTAATGGCTGTCACTGGCAGATACTGTGTGACTCTGGCCACCCAATTTGGTGTCAAGTGTTGCACATACATCACCAATAACACAAGTGACACCAAGGAGGTGATATACTGGAAGATGGATGAAATTCTGCAGCTGAAATGGGAATTTTGAAAGAACCATAATGCTTCACTGGTTGAAATAGAGGAAAAGGTAGAAGAGTGGTTCACTTGTTTGAATCCTGTGAAATGGTTCTCCGGTCTAGGAGAGTGGGTCCAGGAACTGGTTGCTATTGTGGGTAAACTCCTGATCCTTATACTGATCGTCATCTTAGTAATTAGCTTGTGTGTCAGATGTGTTCCTAATGTATTGAAGTGTGGAAAATGTACAAGGGTGAACAGAGCAACAGAAATGATGGTGGTGAGCAATGATATTATGGATACCAAGGTCAAGGAAGAACTGTATTACAACCCTGAATTAGAGTGTACCATCAGATGATGAAATATGAAATCGTGTGGTCATGCATAGATATATTAAGGTTATTTTTAAAACATCCTAGATAATGTATTCTCAAGTCCCCAAACTTCCTTTATAGGTTCGATGAGATCCCACATCCCACCAATGATCCCTATAGAACCGCAGATGGCGTGTAAGGGTTGTTCTACTTTCTTGATAACGCATTATTTAATGGTTCAGTGACCTACTTGTGTCACACCATGTATAACCATAAATAATCCATTATCATGCATGACTACAACAGGTTAAGATCAGAGGGCCTGATTCAGACCCAGTCGCAAGCGCTGAGCGCTCGCAACCAGGTCGATGTTTGCCCACTGGGCATGCGCACGATGGAGCCGGCTCCGTCGTGCGCATGCGCGAGACCCGGCTAGCGATGGGTGCTCTGTCGCTCTGGGTCTTGCACCAAAGGGGGCGAGCTGTCGATGGTGATTGACAGCTCACCCCATTTGGTAGGCGTGGCCGGGGGGTGGCTTCACAAATGGAGGTGTTCCCAAGCGAATGCCTGCTGTTTGGGGGCGGCCCCACTGATATCACCAGAGATGTCAGTAAGAGAGTTTCCGGCTCTATTAGAGCCAGAAGCTCTCTGGGGCTTGCGGCCACGAGACCCTACCACAAGGGTCTCGTCGCAAGGCCGATGGTCTTGACCATCGCGACCATCAACTTGGACGCTCGCTATAGCTGTGGGTGGTCACCCACAACTATGCGAGCGGCCAGGCCACTCCAAAAAGAAAAAAAATGCCCCGATTCAGGGCGAGCGCTCTTTCAGAGCGTCCATCTCTGAGTCAGGCCCAGAGTGTGATAGCATATTGTTTCTATCAAAGGGTGGACTGTTGAAGCTGGATGGTTGGCTGAGACCTAAATTGTAAAATTAATATCTGAAGACGCCATGTTTGCATTGTCTGCATGACGCAATCTGGCGTAGTCAGTATAATATCATTGTGCATGGCGCTATTTTAGCATTGTGTACATCTGCTGTGTTACTGCACACTGTTAAAGTCTTTATATAATAAATGTGCACAAATACACATATATATATCTTTAAAGACTTCATATATTCAGTGATGACAGACAAGTCTTGAGGACATGTCTGTGACAAATAATTAAGAATACACAGATACTGTAAGTGTTTGCTCTGCATACACAGTATGCCTGTGGCGATTGAAGTATAACACAGACACTGATATGCTCAGAGGGAGTGTTCTGAATATAGATTTGGAAACAATTGTCAGACGTTTAGCTATCGTTAGCAATTGTAAGCCTTGTGTCCAATGCTGATGTGGTTAAGCAGAACTAACAATTGTATTCTAGATTGTATTTGTTAAAATTATCAGACATCTTTCCAAGGCTTGCTCCACCTGTGAATGGGAGAAACTCCATTGTCTGTCATTTTCTAGTTCAGACAGAAGTAATAACCAGTTACTGTTTAAAGCTATATATATATATATATATATATATATACATACACACACACAATCGCATGTGTATCCACAATGTGTGTACACATAGTTTCCATTGTAAATAAACACACACAGTGCATGTTTTGCGCTGTACACAACCCCTGCATACAATGCACCTTTTACGCTGCATGTAGACACACAATGCATACTTACATATAACCATAAATATACATGCACTCATAAAAAGGTTCCTGCACATTATGGTTTATATTAAAGTTATGATGTAAAATGTATTTGATATTAATGGTATACAACATGATAGACATGGCATGTTTGGTACTAAACTAACACTGTTTATTTCCAGATATCCGAATCTATCAGCGAGGGAGTCACATCTTGCGTTCGATGGTTATGGAATATAGGAAATTATTGGTTAGACTGTATAAACTGTAGTGTCTCTATCTAGTTTAAATCAATTAAAGACAATGTAATTTGGAGAATTGGGACATACCCCTAGTGAACTGTCCTATGAACTACAGTGTACTACAAAGACCAAGAACCAATGGAATTATGTTTGTCTGTCTACATTGTTGTTATCATGATCTGTTAAGGTATATAGCCTGTGTCCCAGTCCCAGTCAGTAGCCATTCTCTTGGATGACCAGACCTCAGGATTGATGACTGTAACTGGGACCGGTGCTCTTGCGTATGTATCGACTGTACCTTATGTATTTAATAATTCTTTGTGCTCATAGTTTAGATCAAAGTGCGTAATACTCTTTTATTGTAATAACTTTTTGTGCTTTGGAACCACACTCAAAGTCTGGAAAGCAATTATTTCTTGCGCAACTTGCAAAGCTAAATAGTGATATTTGGGTATAAAGGTTATTAGGTATTCATAATATTATACAACCAGAAATGTGTACCAGTCAAATGGGGGAAAGAGGGGCAGGATTTTTTGCCAGAATAATGGGTTCAATGATAATGATGCATTCTGTTCCTTACGTACTCCCAGATGATGTGTATTTTATATGTGGAAGAAAAGCATACAAGTGGCTCTCTCCGAGCTCTGAAGGTTTATGTTATCTTGGAAGGGTGCTACCAGAAATCATGACTCTTACACATGATGAAATGATTGGTATCCATAAAACCACACCCCCTCCATACATACACACGCAATATGAACATCGTGACAAAAGAAATATACCTGGTGAAGAACATATAGCCACACAATTGATTTGTGAAACAACTGGCTTCCAAATTTTGGTAGCATTAGATCCCACCAGGATAACTCGGGGAACTTTAATTTTTAGATATATCCAAGACTTGGCTAAATTAATAGACAACATCACAGAGATGTATAATGACACTTCCAGGTATACTGGTAAGGAGCTACAGACTTATAAAAAGGAGTTGGTACAACATAGGCTAGTTTTAAACTACTTAACATCTATTACTGGTGGATATTGTGTGACTTTGGCCACCCAATTTGGTGTCAAGTGTTGCACGTACATTACCAATAATACTAGTGACCCCAAAGAGGTGATTGACCGGAAAATGGATGAAATCCTACAACTGAAGTGGGAGTTTCGGAAGGACCATAATACTTTGTTGTATGAGTCAGAGGTAAAGGGTAGAGAAATGGTTCTCATGGTTAAACCCTGTAAAATGGTTCACCGGTCTGGGAGAGTGGGTACAGGAAATGGTTGCTAGTATAGGTAAGCTCCTTATTCTTATACTGATTGTTATTTTAGTAATTGGTTTATGTGCCAGATGTGTTCTAGCTGTGTTGAAGTGTGGAAAAAGTACCACTAAGGTAAACAGTAAAAATGAAATCATGATGATGGTGAATAGTGGTGGTGTAGGTACTAAGGTTGATAAAGAACTGCATTACAATCCTGAAATTGAGTGTACCATCGGATAATAATATGTGAATACGCTAAGTCATGTATAATAATAATTATTGTAAGTGTTCTTTTAAACATCATAATGTAGTCTCAATTCCCCCAAACTTCCTTTATAGGTTTGATGAGGTCCCACATTCTACCAATGATCCCCTATAGATCTGCTGAGTGCGTATAAGGGTTGTTTTACCCTTTCTGAAATGCATTATTGACGGTTCAATGACCAATTTGTGTCACACCATTCAGAAGATTGAATGATTTATTATGCATCGCTATAAAGGTTAAGAATAGAATGTGATTGTTTTATATTTGCTATCAAAAGGTGGACTGTCAAAGTCAAATAATTGGATGATCGTTTGCAATTATTATCTGATGATCTAGTCATCTATAGTCTGATGGCGAGTAAATTGAAAACTACTCTGCATCGGCGCAATCCGATGCGCATAATTGCGCATCCACCACACACATATACTGATGCACATAACGCACACACATATACATATATGCATACATATAGACGCTCGTATGTGTATCCACATACGTACATATAGACGCTCATATGCGTATTCACATACATACATACATACGCACATTTGCTATTTCAATGCAGACGCACATAAGCAAACGCATATGTATAAAATGGTTCCCACACACTATAGTTGATAACCAGAGTTATTAAAGGTATTATGTAATAATTATGATTTAATATGTACTTTAACGAGATCTAAAGTATGGAATACAGTGGACATGTCATGTTTGGTATCATACTAAATCCCTGTTTATTTGCAGACATCCGTTTCTATCGGAAAGGAAATCGCATCATGAGTCCGCTAATTATGGATAGGCAGTTATTGAATAGAATGTTATTTCTTGTATGTAGTGTTGTAGCCAGTTTTAACCAGTTCTTCAGCAGAAAAGATACACAAAGGGACTGTTGGAGAGCTGAGCTATACCCCTGACACCGTATGAACTGACCAATGACCAGAAGCAAGAACCAATGAGAACCTGTCAATTTGTCCCTTTGTTAACTCTGAAACTTGTAATGTATATAGGCTGTGTCCCGATCTCAGTGTACACTCATTCTCTTTGATGATCACAGATGTCTGGATTGATGACTGTATACGGGATCAGTGCGCATGCGTATGTATCGGCTTGTTATATTTTATTGCTTTTTACTCTAATTGCTAAATCTTTAATAGTGTTACTTTTTCTTTACATAAACAACTTTTTGTGCTTTGGAACCACACGGGAGGGTTAGGGACTCCCGGGGGGACTTAGGGTTAGGCACCTCCTGGGAGGGATAGGATTAGGCTAGGGGAAGGGTGGGTTAGGGTCAGGCACACCCAGGGGAGGTTAGGCACCCTCCCAGGAGTTAGGGTTAGGCACCCCTAAGGGAGGGTTAGGAGGGGAGAGGGTTAGGATACTTACCAGGCACAGTCGAAATCTTCATCTGCTGGATTTCCGGTATTGGTATTTCATCCGCCGAGCTTAGGTCTGGCAGTATGTCATACAGATTCCGCCGGCAGCTACATACCACCTATAATCACCAAGGATACTCAGGAGTTCACCATTGATACCCTGCAGCATCAGCCATTGACTTAACCCACAAGGTCTCTATGCTAGCACCTTATTTTGGCCATAATTTCCCTTCCTACCCCAGCCTGCTCTCCTACAGTGCACAACTATGTACGGTAATCTCTACTGTTTGTTTTCTGGTTGTTTGTTTTTGCTCTTTGGGGTGTTATAGGCTTAAGGTGCGTATCCACTTATAGCTATACAAATGAGAGCACAATTACGACACTGCAATCGTGCTCTCGTTTGTATGTCTAGTGATGTACCTAGACTGAACATTCACTCGTTCAGTCCAGGCACATCCATCATCCCCGTACATGCTGAACCTGACGCGATCATCAGGTTGACCAGCATGTACGGGCGATGATCGATATCAGAAACAACCAGCGGGCACGTGCATCACTGGTTATTTCCGACCTAAACCTGCCTGATTCATGTGCGATTTGCAAGCAATTGCATGATAAATACATCGTTATTGTGTAATCGCCTGCATATATTGCCTAGTGGATATGCCCCTTTACACCTCCAACCGGCCTTATATAATATTAATATATATTTCATCTGTTTTTCCATGATACTGAATCAATTTGTATTCAGCTTATATGATTGACTTGACCCTTTTTGCACATCAACTATTCTTATAATTATTAGAGATCAACTTTATCTAATAAATTAAAAACCTTTTGTATAGATGCCAGGCTGCAGTAACTTCTTTTATTGCATTCCTTCCTCCAGAATCACAATTACATGATACAAGGTTTAACTGTTTACACCACTGAAATAGTTTGGATAGCGATATATGAGATATCAGGAAATAGTGGTCACTTCTACTGATTCATTCAAACCATCTGGGTGGATCAAATTCAGTTAGAACATCCAGATAGCATAGATGGTGCCCCTGGGAGAGTTCAAATTAAATAGTATAAATTATTAATTGCATCTATATCAAGCCCTATATTAATTAATTATTATTGTTTAGATTTCCCTAGCGCTGTACATCCCTCCTCTTTTTATAGTAATGACACATCCCAATTATATGCAGATAGATCACTTCAAATTTTAAAATGCTGTGTGACTGGAGTGTTGCTACAGCCCTGTTTTGTATCAGCTCATAGACATGATTTTCTCCTGTGTGACAGCTGATATCTACCAAGATGTGACTTCTGTATAAAACATTTCCCACACTCAGAGCATGGAAATGGTTTCTTACCTTTGTGATCTCTGATATGTAACAAGATGATCTTTCTGTGGATAACATTTTCCCACACTCTGAGCATGGAAATGGCTTCTCTGATGTATATCTAAAGCCAATTTATATGTAAAACATTTCCCACACTCAGAGCATGTAAATGGCCGCTCATCTCTGTGACTTCTCTCATGTAGATGAAATGGTTTCTCACCTGTGTGACTTCTCTGATGTGTAACAAGAGATGATTTGTGTATAAAACATTTCCCACACTCAGGGCATGTAAATGGTTGCTCACCTGTGTGACTTCTCTGATGTTTAACAAGCTCTGATTTACGTGTAAAACATTTCCCACACTCAGGGCATGTAAATAGTTTCTCACCTGTGTGACGTCTCTGATGTGTAACAAGAGCTGATTTCTGTGTAAAATATTTCTCACACTCAGAACATGAAAATGGCCTCTCACCTGTGTGACTTCTCTGATGTGTTACAAGAGCTGATTTCTGTGTAAAACATTTCTCACACTCAGAACATGAAAATGGCTTCTCACCTGTGTGACGGCTCTGATGTGTAACCAGCTTTGATATATAAAGAAACCATTTCCCACACTCAGAACATGAAAATGGCCTCTCCTCTGTGTGACTTCTCTGATGTGTTACAAGATTTGATTTCAGCGTAAAACATTTCCCACACTCAGAACATGTAAATGGTTTATCAGGTGTATGAGCTGCACTATGTGTAACAAAAACTGAGGTATCAGGAGAACATTGGTCACAATTAGAGGGATCAGATGATATAGCTGCACTGTGAGGTACTGGATGTATATTTAGAGTAACGGGATTATCTCCTTGAGATTCCTGTGTGATGTTATCTTCTATTTGAATATCTGTAGACAAGATGAGATCTCCCTCCAAGTCATTCCTGCTTGTGCGTCCATCTGCTGGAAATACAATAACTGTATTATTATTATTCAGAGTTCTTCATAAAGCTCACACATTTCATAGCACTTTACAGAGAATATTTGGCCAATTGGCTTACAATCTATATTCATAACCATATCTACTAGTACACAAAATATGCTTAATTTGGGTCAGAAACAAATTAACCTGCCAGTATGATTTTTGCAGGAAACACATACAAACTCCACACATCATTTTGGTCGAAAATGAAACTCATGAACTTAGTGCTGTGAGTCAGCAATCCTAACCCCACTACACCACCATATTCTTATAAATGAAGAGGTTTAGCTGTTTAATTTGCAGGTACAAACGATGACCACATTATTACATTAACAAATGAACCAACAAGAAACAAGACTCTCATTGAACAGATAAAATGACACAAGCACATTATCTGCACAAGTCATAGATCCAGCCACAAGAACAATCTCAACCAGTGATGTTGGTGAACCACAATACCCATCTAGACCTCCCTCACACATAAACACGGGAAACTCGTGAGCTAATTAGCAACAACTGCGTCCACACTACACAAAGTTCTCCAGGTGGATATATATGTAGTAAAATCAGCCTCTATATGGTCCTCTGGTCATCCTCAGGGAGAGATGTCCCACCAGAGTCATGTTACTAACTTAGGGTAATGAGTCACTGTATATAACCGCTGAGAGGGAAGGAGAGCGATAGGACAGAGCAACACAGAATGATGGCGGCACAGAGCGGGGGAGGCAGCTGGATAGAGTAGGGGAATGGTGCAGGACACAGAGCGGGGGAGGCAGCAAGACTGGATGGGGAATGTCCAAAGGTTGAGCAGGGGGGGGGGGGGGGAGCAGGACAGGGTAGGGGAAAGGCACAGAGCAGGAGGCGGCAATAGCACAGAGCAGGGGGGGGGGAGCAGGACAGGGTAGGGGAAAGGCACAGAGCAGGAGGCGTCAGGAGAGGGGAATAGCACAGAGCGGGGGGGAGCAGGACAGGGGAGGGGATGTCCAAGGGTAAAGCGGGGAAGGCAGCAGGACAGGGGAGGGGAATGGCGCAGAGCGGTGGAGGCAAGAGGACAGGGTAGGCAATGTCCAAGGGCAGAGCGGGGGAGGCAGCAAGACACAGTAGGGGAATAGAGCAGGGCACAGAGGCAGCAGGACAGGCTAGGGGAATGGTGCAGGGCACAGAGTAGGGTAGGCAGCAGGACAGGGTAGGGGAACGGCACAGAGCGTGGGAGGCAACAGTACAGGGTAGGGGAATGGCGCAGAGCGGGGGAGGTAGCAGGACACAGTTGGGGAAAGGTGCAGAGGAGGCAGCAGGAGAAGGGAATGGCACAGAGTGGGGGAGGCAGCAGGACAGGGGAATGGCGCAAAGCGGTGGAGGCAGCAGTACAGGGTATGGAAACGGCACAGAGCAGGGGAGGCAGAAAAATAGGGTAAGGGAATACAGCATGGCATAGAGGCAGTAGGGGAATGGAGCAGGGCACAGAGCGGGGGAGGAAGCAGTACAGGTTAGGGGAATGGTGCAGGGCACAGAGTGGGGGAGGCAGCAGGACAGGGTAGGGGAATGGTGCAGGACACAGATAAGTAACAGCAGAAAGAGGAAGACAGCAGGAGGGCAGAGCAGGATACAGAGACAGGTCAGCAGATAAAGTGTAACAGTACAGAGCATCTAAGCACAGAAAGTGGAGATGCAATTGTGCAATTACGGGTGTGTGGTTGTGTGTCTGTGTGTGATGGGTAGTACACAGTATATTGACAATCACATAATATTAAAAAATAGTGGGTATTGTCACATGTGGTAGTGCACAAGCCAGAATCATGGCTGTTATATGGGGTTTCATCACACTGACCAGTGATTTATTTAGTATAGCTACATCCCTTGTACTGATATAGAAGATACACCAGAGAGTGTGGGGAGGAGACTGGTCAGATCTCTGGGCTGGCAACACACAGTGACATGATGTGAGGGGAGAGCAGGAGTATAATAGGTGCTAATGGCTCCTGATGTATGAGATACACCAGAGAGTGTGGGGAGGAAACTGGTCAGATCTCTGGGATGGTAATACACAGTGACATGATGTGAGGGGGAGGGCAGGAGTATAATAGAGGCTGGTGGGTCCTGACTTACCCACTTGGCAGACACATTCAATGCCTTACTTTGTACTGAAAGAAGGTGGTGTAGGATAAGAGATTGTTGTAGTGACCGAGTGAGGAGAATTTGTGACTTTTTTCTGTAATAAGTGTTTATTACTCACCTGCGTCGATATCTGTAGGTATTTCCTCCTCCTTACACTGCTGATCACCCCTCACATACGTCTCTTCTTCTCCCTCTGTATGTTCTGCCTTCATAGAAGTCATATACGTCTCTTCTTTTTCCCCAGTATCTTCTGCCTTCATATAGGTCACATACGTCTTTACTTTTCCCTCTGTAACTTCTGCCTTATTATCAGTCACATATGTCTCTTCTTCTCCCTCTATATCTTCTGCTTTGATATCAGTCACATATGTCTTTTCTTCTTGCTCTATATCTTCTGCCTTCATATCAGTCACATACGTCTCTTCTTCTCCCTTCATATCAGTCACATACGTCTCTTCTTCTCCCTCTGTATCTTCTGCCTCCATATCAGTCACATACGTCTCTTCTTCTCCCTCTATATCTTCTGCCTTCATATCAGTCACATTCGTCTCTTCTTCTCCCTCTATATCCTCTGCCTTTATATCACTCACATACGTATCTTCTTCTTCTATATGTTCAACCTTTATAAATGCCAGACCTTCATCCTATATAACCCACAACAAAAAATTATTTAAGAAAGTCTGATGAAATAAAACAAAAGAATATCAGAGTATAAGACAAACACAGCTTCTCTACAGATCATACAGTGACTGTGGCATATTGGTGAGACCCTAAATCCCACCTACTTGATTCTCCTGTGGGATCCTGCGATTCTCCTCTGTACAATCCTGTGAATACAGAGGATGGGGACATCTCTCTGGGGTATTTCTGCCACCAGGTCCATCTGTAGGAGACACACAGTAACTGTGTACTATAATATAAATATATATATATGATTAATAGATGATGTGTGTATATAGGGAGCCCCCATACCTGCTCTCCCCAATACAAAAAAATTGTCTCATCTTACCCAGTGATGTGAGGGGCCAATAATTCTCCATCATCACGTCCTTGTACAGATCCCTGTATTCCTCTATATATATTCCCCCTCCTGCATGGAGACATAGTGACATCCTAACACCTTATAAGAACCTGACACATACAATGGAACAGCCATCACCCAGACACATCCCCTGGTGTTACTGTATAATGTCCCATTCCCAGCAGTCACCTCTCCAGTCATCATCCAGAAACATCCCCTGGTGTTACTGTATAATGTCCCATTCCCAGCAGTCTCCTCTCCAGTTATCACCCAGACACATCCCCTGGTGTTACTGTATAATGTCCCATTCCCAGCAGTCACCTCTCCAGTCATCATCCAGAAACATCCCCTGGTGTTACTGTATAATGTCCCATTCCCAGCAGTCACCTCTCCAGCCAGCAGCTGGATGATCTTGTTGGCGAGTTCCAGGATCTTCTGGTTATTTTCTCTCTTATGTGTTAGTGAGATGGAGGCGCACACAGGGACGGCTGCTGGGTGTCTGACACTCACTGGATGTCTTCTTCACTACTGTGTAACCCTGTGTATTGGAGAAGCCATCAATAAAAGGTTGAAATTATAATTCACCTATATGGAATAGTTTTTAAGAGTTAATTGTGCATAACTGATATCACTGTGTCACTCCCGTATCCCCTCACCTCCCCAGTCATGTCCCTGTATTACTACTATAGATATTTGATGTCACTGTGACACTCCCAGATCCTCTCACCTCCCCAGTCATGTCCCTGTATTATTACTATAGATATAAGTGATGTCAGTGTATTATTACTATAGATAATGGGATTTCGGTACTTACCACAGGGGATACTGGAGACTAAGTACACTGGTGTACAGAGGCGTGGATAGTTGAGCTGGCACTTTAAATAATTCAGAAGTGTGCAGCTCCTCCCCCTCTATGCCCCACCAGCCCCTTAGTTTAGAAAAAAGGCCAAGAGGAGATGGAGAACAAGAGAAGCAAAGAGAAGCGAAAATTACACAACAAACAAAACCAAACAAACACACAGTACCAATCAAACAGACAGGCGAAAAGCGCTGAGATGGGCGTCCAGTGTTCTCTGTGGAATCAGAGAAAAGGATTTACTGGTAGGGGACACTGGAGACTTGGTTACACTGGTGATGTCCCAAACGTTTCCCCACGGGCGAGAGCACTCTGAGGAGCCTGAAGCAGCAAATGTGTCAAACTGATAAAACCACAAAGGTGTGTTCCGAGGACCAAGTAGCCACCGTGCACAATTGTATGGTGGAGGCACCCTGACGTGCCACTCATGATGTACATACAGAGCGCGTGGAATGCGCTGAAATAGACGGATGAGGTAGCCTATTGCTGCGAATATAAGCCTGTCGTATAGTCAGCTGAATCCATCTTGCCAGCATCTGTTTAGATGCCGTCCAACCCTTCCCAACAGCATCATACAGGACAAAGAGCGAATCAGTCTTACGGAAAGACGCCGCTCGAGCCACATAGACACGAAGAGCTCGAACCACATCCAGAGTCGAGGATACTCCGGAGTCCTCAACTAAAGAAGGCACCATGATAGGTTGATTTATGTGAAAAGCCAACACAACCTAAGGAAGAAAGTGGCTTGTGTCCAGAGCTCTGCCCTATCATCATGAAAAACGTAGACCAACATCTAGCCCCATCTGAAGAAAAAGCAATAACCAGGATAAATGAAAAGTCCTAGACGGATGGCCCCGACTGCCACACCATGCCACATAAGACCGCCAAATGCGGTGGTAATGCGCAACCGTAACTGGTTTTTTGGCACGAAGCACAGTGGGGATAACAGATTCGGGGATGCCTTTGAGTCTCAAGATAGCGCCCTCAACAGCCACCCCGTTCTATGCAGCTGTGATAGGTTGGGACAAAGTGGTAGGGCCACGGATCGTCTTCTTAGAGAGTCCGCAGGTCCGAGTACCAACTCATCCGAAGCCAGTCCGGAGCCACGAGAATGGCCGAGACCAACTCGTGTTTTATCCGCTTTAGTAGGGGAGGAAGTAGAGGAATTGGAGGGAATATGTAAACCATGTCATAGGTCCATGGAACTGTTAGTGCGTCCACTGCCACTGCAGCAGGATCTCGAGTTCTGGACACGAATCTTGGTCGCTGATGGTTTAAGAGAGATGCCATGAGGTCCACCTGAGGCCGACCCAAACTACCGACCAAGGCTTGGAAGACGTCTGGGTGAAGCATCCATTCCCCGGGATGGAGATCCTGGCGACTGAGATAGTCTGCTTCCCAGTTGTCCTCTACTGGGATGAACACTGCTGACAGGATCACTGATTGACTCTAGCCCATCTGAGAATCCAGGTGACTTCGCACATTGCCATGCGACTTGGAGTTCCGCCCTGTCGAGTGACATAAGCGATGGCCGACTGAACTGAGGGCCTAATTCAGACCCGGTCGCAAGCGTAGAGCGCTCGCAACCGGGTCGATGGTGGCCCACAGCGCATGCGCATGACGGAGCCGGCTCAGTCGTGCGCATGCGCGAGACCCGGCTAGCGACGGGCACTCTTTCGCTCCGGGTCTCGCAACAAAGGGGGCGAGCTGTCGATGTTGAGTGACAGCTCGCCCCCTTGGGTGGGCGGGCCGGGGTGTGGCTGCCCAAACGGAGGTGTTCCCATGAGAACGCCTGTCGTTTGGGGGCGGCCCAACTGACATCACGAGTGGTGTCAGTGGAGAGATTCCGGCTCTGTTAGAGCCAAAATCTGTCTGGGGCTTGCGGCCACGAGACCCTACCACAAGGGTCTCGTCGCAAGCCCGATGGTCTTTACCATCGTGACAATCATCATGGCTGCTTGCTGCAGCTGTGGGTGGTCACCCACAGCTATGTGAGCGGCCAGGAGGCCATTCTAAAAAAAAAACAAAAAAACCCCCCCGGCCCTGATTCAGAGCGACCGGGTCTGAATCAGGCCCTCTGACCGGATAAGATCTTAGTAAGTATGCTTCAAGCAGAGCATTGCAAATTGCTCTGCGTTCCAACGCATTTATGGGCCCCCATCTTTCCTGTGGAGACCAACGTCCAAGAAAATGACCGTCTAGAACCACCGCTCTGCATCCTCGGACTGGCGTCCGTCATCACGATTATCCAATCCCACACTCCGAATCTCCGACCCGCCAAGAAGTTGTTGGTTTGCATCCACCAGAGAAGAGACACCCTGGTTGTCAGTGCCAACTGGATCATCCAATGTAGTAGTGAGACCCTGACCCCTGTGTTAGTAGGTCCAGCTGGAACACACGGGAGTGGAATCGTCCCGAATTGTAGTGCCTTCGAAGGCAGCTACCATCTTTCCCAAGGGACGAAGTCAAACCAGTAATAAGGTCTTCTATCTGAGAACTGAACTAGTAGCCGAATGACCTGGGCTTTGTCTTCTGGTAGAAACACCCGCTGTAACCTTATGTCCAGGATAATCCCCAGAAACTGGAGTCTCTGAGACGGAATTAGGTTAGATTTTTTTAAATTGATCATCCAGCCGTGCTGCGTCAGAGTCTTGTATGTCAGTACATTACTGACATTACTGATGTGTGAGGGTATAGGTTGAAGAGGAGAGGTAGTAGAGGAGGAGAGCGTAGATACTTCATCTTCATTTGTGGGGTAAAATGAAAAAAATGTGCCGGGGGGGATCAGGTAGGGCATAGAGCAGGTCACTGGCTGGGGAAGAGCATACCATTTCCTTTCTGATCTTATCAATCTTGTCCGTGAAATTGGAAGCAAGATCTTGTGCACAGATAGTAGCAGGTGGGTTGGGTGAGGGGTAAGAAGTGATTTAAATGTATAAAAAAGTTGCTTGGTGTTAGAGGCTTGGGCAGAGATGAGAGAATGGAAATGTTTGTATGGCAGTCTCCAGAGCATTATAGTGAGAGTGGTACATAGTCTTACATGTGAGGAAGTCACTTTGAGTATGAGATTTACACCACTGACGTTCTACTTTATGTGAAAGTTTTTGCAGGTGTCTTGTTAAATTAGAATGCCATGGTTGATGTCTAAGTATACGTGGTGTGTGATGGGGCTATTCATTGAGAGCTATGTCTACAGTCTAGTTCAGGTGTGATACCGCAGTCTCAGGGGAAGTGAATGTAGAAATTGGTGACAATAGTTGTCGCAGAGAAGTGAAAAGTTGTTGAAAATTAACATCATTAATATCTAATATGCGGGTGTGAGGAGTCTTGGCTGATTTGATTGAGGTTGACGTAATGGAGGAGAGTGTGCAGGTGATAAAGTTGTGATCTGAGAGAGGGAAAGGACTGTTAGTGACTTCAGAAACGGAACACAGTCTGGTGACTACAAGAACAAGGCAGTGACCCTCCTGATGAGTAGAGGAGACCATTGGGAGAGGCTGAGAGAGGAGGTTACAGAGTAGTTTGGAGACATGAGGTGATTGTGGACTGTCAGTAGCGATACTGAAATCTCCCATGATGATGGTGGAGATGTCTGAGGATAGGAAGTGAGGGAGCTAGGCAGAAATATGTTCCAGAAATTGTTGGGGTGGCCCAGGTGGGTGATAGACAGTGCTGCAGGGGAGGGAGTGTCTGATTGTGTGACAGTGCTGCAGGGGAGGGAGTGTCCGATTGTGTGACAGTGCTGCAGGGGAGGGAGTGTCTAATTGCGTAAGACAGAGCGTGCATTGCTTAAGGCACATTTTAGTAAGTTGGAGGGTGATGTGTGTTTATAGGGGGCACCCATACCTGCTCTCCCCTGTACAATAAACGACAGTCTCCTCCTCCTCCTGTGTTTCTCTGTATACTCCCCCTCCTGCATGGAGACATAGACAGTGACATCCTGGCACCTTATAGGAACCTGACACACACAATGATACAGTCATCACCCAGACACATCCCCTGGTGTTACTGTATAATGTCCCATTCCCAGCAGTCACCTCTCCAGTCATCACCCAGACACATCTCCCGATGTTACTGTATAATGTCTCTTTCCCGGCAGTCACCTCTCCAGTCACCGCCCAGACATATCCCCTGGTGTTACTGTATAATGTCCCATTCCCAGCAGTCACCTCTCCAGTCACCACCCAGACACATCCCCTGGTGTTACTGTATAATGTCCCATTCCCAGCAGTCACCTCTCCAGTCATCACCCAGACACATCCCCTGGTGTTACTGTATAATGTCCCATTCCCAGCAGTCACCTCTCCAGTCATCACCCAGACACATCCCCTGGTGTTACTGTATAATGTCCCATATTCCGGCAGTCACCTCTCCAGTCATCACCCAGACACATCCCCTGGTGTTACTGTATAATGTCCCATTACCAGCAGTCACCTCTCCAGTCATCACCCAGACACATCCCCTGGTGTTACTGTATAACGTCCCATTCCCAGCAGTCACCTCTCCCGTCATCACACAGACACATCCACTGGTGTTACTGTATAATGTCCCATTCCCAGCAGTCACCTCTCCAGTCATCACCCAGACACATCCCCTGGTGTTACTGTATAATGTCCCATTCCCAGCAGTCACCTCTCCAGTCATCACCTAGACACATCCACTGGTGTTACTGTATAATGTCCCATTCAGGTAATATATCCCTCACTTGTATATACTATAGGTACAGAGACCCCCCAGTGCTGCTGTATGAGACCATAAGACAGGACAGAGTTTATAGCCCAGGCCTCCCCTCACTGGTATATACTATAGGTACAGAGACCCCCAGTGCTGCTGTATGAGGAGACTGTGTGACAGTACAGGGTATATAGCCCAGGCCTCCCCTCACTGGTATATACTATAGGTACAGAGACCCCCAGTGCTGCTGTATGAGGAGACTGTGTGACAGTACAGGGTATATAGCCCAGGCCTCTCCTCACTGGTATATACTATAGGCACAGAAACCCCCCAGTGCTGCTGTATGAGGAGACCGTGTGACAGTACAGGGTATATAGCCCAGGCCTCCCCTCACTGGTATATACTATAGGTACAGAGACCCCCAGTACTGCTGTATGAGGAGACTGTGTGACAGTACAGGGTATATAGCCCAGGCCTCCCCTCACTGGTATATACTATAGGTACAGAGACCCCCAGTGCTGCTGTATGAGACCGTGTGACAGTACAGGGTATATAGCCCAGGCCTCCCCTCACTGGTATATACTATAGCTACAGAGACCCCCAGTGCTGCTGTATGAGGAGACCGTGTGACAGTACAGGGTATATATAGCCCAGGCCTCCCCTCACTGGTATATACTATAGGTACAGAGACCCCCAGTGCTGCTGTATGAGGAGACCGTGTGACAGTACAGGGTATATAGCCCAGGCCTCCCCTCACTGGTATATACTATAGGTACAGAGACCCCCAGTGCTGCTGTATGAGGAAACTGTGTGACAGTACAGGGTATATAGCCCAGGCCTCTCCTCACTGGTATATACTATAGGTACAGAGACCCCCAGTGTTGCTGTATGAGGAGACTGTGTGACAGTACAGGGTATATAGCCCAGGCCTCCCCTCACTGGTATATACTATAGGTACAGAGACCCCCAGTGCTGCGGTATGAGGAGACTGTGTGACAGTACAGGGTATATAGCCAAGGACTCCCCTCACTGGTATATACTATAGGTACAGAGACCCCCAGTGCTGCTGTATGAGGAGACTGTGTGACAGTACAGGGTATATATCCCAGACCTCCCCTCACTGGTATATACTATAGGTACAGAGACCCCCAGTGCTGCTGTATGAGGAGACTGTGTGACAGTACAGGGTATATGGCCCAGACCTCCCCTCACTGGTATATACTATAGGTACAGAGACCCCCAGTGCTGCTGTATGAGGAGACTGTGTGACAGTAAAAGGTATATAGACCAGGCCTCCCCTCACTGGTATATACTATAGGTACAGAGACCCCCCAGTGCTGCTGTATGAGGAGACTGTGTGACAGTACAGAGTTTATAGCGCAGGCCTCCCCTCACTAGTATATACTATAGGTACACAGACCCCCAGTGCTGCTGTATGAGGAGACTGTGTGACAGTACAGGGTATATGGCCCAGACCTCCCCTCACTGGTATATACTATAGGTACAGAGACCCCCCAGTGCTGCTGTATGAGGAGACTGTGTGACAGTACAGGGTATATAGCCCAGGCCTCCCCTCACTGGTATATACTATAGGGACAGAGACTACAGGCTTTTCCCCCCGTATAGTAGGACACAGCAGGCTGCTCCTCCTGTATAATAGGGCACAACAGTCTGCTCCCTTGTATAGTATGGACACCGCAGGCCGCTCCCCCTGTATAGTATGGACACCGCTGGCAGCTCCCCACAGGCTGCTCACTCTGTATGGTAGAACACCGCAGGCCTCTCCTCCTGTATAGTAGGACACCACAGGCAGCTCACCCTGTATAGTAGGACACCACAGGCCGCTCACTCTGTATGGTAGAACACCGCAGGACTCTCCTCCTGTATAGTAGGACATCACAGGCAGCTCACCCTGTATAGTAGGACACCACAGGCAGCTCCCCCTGTATAGTAGGACACCACAGGCTGCTCCCCCTGTATAGTAGGACACCACAGGCTGCTCCCCCTGTATAGGAGGACACCACAGGCTGCTCCCCCTGTATAGGAGGACACCACAGGCCGCTCCCCCGGTATAGTAGGACAGCACAGGCTGCTCCACCTGTATAGTAGGACAGCATTACCTGCTGATGCCGGACACGGAGACGTCGCCTTCTGTGCGCTCTATGTAACCCTGTCACTGCCAGGCCTCAGCTCCCCAGCCGGCGTCACGTGTTTACCTTTAGGAGGTCTACGCTCGGCTTTAATTTTTTTTAACAATCTGATTGGCTCCTCGAAACGTCACTCACCTCATCATCAGGGAGGAGGAGATGGCTGCAGCCATAGAGACGGCGGGTGGGCGGAGCCGCTTTATTCAGCCCTGCCTCCTGGTAATCTCTCCTCCAATAATGGTGACCATACATGTCCTCAGTGTTGGGAGTCGGCGGCCATTTTCTTGTATACCAGTCAGGCAGCATACAGTAATAACAGTTATTATGGGAGCGGCGGCCATTTTCCCCTGGTCTGAGCTCTGTCTCCTCTGATCTATTCCCAGCACAGGAACAGGAGAGACGGAGAGAGCAGCCATTGTATTGTTCTGTCTGACTCTGACAGCAGCCAGGTAATATCATTACTATTATTATTATTATTATTAGTATGTAGGCAGAGCAGACTCTAGTGTCACCTTGCTTGTCTACATTCGGAGTACAGCTGGAGCAGACTCTTGTGCTGCATTGTTATTGTGCCGGTAGGTTACACTTTAGTGCATATAGTGTGCTATTTTTATAATACAGGTGATTCAGACATTGTTGTTACTATAATACAGGTGGCGCAGACTCAGTTGTTACTATAATACAGGTGGCGCAGACCCAGTTGTTACTATAATACAGGTGATGCAGACCCAGTTGTTACTATAATACAGGTGGCGCAGACCCTGTTGTTACTATAATACAGGTGGCGCAGACCCTGTTGTTACTATAATACAGGTGGTGCAGACTCAGTTGTTACTATAATACAGGTGGTGCAGACTCAGTTGTTACTATAATACAGATGGCGCAGACTCAGTTGTTACTATAATACAGGTGGCGCAGACCCCGTTGTTACTATAATACAGGTGGTGCAGACTCAGTTGTTACTATAATACAGGTGATGCAGACCCAGTTGTTACTATAATACAGGTGGCGCAGACCCAGTTGTTACTATAATACAGGTGGCGCAGACCCTGTTGTTACTATAATACAGGTGGCGCAGACCCTGTTGTTACTATAATACAGGTGGTGCAGACTCAGTTGTTACTATAATACAGGTGGTGCAGACTCAGTTGTTACTATAATACAGGTGATGCAGACTCAGTTGTTACTATAATACAGGTGGCGCAGACCCTGTTATTACTATAATACAGGTGGTGCAGTCTCCGTTGTTACTATAATACAGGTGGCGCAGTCTCCATTATTACTATAATACAGGTGGTGCAGACTCAGTTGTTACTATAA
Organism: Taudactylus pleione; assembly: GCA_031769625.1. Classification (NCBI taxonomy): domain Eukaryota; kingdom Metazoa; phylum Chordata; class Amphibia; order Anura; family Myobatrachidae; genus Taudactylus; species Taudactylus pleione. Next base: position 323,930 of record JAUIMM010001309.1, on the reverse strand, counting down.
TACAGGTGGCGCAGACTCAGTTGTTACTATAATACAGGTGGCGCAGACCCTGTTGTTACTATAATACAGGTGGCGCAGACCCTGTTGTTACTATAATACAGGTGGTGCAGACTCAGTTGTTACTATAATACAGGTGGTGCAGACTCAGTTGTTACTATAATACAGGTGGTGCAGACTCAGTTGTTACTATAATACAGGTGGCGCAGACTCCGTTGTTACTATAATACAGGTGATGCAGACTTCGTTGTTGCTATAATACAGGTGGTGCAGACTCAGTTGTTACTATAATACAAGTGGCGCAGACTCAGTTGTTACTATAATACAGGTGGCGCAGACCCTGTTGTTACTATAATACAGGTGGTGCAGACTCAGTTGTTACTATAATACAGGTGGTGCAGACTTAGTTGTTACTATAATACAGGTGATTCAGACTCAGTTGTTACTATAATACAGGTGGCGCAGACTCAGTTGTTACTATAATACAGGTGGCGCAGACCCTGTTGTTACTATAATACAGGTGGTGCAGACTCAGTTGTTACTATAATACAGGTGGCGCAGTCTCCGTTGTTACTATAATACAGGTGGCGCAGTCTCCGTTGTTACTATAATACAGGTGATTCAGACTCAGTTGTTACTATAATACAGGTGGCGCAGACCCCGTTGTTACTATAATACAGATGGCGCAGACTCAGTTGTTACTATAATACAGGTGGTGCAGACTCAGTTGTTACTTCGCTTCCCACAGGTTTATATTCTCCATCTATGTCCACGTGGATAGTAGGGAATGGCATTGGACAGTAACTGATGATGTTGGTACATCTATGGATGGGGATCTATCCACTACCACATGGAATCCTCCTGAACGGCTCAGCTCACTGCAGCGCCCCCTGCCTCTGTGGAGCTATCAGTACACGACCTCATTTGGGGGTGGTTGACAGAAAGGAAGAAAATACAGACTCCTCGTAGGAAGCTGCTGCTGCTCAGGACAGGGTGCAGCCCAGAATCCCTGCAAGGAGCCAGCTCTGCTCCTCAGCACTATCTGCATACACAGTGGGGAAACATGCCCCCTCACCACTACCGTGCCTTCTCCATCACTGTGACCAGATCTGAGGGTAGGGTTACCACCTTTTCATTTTACAGGTTCCTGAGACGTTGCCAAAAACAGCACTGTATATACTATAAAGGCCGCTCATGCCCTTTTATATGACTCTTGTCCCCTTGTGTCCCTTCGTAAGCCTCAAAGCCCCTTCATATGCCTCAGAGCTCCTTATGCCAGTATATGCCAGCCCAGAGCCCCCACATGCACCTTTATATGCCTCAGAGCCTCCTCACACCCCTTTTTTATGCTTTAGAGCCCCCTTGGACCATTTTACATTGGTTGCCTGGAAGTGTGACTCAGTGATAGTGTGATAGTATGCAGCTGGCATCGATAAACAGGAAGAGGTGCCAGTATGGAGCTACAGTATGTTAGCCTGCCATTCTGGGTGCTCAAACAGAGCTAGAGTATGTTTGCCATCTATTCTGGTTGCCAGAATGGAGTTTTGAGTACATTAGCAATCTGTTCCTGGTGCTGGATTATAGCTCTGATAACCTTAACCAACCGTTTTTGGTGTTGGGGTGAGCTCTGAGTATGATAGGCAGGTGTTTGGGCTACCGCAATGGAGCCCTGAGTATTTTACCTATCTGTTCTGGGAGCCAGAATGTAGCTCTGTGTACAATAGCCAGCAATTCTAGGTGCTGCTATAGGGCTACGAGAACCTTGGCCATTCCTTATAGCTGCCCCAATTGGTTCTACCAGTGCCTTAGCCATCCATTCTGGGTTCAAGACTAGGGCTGTAATTACCTGATCCCTTCATTCCAGCTGCTGGAATATGTGCTGGAGCAGTAGTTCTATCTGTTTGAGTTGTCAGAACAGATGTTAGGTTACCAATTCCATCTCTTCCAGCTCCGAGAATAGGTGTCTCAGTACCATGGATGTAAATAGAGCATTTGGCCCTACAGCAACATTTTGAAGGGGCCCCTGCAAAACACACACCCAGAGGGAGAGCATCTGCATACAAAGGGCCACAATTTCAAGTCATCCTTCACTTTTACCCCAACACTGGGGACAACATCATATCTAGGGAGGGGACTAATAACCCTCTCACCCAGGAAGGCTCAGGCCATCCATGGTTACCAAGTCACTAATAGAGTGAGGCACCTGGGAGTGTCGGTGTAACCTCCTTTACATGGATCAGGTCCGCTTCCTCAGGCAAATTGCATCAAGTATGTGTCTTGGAGGTCCAGGACTCTTGGCCTTGAGGGAGAGACATTGGTGTAACCTCCAGCAATGCCGTGTGGTGGTCACTGAGCAGCCCTATGAAGCTGGGTCAGAGGAACATCTGAGAAACACTGACTTAGACTCTATGGCTCTGGGAATGATGGGACTTAGAAGCTCATTCAGACCCGGACGCTAAGCTGCGCTCTCTCGCAGCCATCAGGGGGCGGATATGCAAATTTCGCGATCGCACAGCCAGGCTAAAGGATGCCCTCTATGTCTTAGAGAGCGACGGCAGTGTGAACACTCGCAGGAGTAAGGACGCGCACTTTTCTTTCTTAGCACACGTCATCTCCAGGAAGTGTGTGATTAATCTATAACATCAAGAGCCATCAGAGCTGCTCACAGCCCTTAAGGTAGACCCTACCCCACCGCAAGCACTGCGATCACTGCAGGCTGAAATAAAACTAGGTGAAGTGTACAATGACGCTGACATGCTAATTATGCACGCCCAAAGAACGCTGTTTTGACGCTCGGACACGCCTGCGTTCGCACATCCACTCCCCCTTTTTCCGTAATCGGTATTATTTACCGCCGGACCCCTGCCCGGTGGTTGGAATCCCGACACCAGGAGGCCGGCAGAGGAGGAAATCCCGATCGTCGAAGGTAAGTATAGACTAACCTATTTCTAATCCCCTAACCCTAACCTTTCCCCCCTGTACCTAACCATAATCCCCCTCTAAGTGCCTAAACCTAACCCCCCCTTCCCCGCTGCCTAAACCTAAGTCCCCCCCGGGGGTGCCTAAAACTAACCCTAAGTCCCACTCGGGAGCCCTAAACCTAACCCCCCCGCGCGCGGATGTACGCAGAGGTGTCCGGCATCACTTTGATCGGGTTGCCGGGCGTCAGTCTCCCGGCGTGTGTGAAATGACAGGTGTCTAGATGTAGATGCCGGTCGTTTAACTCTCGACGGGATATGACAGTCGGGAAGCCACCGGCTTCTTGACTGCATACCCTTTTTCCCAGATCATCCCATGTTACCACCCACAAACGGCACTCTCTGTCACTGAAAGGAGCGGCCTGTCTGTGTTCTTCGAGCGAGCACTTCCCCATCGCACAGACTAGTTTGCGCATGTGTATTTTGCCACACATGCATGTGCTGATGGGCGACAATCGCCCATAGCGAGTGAATGAGGCTTAAGGTGCCCACACACATAGCGTCATTTTACACGATTTGGCCGATTTCGACGAATCGTGACGACGAAACGGGTAAAAAAAAGTACAAATCGTGAGTTTATACTCACAAGCACGATACCGATGCGCGTCCCCACTCGTCGTATATCGCATCTTCTGATCTGCCGTGCTGTAGGGCAGATCAGCCAATCTGGGATACAATGCATTGGCTGCAAGATAGATCTTTAGTCAGATTGCACATTTTTAACTCCAAATCGTGATCACGACGACAAGGGAGCTCCCGTGAAAGTTCATGAGGAAATTGACCATAAAATCGTATCGTCAGGACATCGGTATGTGTGTGGGCACCTTCAGCGTCTGGGTCTGAATCGGCTCCTTAGTGGTCACTCATGTATTTTTATGGGCAACGTGATAGCATAGTGGACAGCATTAGTAATTCACAGCACAAGGGGTCATGAATTAAATTACTGAACAAGGCTCTGTCTGTGTGGATTTTGTATGTTCTCTTTGAGTTTGCATTGGTTTCTTCCAGGTGCTCTGGTTTCCTCCCACTCTCCATAGCCACACTGGTAGGTTAGCTCGCTTCTTTCAAAACTACTTCTAGAGCGTGTGTGTATGGGCTGTCTATGTGGTAGGAATGTAGATTGTAAGCTCCCCTGGGCAGGGACAGATGTGACTAAATATTCCCTATAAAGCGCTGTGTAATATGTGCACACTACATAAATAACTGGTAATAAATAGCTTCTAATAATTATATTCATTCCTAGATTTCTGTGCAGTGAGGCCTCAGATCCTTGTTACTAGAAGTCACGTGAGGGTGAGACGTGTCCTGTATAAATCACTGAGGATGGACAAGGACAGGAGTCACATGACTGAGAGGATACTAAACCTCACCCTGGAGATCATCTACCTGCTGACTGGGGAGGTGAGAGGGTCTGGGGGTGTCACAGTGACATTACTTATATCTATAGTAATAATACAGGGACATCACTGGGGAGGTGAGGGGATCTGGGAGTGTCACAGTGACATCACTTATATCTATAGTAATAATACAGGGACATGACTGGGGAGGTGAGGGGATCTGGGAGTGTCACAGTGACATCACTTATATCTATAGTAATAATACAGGGACATGACTGGGGAGGTGAGGGGATCTGGGAGTGTCATGGTGATATCACTTATATCTATAGTAATAATACAGGGATATGACTGGGGAGGTGAGGGGATCTGGGAGTGTCACAGTGACATCACTTATATCTATAGTAATAATACAGGGACATGACTGGGGAGGTGAGGGGATCTGGGAGTGTCACAGTGACATCACTTATATCTATAGTAATAATACAGGGACATGACTGGGGAGGTGAGGGGATCTGGGAGTGTCACAGTGACATCACTTATATCTATAGTAATAATACAGGGACATCACTGGGGAGGTGAGAGGATCTGGGAGTATCACAGTGACATCACTTATATCTTAAGTAATAACCGAGCAGAAGGGAGCCGGTCTCGGATATAGTATAAGTCCCACAGTTCTCACTGGAATTGAGATTTAGTACATTGCTCGCAGTATGTTATTTTCTTTTTGTCACTGACACAAATATGTCAGAGCTGCAAGAGATTCTATATACCCTGCTTTTTTCTATATAAAAGAGATTGTTACAGTACTTGTTACAAAGTTATCACCTGAGTAAACAGCCCCATTTCGGTGAAGTTTAATTGACCTTTTCATTGATATCTTCCCCAATACACAGGATTACACAGTAGTGAAGAAGACAACTGGTGAGTGTGAGACATCCAGCAGCCATCTCCGTGTGTCAGGAGTACTGAGCAGTACCCAGAGCCCCATCACGGTGCCTCCACCTCACTCACTGATACATGAGAGACACAATGACCAGAAGATCCTGGACCTTACCAACAAGATCATTCAGCTGCTGACTGGAGAGGTGACTGCTGGGAATAGGACATTATACAGTAACACCAGGGGATGTGTCTGGGTGATGACTGGAGAGGTGACTGCTGGGAATGGGACATTATACAATAACACCAGGGGATGTGTCTGGGTGATGACTGGAGAGGTAACTGCTGGGAATGGGACATTATACAGTAACACCAGGGGATGTGTCTGGGTGATGACTGTATCATTGTGTGTGTCAGGTTCCTATAAGGTGTCAGGATGTCACTGTCTGTCTCCATGCAGGTTGGGGAGTATATAGAAGAACACAGAGGTCTGTACAAGGATGTGATGATGGAAAATCACCGGCCCCTCACATCACTGGGTAAGAGGAGACTGTCATTTATTGTACAGGGGAGAGCAGGTATGGGGGCCCCTATAAACACATCATCTGATAATCACATATATACAATGTACTCAGTCACTGTGTGTCTCCTACAGATGGACCCAGTAACAGAAATATTCCAGGGAGATGCCCCCGTCCTCTTTATTCACAGAATTGTACAGAGGAGAATCAAAGGATCCCACAGAAGCATCAGGTAGATGGGATTTAGGGTTTCACCGATGTAGCAAAGTGACTTTATATGATCTGTGGAGAAGCTGTATGTGTCTTATCAACCAGAATTCTTATACTTAATGTGATCTAATGAAACTTGACATTATATTTTATTGTTTTGTGGGTGCATAGGGTGGAAGTCTGGCTGATATAAAGGCAGAAGATATACATGGAGAAGAAGAGACGTATGTGACTGATAATAAGGCAGAAGATACAAAGGGAGAAGAAGAGATGCATTTGACTGATATTAAGGCAGAAGATATAGAGGGAGAAGAGACGTATGTGACTGAAATGAAGGCTGAAGATATAGAGAGAGAAGAAGAGACGTATGTGACTGATATGAAGGCAGAAGATATAGAGGGAGAAGAGACGTATGTGAATGAAATGAAGGCTCAAGATATAGAGAGAGAAGAAGAGACGTATGTGACTGATAATAAAGCAGAAGATATAGAGGGAGAAGGGACGTATGTGACTGAAATGAAGGCTGAAGATATAGAGAGAGAAGAAGAGACTTATGTGACTGATATGAAGGCAGAAGATACAAAGGGAGAAGAAGAGATGCATGTGACTGATATTAAGGCAGAAGATATAGAGGGAGAAGAAGAGACGTATGTGACTGATATAAAGGCAGAATATATAGAGAGAGAAGAGATGTATGTGACTGAAATGAAGACAGAAGATATAGAGCTAGAAGAAGAGACGTATGTGATGAGGCATCAGCAATGTAAGGAGGAGGAAATTCCTACAGATATTAACACAGGTGAGTAATAAACATTTACATTACAGTAAAGAGTCACATATTCTCCTTGCTCAATCACTACAAAAAATCTCTTTTCTTCCACCCTCCTCTGTCACTACAAACTAATGAGGACAATGTGTCTGCCCTGTGGCCTGAGTCAGGAGCAATCAGCCCCTATTATACTCCTGCTCTTCCCCCTCATATCATGTCACTGTGTGTTACCATCCCAGAGATCTGACCAGTCTCCTCCTCACACTCTCTGGTGTATCTCCTACATCAGGAGCCATCAGTCACTATTATACTCCTACTCTCCCCCTCACATCATATCACTGTGTGTTACCAGCCCAGAGATCTGACCAGTCTCCTCCACACACTCTCTGGTGTATCTCATACATCAGGAGCCATCAGTCCCTATTATATTCCTGCTATCCCCCTCACATCATGTCACTGTGTGTTACCAGCCGAGAGATCTGACCAGTCTCCTCCACACACTCTCTGGTGTATCTCATACATCAGGAGCCATCAGCCCCTATTATACTCCTGCTCTCCCCCTCACATCATGTCACTGTGTGTTACCAGCCCAGAGATCTGACCAGTCTCCTCCTCACACTCTCTGGTGTATCTCATACATCAGGAGCCATCAGCCCCTATTATACTCCTGCTCTCCCCCTCACATCATGTCACTGTGTGTTACCAGCCCAGAGATCTGGCCAGTCTCCTCCCCACACTCTCTGGTGTGTCTCATACATCAGGAGCCATCAGCTCCTGCTCTCCAGCATTTAAACATTTTATAAGTCAACACTGGTAGTACAATATTAGGGTGTGAGGGTTTCTTAAATCTTTGTGTCTGGAATGCTTGGACTCTTTCTTTCTCTACTAGGGGATACAGGTAGAATGATGGGTGTGAAGACACCGAGTTTATGTGTGCATTATTCTCTCCTACTGGCCCTCATCGCCTTGAGAAAGGCAACGGTACATAGCTTCCGCACGGTACCCCGGGTCTTTATGGGTTCAGGGATCACACAGTAAGCACGCAATAGCAAGGTGCAAGAGCACCTTTATTTCATACACTCTAATTATACATGTAAACCGTAACCACACTATGTACAGTATATACAGGTAGCACTAACATCAACCACATTTAAAGACTATGACTATTACAAAATTCACACAAAGGAACCCTTCCCACCTAGACAGTCAATAATCCCCTGGGGGACTATGTGAGCACGGACCGCTGCACAGCTGTGAGACTCCGGTGGGCACGGTGCTGTTGCGAGAGGTACTGCTGAATGACTTGCTGGTCGCAGACGCTTGGCCCGAAGGGATTCCGCTACTGGCGAGAGTAGGGCACGCTGCAAAAGTTACCCAGCTCCTGCTGGCACACTAACCGCGCACCTGAGACAGCTCCGGATAGAACAGTAAGTTTTGGCTGCGTATCTGTCCCAGGTCTCCCTTTGATGAAGTCCGTTGCTGGAAGTCGGTAGGCTCTGCAATCCTGGCTGGGTCTGGAGGTGCCTCAGCCACTCAACATCAGTCCTGCCTCGCCGGTCAGGACCCAAGAACAAAGAACCCAGAAGCCCAGCTTTAGACCCTTTTTATCCATTCATCAGTGACCTGACAGCACAGCTTTATCTACTGACCACAATGTACCTTTGTCCTTTCCACTTCATTAAAGGTGGTAATGTCTCTATAAGGAGGCCAAACACAGTCTTCAGCTATTACAAGCTATCTGTGCCACATTGCTGTTTCCTGGTGGCCAACTGAATGATCAACAGCTTATATTATAAGGATTTCCCCACCAACATTTGTGGCTACTATTCAGACTGTGCTCTATCCACCTCACTCACTGGTTTGTTGCCTTAGTGTCAGCTGACAAGACTTCCCTGTAACGCTGCTCCCACCCACCCATCTGATTATTTCTCTTTGTGTTGTCCTGTGCTACGTGTAGCTTCCAGGGTCGTGATGTATCTTCTAATCAATGCCCTTATAATACCACTGTAGGTCATGTCCTGTGAGTCCCTGTCTGAGTGTATGATGCCATCGATAGGAGCCTATTAACAGTACAATCTCCTTAGCTGTGCCTCCCTGGTTACCTCCATGCCTAAGGGTAAGAAATCTGGATTCCACCACATTGTTTATTCTTTAAACCCTCACCACCCACCCAAACCTTTAGTTTTCCAGAAAAAAAACCTTACCCTTTTGTAGGTGCTGCTTCGGGTAGAGATTAGGAGGATGGAGGACCAATTGCCACACTCCACTAAATCAGATATTCCTGGTGTCCTGTTGGAATTTAGAAAAAATACAACGCATTTCAGGATGGTGTCCAAGAGACGCGTTCTGTCCTTAAAGCTCAGTACCAGTATTAGTGAACGTGTCGTTGTATACTTACTTTCAGGCGGCTAATGTGGCAAGATGCAGAAGACGAGCCTTTTCGCTATGGGCTTACCATAATAGACTACCCAGAGTCCTGGAGGCAGAAGACGAGCCTTGGCACTATGGGCTTACCATAATAGACTACCCAGAGTGCTGGAGGCAGAAGACGAGCCTTGGCGCTATGGGCTTACCATAACAGACTACCCAGAGTGCTGGAAGCAGAAGACGAGCCTTGGCGCTATGGGCTTACCATAACAGACTACCCAGAGTGCTGAAGGTGCTATGGGGTTACCACAATAGACTACCCAGAGTGCTGGAGGCAGAAGACGAGCCTTGGCGCTATGAGCTTACCATAACAGACTACCCAGAGTGCAGTAGACAGAAGACAAGCCTTGGTGCTATGGGCTTACCTTAATAGACTACCCAGGGTGCTGGAGGCAGAAGACGAGCCTTGGTGCTATGGCGTTACCATAATAGACTACCCAGAGTGCTGGAGGCAGAAAACGATCCTTGGTGCTATGGGCTTACCATAATAGATTACCCAGAGTGGTGTAGGCAGAAGACAAGCCTTGGCGCTATGGGATTACCATAATAGACTACCCAGAGTGCTGGAGGCAGGTGACTGCACCAATTGTTTTCGCACAGTGAGCTGTCACAGCTGGCACCGATTGTTGCATTGCAGTGATCCTGTCCATGTCAATGACGGGTAACAAGTGGTACAGAAAGTGAGTGCATGTGTGCGCCATCCTTTGGAGGGAGAGTGTCTGCTTGCTCAGCAGTCTCATCAGCCAGTCTGTTTCCCTGGGCTATAGCAAATGTCTAAGCAGCCAGTGAGTGCTCACACTTTTGTCCATCTATTGGCGGTCACATGTTGTATCTGTGAGCAGGCCATAGTTTGTTTGATGGCTTATGGGACATGTACATGACCAGAATGTCCTTGTACTACTCCACTGGTTTTATCTTCCACGCAGACGGCAATGGCTTCCCCTGTCACATGGATTAATATCTTGGGCAATGGGTGACCAACATGTTGCTGAAATAGCCCGGAGGATGGAGCTTATCGCCATATAACTGGGTAAGGATGCCAGCTGCATTACCTTGGGCCTTGTGTAGGTGGAAAGTTTGTTACTATAAATTGGGAGGCCCCATGGCCGGGCCTCAGTGAGGGCTTTTTAGATATCTTCAAATGCTTCAGTGGAGTCCTCTTTGTGTCACCTTCTCTGGTTGTGGTAAGGCAGAAAGGTCATTAACTTGAGCTGGAGGAAAGTAACTCCGAGTAACCGTTGGAGACCTCTCCTGTGTAGTGTGTAGATGTTCCTAATTTATGTAATAAATTCTCTCATTCCTTCTGTACGCTTTGTACAGTCTTTGCACATTTCTCTCCATGCGGACCAGGGACAGTACATTACGCATAGTGTGCGCCTGGACCTAAGGATGACCAATCTTGTTATTATCGTTATGTTCCTCACACAAACATTTTAAAGGTCCTAATTGTGAGAACGGTCTAGAACATTTTTTCAACACTTTATGCAGTTTATCCTGTATCTGACTGTTTTCTTGCCATAAATACTCATCATTACACTGACCGGCATCCATTGTGGAATTTCCAACAAAGAAGGACCCGACCTTATTGCGGTATAGCTAATCACAGTAATACAACTTCATACTGAGACATCTCCTTAATTACAACGTCACCGGCAGGCCTATAGTTTGTTATATCTTCTAATGGGGGACAGACCCATAATGAACAGTGTGGAAGTGTTGGATCCAGCAAGGATTAAGGTCACTTAGAATCTGCTGACATATGTCCGATCCTGTTACCTCTATCTTTATGTCATGTTCCTTCATTGATGCTATGGATGAGAGGAGCGCACATAAGAAGTGTAACTATTACATATACATGGTGACACCTCTGCATTGCTGCAGTTACAGTGTTCCTGGATATTGTGCATCTTACCTACAAGCCTGGAGGCAGCCGTATTATCCTCACGCGTTTCAGCTGTAATTTTATACAAACACCGTTCTAATATATTACAGCACATTATAGCTGTATTATCGCCACACGTTGCTGTCATGTTACAGAGTAATTCCCAGCACATGTAATAGCTGTATTATCGCCACATGTTGCTGTCATGTTACAGAGTAATTCCCAGCACATGTAATAGCTGTATTATCGCCACATGTTGCTGTCATGTTACAGAGTAATTCCCAGCACATGTTATAGCTGTATTATCGCCACACGTTGCTGTCATGTTACAGAGTAATTCCCAGCACATGTAATAGCTGTATTATCGCCACATGTTGCTGTCATGTTACAGAGTAATTCCCAGCACATGTTATAGCTGTATTATCGCCACATGTTGCTGTCATGTTACAGAGTAATTCCCAGCACATGTTATAGCTGTATTATCGCCACATGTTGCTGTCATGTTACAGAGTAATTCCCAGCACATGTAATAGCTGTATTATCACCACACGTTGCTGTCATGTTACAGAGTAATTCCCAGCACAAATGACTATAATAAAGCTGTAATCCCTGCCCTATGTATAACGGAACATAAAATGTCAGGTGATGAGTGTTACATTGTACATCATTGTGAGTTTATCCATTTGATGGTGATAAAAGGAACTTTGATAACAGTCTTTATTGAAAAATTAAATTTATGTGGCATCAATCATATATTTATTTTATTCCCAGCAGATGGAGGTAACAGCAGGAATATCTCAAAGGAAAATCTAATTTTGTCTGCAGATTGTGAAATAGAAGATAATGACATCAAAGAGAATTATCCAAGAGAAAACCCCATTACCCCAATTATACATCCAGTACCTCAAAGTGATCCTGCTAATAATGTGGAATGTTCTCCTGGTACATCTATCACAGCTCTTAGAGTAGATAACATATTTACCTCTCCTATAGAAGCCAAATGTCTTACACAGAACACAAAACTCATTCTCCATCAGCCAGCTAAGGCAGGTGAGAGACCATTTCCATGTTCTGAGTGTGGGAAATGTTTTAAGCAGAAATCATATCTTGTTTCACATCAGATGAGTCACACAGGTGAGAAACCATTTCCATGTTCTGAGTGTGGGAAATGTTTTACGTGGAAAGCAAATCTTGTTACACATCAGAGATGTCACACAGGTGAGAAACTATTTCCATGTTCTGAGTGTGGAAAATATTTTGCACAGAAATCAGTTCTTGTTAGACATCAGAGACGTCACACAGGTGAGAAACCATTTCTATGTTCTGAGTGTGGGAAATGTTTTACGTGTAAATCAAATCTTGTTACACATCAGAGATGTCACACAGGGGAGAAACCATTTCCATGCTCTGAGTGTGGGAAATGTTTTAAACAGAAATCAAATCTTGTTACACATCAGAGACATCACACAGGTGAGAGGCCATTTCCATGCTCTGACTGTGGTAAATGTTTCATAAAGAAATCATATCTTGTTATACATCAGAGAAGTCACACAGGTGAGGCCATTTCCATGTTCTGAGTGTGGGAAATGTTTTTCATGGAAAACAGCTCTTGTTAGACATCGGAAAAATCACACAGATTAGCTATTCTCATATTCTTATATTTATATTTTCAGATTGTCAGAAATTACAGAAATTTGATCTCATTAAGCCATCCTTTATTTAGCCTGTTGAAACTTTGCATGTTTACAAGTGGAAATTATTTATACTAAAAAACAAAATATCCTTAAGGATAGTATTTCTACTGACCCGGCTGCTTCATTGGCCTCTTCTGTTGTGTAAACCAGAACAATGAATAATAATGTATTGTATTACTGTCCTCATTGTTTCTAATATTTAATCTATTTTGTATAGAGTGTTACTCTGCAGTGTGTATAGCAGCATATGTATGGAGAGTGACCCTGCAGCGTGTATAGCGTTATATACTACAGATAGGAATTACAGCGCTCTAAATCTTTAGGTTAGAATCTCTCCAGCTGCTCCACTTAAAGAGTTATCCCAATCTCTTAAAGAACATAAATTGCCCAAAAAAAATGTGATGCGCTCAGGGATCTTCCCGATAAATAATGTGTATCTTAATGTTTGCTAGTAAAAGATGTGTGTACATAAGTCCAGAAAATCAATCTGTGGGTAGGGTGTTCTTTATAAAAATAGATTAAATGTCCAAAGTAATCCTATCCATGACCGGGAAAGTGTCACTGATTGTGTCCCAAAATCCAAACACTCTTTAGGGAAAAACAAATATATAGTTTGTGGATAATCCCAGAATAGTAACTTATGATGTCTGTAGGAAGGGTGTTCTGATAACAGTGCTATGCCTCTTCTTCCTCCTCTCCACCTCAAATACAATACATAGGCACGGTATCAGGAACTTGGAAACACAATAATGCAGGATAGGTAAGTAAGGTGTGTACTTACCAAATCCGTGATTGATTCCTGCTGGTCCCCATAGTTCCAGTGTTGGCAGAGATGATGATAAGGGATGGTGCGGATGTGATAATATGGAGGTGATGGTATGAGGCTATGCACTATGCAAAACTCAGGACCCTGGTCTCATACAACACTATTTATGGTTACAAATGTGACTCACAAGAGTCTCACACAACCAGTTCCAAACTACTGGTAATAAAAGAAGAGTGTTCACAAGTGCCTTGCACAAATGTACTCAGACATGGGTTCTGTGTTGAAAAAAAGGGGGCGTGGCCCAACGCGTTTCATCCAGGTTAGCGGACTTTTTCAAGGTGCCCGCCCGTCTATACTTCACTTTCTTATATAGACTGATTGCTGATGTCCTCGCCGCTGTGCTCGGCGTTACCCGCACTTCCGGGTTCGTGTGTGCGTCATCCCTGTTGTCCTGAATCCTATCATATGCACTAGAGTGTGCATTGATGTCTTCTGAACTTGTTGTACTCATGCGTCGTCCCGGCGGCCATTTTGGTAAGGGTTTTATAATGTACAATACTATACGGCGGCCATTTTATTGGTTATTCAGTGTAATCATGGTACAGAATATAGTAGAAATATGTCTCCCAGTGGTGAGCGACCATTGTATTGGTTATGTGTTCTACACGGATTTCACTTGTATCCTCACACTAGTCATATTGAACCTTCCTAACTATTGCATATTTAATCATTATGACTCAAATATTTGTATTGAGCCATACTGTACTCATTTCTCTACAAGGGGTCTGACTATTAATCAAAAGGTTATGGTGGTTATATTTCTACCTTTAGTATAATAGTAAATGTTAAACATCAATGACATTGTGTTGTTTTTATGTTATGTATGTATTTATTTATGTATTTTATCTACCCCCATCTTACAGAACCTATTTAGGTCCTATATGTAACCTGCATGGTCGATCTCTTGTCCTAAGATTTTCTTGTAGGGTGTCATATTAATTTAAGTATTCAACGTTTTATTAAAGAATTGTTCCCGTAAACCTACGGATCTATATTCAAACCTTCTGGGATTAACGTATGTAGATGGAATATCCACCTGCTTTCGATTCTATCTATCCTGCTACTGTGGTCTCCTCCCCTCCAATTGGGAGTGACCTGATCTATTGCCAGGAACTTCCATCCCCTGGGATTGCTCTGATGTTCTGACACCCTGTGCTGGTCATATTGCGGATACGCTCTCCTATTCTGGTTTTCAAATTCCTAGTTGTACGACCTACGTATTGCAGATAACATGGACATTCTAGCAAGTAGATCACATTCTTGCTGTCGCAGCTTTATGTGTGCCGTATTTTATATTTCTGATGGGTCTGATTGCTAATGATACTCTCCGTAGGAATGGTGCTTCGATAACCCTGATGTTTATATTGTTGGCATCTACCACAATGATAGAAGCCTGGCCTCATTGTCTTCCCATCTAGCGGTATATGTATGGAGAGTGACCCTGCAGTGTGTATAGCAGTATATGTATGGAGAGTGACCCTGCAGCGTGTATAGCGGTATATGTAGGGAGAGTTACCCTGCAGTGTGTATAGCGGTATATGTATGGAGAGTGACCCTGCAGTGTGTATAGCAGTATATGTATGGAGAGTGACCCTGCAGTGTGTATAGCGATATATGTAGGGAGAGTGACCCTGCAGTGTGTATAGCGGTATATGTATGGAGAGTTACCCTGCAGTGTGTATAGCAGTATATGTAGGGAGAGTTACCCTGCAGCGTGTATAGCGGTATATGTAGGGAGAGTTACCCTGCAGTGTGTATAGCGGTATATGTAGGGAGAGTGACCCTGCAGCGTATATAGCGGTATATGTAGGGAGAGTTACCCTGCAGCGTGTATAGCGGTATATGTAGGGAGAGTTACCCTGCAGCGTGTATAGAGGTATATGTAGGGAGAGTGACCCTGCAGCGTGTATAGCGGTATATGTAGGGAGAGTGACCCTGCAGCGTGTATAGCGGTATATTGTAGGGAGAGTGACCCTGCAGCGTGTATAGCGGTATATGTATGGAGAGTTACCCTACAGCGTGTATAGCGGTATATGTATGGAGAGTGACCCTGCAGCGTGTATAGCGGTATATGTAGGGAGAGTTACCCTGCAGCGTGTATAGCAGTATATGTAGGGAGAGTCTCCATGCAGCGTGTATAGCGGTATATGTAGAGAGAGTGACCCTGCAGCGTGTATAGCGGTATATGTAGGGAGAGTGACCCTGCAGCGTGTATAGCGGTATATGTAGGGAGAGTGACCCTGCAGCGTGTATAGCGGTATATGTAGGGAGAGTTACCCTGCAGCGTGTATAGCGGTATATGTAGGGAGAGTTACCCTGCAGCGTGTATAGAGGTATATGTAGGGAGAGTGACCCTGCAGCGTGTATAGCGGTATATGTAGGGAGAGTTACCCTGCAGCGTGTATAGCGGTATATGTATGGAGAGTTACCCTGCAGCGTGTATAGCGGTATATGTAGGGAGAGTTACCCTGCAGTGTGTATAGAGGTATATGTAGGGAGAGTGACCCTGCAGCGTGTATAGCGGTATATGTAGGGAGAGTGACCCTGCAGCGTGTATAGCGGTATATTGTAGGGAGAGTTACCCTGCAGCGTGTGTAGCGGTATATGTAGGGAGAGTTATCCTGCAGTGTGTGTAGCGGTATATGTATGGAGAGTTACCCTGCAGTGTGTATAGCAGTATATGTAGGGAGAGTGACATTGCAGCGTGTATAGCGGTATATGTAGGGAGAGTGACCCTGCAGTGTGTATAGCGGTATATATATGGAGAGTGACCCTGCAGTGTGTATAGCGGTATATGTAGGGAGAGTGACCCTGCAGTGTGTATAGCGGTATATGTAGGGAGAGTGACCCTGCAGTGTGTATAGCGGTATATGTAGGGAGAGTTACCCTGCAGTGTGTATAGCGGTATATGTAGGGAGAGTTACCCTGCAGCGTGTATAGCGGTATATGTAGGGAGAGTTACCCTGCAGCGTGTGTAGCGGTATATGTAGGGAGAGTTACCCTGGAGTGTGTATAGCGGTATTTGGAATTGGATCACATGAATGGTATAATAGTGTGTAAGGAAGACACAAGGAACAGTGGGCAGTAAGGTGGTAGCAGAGTGGTAGCATCTAATAATAGAGGTTCCTGACACCCACCTCCTCCCCTCTATGTAATACCTATTATATGCTGCAGGGAGGCAGAGTAATGGGAGGATTTATACACTAAGTTATATCAGAGAATGATTTGCTAGAGATAGACATAAAAGCTGTCACACACCATCAGGACACAACAACAGTGAGGAGTAAGGACTCCTGTGGGCAGGACAGTTGGTGTAATGGTTAGCATTACTGCCTCACAGCACTGAGGTTGTGGGTTTGATTCCCTCCACAGCCCTAACTGTGTGTAGTTTGTATATTCTCCCTGTGCTTGGGTGGGTTTCCTCCAGCTGTTCTGGTTAAACATTTACTGTAGTGTCCATGTAGCAGGGAATATAGAGTGTAAGCTCCACTGGGGCAGGGACTGAGGTGAATGGCCAGATACTCTCTGTAAAGCGCTGTGTAATATGTGTGCGCTATATAAATAACTGGTAATAATATAAATAGTATAAGGGTGTCCCTGGTGCTCCGGGTGGTGTCCCCACTATGTGTATATATCTGTGTATGTAATTACACTTTTCTCTCTGTACTTCTCTTTCCTGAGCTTAGAAGATGAGGCTATAAAGGTATTTTTCGAAAATATAAATATATTAGTACATACTGCACAATATTATACCTGATACATTGTAATATTGTGTGTATTTATTTATCTGGTTTTCCATGTACAAAGTGCCAGACGAGCATCTACTTCCCAGTGCTGGGATTCCAGGGACTGAATGTTTCTCATGTGCTAAGTAACTAAGTGATGTATCATTAATCACATTTTATTTTTTATCTCAATATCTCTGAGTTAATGAATAGACCGATATACCTAACACATACATTGTGCACCCAACCGGTATCACATGGCCATTCTATGTACTGGTTATATTGTTTTATATGTCATGTACTTAACTAAAACAACAAACAAATGGATCCGCTAATATCGTGTGTACTAATATACAATGTATCACCCCTCACACGTTACCACAGGTGCTAGGAAATCATTACACGTAGTGTCTGGAGTCCGGTCTCTCCCAGGTCATAACGTTAAGAAGACAAAAGAAGAAAAGTAACTCTCATCCTTGCTGGGGGCACTCTTTGATAATATATTAAAATATAACTTTTATTATATATGTTAACAAACAACGTACAACACAAAGTATCAAACGATGATACAGTGAAAATATGAATAATAATAATATGATATTACTGAGTGTTAATACTCAGTAGTATTGGCAGCAGTCATGTTCAAGTAAATGGGCAACTCTGTATATAATCCGTAGTAAAACCATATATAATACCTGGTAATTGCTTACATAGAGTTACCTGGTATCGTCTACTAATATAGAGCAATATGTAGTGTCTTTAGCACTCACTACTTATCTCCAACATATAACTACATATAGCATCCACCAATGGTACAATATGTATTACCGCCCATAAATACCGGCAATAAATCACTGCAAATAAATGGTTCCGCTGAATATACTGTGGTATATGTTAGTAGTACAGGTAATAGGTATGTCTGCTAAACAATATCAGTCTATAGCCACAAAGACAATTTATGTACCAATTAGAGCAGATCAATAGATGGTACTGACAACTATGTAGAAAGCTTGGCCTAATGTATCAACATATCAGATAATAGTTATGTTGGTTGCTATACAAAAAAAATATTGGCTATATATAAAGAAAAATAGCTTCTGCCAAAAATATGGTAGTGTGTAGAGGTGTCGCCAAACAAAATGTTTTAATTTTTTTTTTTTTTATAAATCACGCTACCCCAATTACAGACATATCATGGAGGCAGCTGCTGCTCTCTGTGTGACATGCATTTATACAGAGGATTGGTCTAGTCAGGAGGACATAACAAGTATCTGTAACTCTCTATCACAATATTCCATGAAAATCAGTGGTAAAAAGGAATAATTGGTGGAACAATGATTTGATGACTCGTGAGACACATTGATGAATGGTGAGACACACTGATGAATGGTGAGACACACTGGTGACTGGTGAGACACTGGTGAATGGTGTGACACACTGGTGAATGGTGAGACACACTGGTGAATGGTGAGACACTGATGAACGGTGAGACACACTGGTGACTGGTGAGACACACTGGTGACTGGTGAGACACACTGGTGAATGGTGAGACACACTGGTGACTGGTGAGACACACTGGTGAATGGTGAGACACACTGATGAACGGTGAGACACACTGGTGAATGGTGAGACACACTGGTGAATGGTGAGACACACTGGTGAATGGTGAGACACTGATGAACGGTGAGACACACTGGTGAATGGTGAGACACACTGGTGACTGGTGAGACACACTGGTGAATGGTGAGACACACTGGTGAATGGTGAGACACACTGATGAACGGTGAGACACACTGGTGAATGGTGAGACACACTGGTGAATGGTGAGAAACACTGATGAATGGTGAGACACTGATGAACGGTGAGACACACTGGTGAATGGTGAGACACACTGGTGAATGGTGAGAAACACTGATGAATGGTGAGACACACTGGTGACTGGTGAGACACTGATGAATGGTGAGATTACTGGGAAAAGAGGGACC
Organism: Taudactylus pleione; assembly: GCA_031769625.1. Taxonomy (NCBI): domain Eukaryota; kingdom Metazoa; phylum Chordata; class Amphibia; order Anura; family Myobatrachidae; genus Taudactylus; species Taudactylus pleione. Next base: position 304,700 of record JAUIMM010001309.1, on the reverse strand, counting down.
ATAAGTGACAAATAAAAAGGAGGAAAGTGTTGTCTGCACACCCTCAGGTGGATAAGTGAGTGTGACAATCTCATATCATAATAAAGTTGTTGTGTAAGTGTAACATTATTATGTACAATAATTACATCTGTAAATACGATGTATGTGTGAAAATGTAGGAACAATGTTATAATGTGTGTGTATATATAATATATATATATATACATATCCATATACCCGTACATACACATATATAAACCTAAGTATGATGCCTATGGTGTTGTGACAATGAATGGTGTGTACCCTTCATATGAGAAAAAAATATACTGAAAAATCCAGATAGTGTACGGAGTGAGTCGTGTATAAGTGGTGACTCTATAGAGGGATAAAAGATTTATGTCTATGGTCCTACAGGGACAGTGGGTAAGGATAGTAATATCTAAGCCATCAGAGAGATTATACAGTAATATATCACTCAAGGCAGTTGCCAAATATTGATATTCTAATACTGTTACAATCCTCTAGCAATTGCTAGGACCGAGATGGAGGTATTGGAGGTACGAGGCACATCCAAGAACAGTCACGAGCAGAATATTAAAATCATGGCAGTTTACTTTATAAATGATATGGTGGACCTTGAGGGCCAGTACAAACACAACATGTCAATGGTGTAGTAAGGAGCTGATACCATAGGACAGTCAATAGAATATACTGTAGACTTACAGCCCAAACTAAAGTTGTTGAATGGCCAGGAGGCCTAGTTGACAGTGATGCTTGAAACGTGATATAGAAGCAGGATTGCTGGAGGGCTTAGTAGACAGCGATGCTTGAAACGTGTAGAAGCAGGATTGCTGGAGGGCCTAGTAGACAGTAATGCTTGAAACGTGGTATAGAAGTAAGATTGCTGGAGGGCCTAGTAGACAGCGATGCTTGAAACGTGTTGAAGCAGGATTTCTGTATGGCCTGGAGGGCCTAGTAGGAAGCGATGCATGAAACGTGGTGTAGAAGCTGGAGAGCCTAGTAGACAGTGATGCTTGAAACGTAGTGTTGAAGCAGGATTGCTGGAGGGCCTAGCAGAAAGCGATGCTTGAAACGTGGTGTAGAGGCAGGATTGCTGTATGGCCTGGAGGGCCTAGTAGACAGCGATGCTTGGAAAGTGGTATAGAAGCAGGATTGCTGTATGGCCTGGAGGGCCTAGTAGACAGCGATGCTTGAAACATGGTATAGTAGCAGGATTGCTGTATGGCCAGGAGGGCCTAGTAGACAGCGATGCTTGAAACGTGGTATAGTAGCAGGATTGCTGTATGGCCTGGAGGGCCTAGTAGACAGCGATGCTTGAAACGTGGTGTAGAAGCATGATTGCTGTATGGCCAGGAGGCCTAGTAGAAAGCGATGCTTGGAATGTGGTATAGAAGCAGGATTGCTGGAGGGCCTAGTAGACAGCGATGCTTGAAACGTGGTGTAGAGGCAGGATTGCTGTATGGCCTGGAGGGCCTAGTAGACAGCGATGCTTGGAAAGTGGTACAGAAGCAGGATTGCTGTATGGCCTGGAGGGCCTAGTAGACAGCGATGCTTGGAAAGTGGTATAGAAGCAGGATTGCTGTATGGCCTGGAGGGCCTAGTAGACAGCGATGCTTGGAACGTGGTATAGCAGCAGGATTGCTGTATGGCTTGGAGGGCCTAGTAGAAAGCGATGCTTGAAATGTGGTATAGAAGCAGGATTGCTGTATGGCTTGGAGGGCCTAGTAGACAGCGATGCTTGGAACGTGGTATAGCAGCAGGATTGCTGTATGGCCTGGAGGGCCTAGTAGAAAGCGATGCTTGAAATGTGGTATAGAAGCAGGATTGCTGTATGGCCTGGAGGGCAGTTTTCAGAGCACATAATGCCGGCTCTTGCTATAATTAAGCTAAGTGGACATTATACAAAGTGTTTGTACGATTCAATTGTTGCTCATCTTGTAAGCAACACAGTTCTAGTTAATCTGATACCAATACCTATTTAGTAAATTAAGACAATGCCGGATCAGTTGGTAAATTTCCTCTTTTATCTTTTTTCTATTCCATAATTGGTAATTATATGTTGACATAGTTTAACTTTGTTGTAATTTGGAGTGGTGAGGGGTGGCCACTACCCCCTACTTTTCTCATATGTACCTCCTTAGGAGGTGGTCCTTTCTAGCTCCTATATGGTGCTATTCTGTTTTTTCCCCATATGTTTTTTTTCTTTTTTGTTTATGTTTCTTTTTTCTCCTGCTATTATTATACATCTGTGTTCCCTGTTTTGCTTTTTTTTTTAAAAAAATGATACAAAATATGCAGATCTAGTACAACTTACTGTAGTCTATGGGTCACTACATCGTTATTTCAACATGACACAATGGTTCATTTACCCTCCTTAAATGTTAAAGGGCTAAACTCGCCCAACAAGAGGCGACTGGCCCTTTACTTCTTCCACAACCATAAGGCACACATAGTGGAAGTTCAGGAAACCCACTTCATTAGTTCAGCCCCTCCAAAATTCTTTCATTCTTATTACCCCCAATCTTATATGTCAAATGGTCCTCAAAAAAAAACTGGAGTGGCCATACTATGATCACCTCCTGTCAATTTACGTTAGATGAACAAATTACAGACCCAAATGGCCTGTACCTTATTTTAATAGGGAAATTAGAAAATCGAGTGGTTACAATAGCTACGGTATATGCCCCAAATGCTAAACAAACTTTATTCTGTAGGAAATTCTGCTCCATCCTCCAAAAATGCTGCAAGGGTCCAGTTATACTGGTCGGGGACTTTAACATGTTGCTAGACCCGACACTAGATAAATCTACACCCACTAGTAAATTACACTCCCAACAGGTCAAGGATCATTCTAAAGCGTTTAATAGAATATTATTAGAATATGATGTTTGGAGGGTGAAGAATCCTACGGCCAGGGATTATACATTTTACTCACATGTACATCACTCCTATTCGAGGATAGACTTAGCACTGTCAGATAAATGGACCTTACGGGAAATTAGAAAGGCTACTATTATACCAGTAGCGTGGTCAGTCCACTCGGCTCTTGTTTTACACTGGGATGTGGATTCTCACAAGACCACCCCCTAGAACGTTGCATCTAGTTGACCATTTGTTGACTAATTCAGAGGCTAGACAAAATATTCTTAATTCTCTTACAACATATTTGGACACCAATAAACCAGAGGACACCTCATTATTTAACCATTGGTGCACTCTAAAGGCGGTGGTGAGAGTTACAGCAATCCAATCGGTGGCAAGACTTAGGGAAGCAGCTATTAAAACCCAGGCAGACTAAGAAGTAAAACTAGCTGATCTAGATGCTAGACATAAAAATTCCCCCCTTAACGATAAAATCTACTGAGAACTTCTTAAAAGCTAAGGAAGAGTGGAATGTGTTGGCTTTGGGGGAGGTTCATAGGACTATATTTAAATTGAAACAGAGATGTTATGTTCATGGAGAGCGGGAAGAATGCTAGCTCGGAAGTTAAGAGGCAAAATGGCTAGGGAACAGATTTGGGCGATCTTTAATTCAAGGGAGCTAAGGTCACTGATCCTAATGATATAGCACAGTGGTTCTCAAACTTGGTTCTGAGGACCCCACACAGGTCATGTTTTCCAAGTCACCCAGCAGGTGCACAGGTGTACTCATTACTCACTGACACACTTTAAAAGATCCACAGGTAATTATAATTATTTCACTTTTGATTCTGTGAGGAGTCCTGGAAAACATGCACTGTGTGGGGTCCTAAGGACTGAGTTTGAGAACCTGTGATATAGTGAATGCTTTCACTGATTACTATTCTAAACTTTATAACCTACAAGATGATCCCCAAGTATCCCAACTTTCCTCCAATTTTAGTTAATCTTTTTAATGAAGTATCTGACCATGGCTCTTTACCCAAAGAGATGCTAGAAGCTAGATTGGTAGTGTTTCCCAAACCAGGGAAGAGCCCTACTCTAATCACCAATTATCGACCGATAACATTGTTAAATTCAGACTATAAAATCTATGACAAACTTATAGAATATATGCTAAGCCTGCTCCTTCCATCCCTAATACACCAAGACCAAGTAGGTTTTGTCTTAGGCCACCAAGCCACGGACAACACCTGATGTGTAATTGACTTGATAGAGGCCTTCTCTGTTTTGGGTCAACCATTGTTGGTGCTTTCCCTGGATGCAGAGAAGACTTTCGATAAGACTCCATTGGGGCATTTAACAGCAGTGCTACAACATTTTGGAATACGTAACAGAGCCTTATCTTGTATATTGGCGCTATATTCCAATCCTTCAGCTAACGTGTTCACTAATGGTTTGCTCTCCAATGGGTTGGACATACCTAATGGTACCCGCCAGGGTTGCCCACTGTCACCATTAATAATCACATTAGCCATTGAATGCTGAGACTATTCGGTCTACAGCAATGATTCAAGGCCTTGCCTTTGTGGGAGTACATCATGCGATCTGCTTATTCGCAGATGATGTACTGTTGACTCTTACACACCCCATTTCTAGTGTATCATGCTTACACGTGGTACAAGAGAATTATTCTCATGTATAATGCTACAAGCTGAATACGTCAAAATCTGAAGCTCTCCCGATTAATGTCCCACCCAATTTGCTTACCACTCTTAAAGCTTCTTATTCATATGTCTGGAAATCTAGAAGTCTTAAATACCTCGGAATCCAGATCATCCCGAAAATATCTGAATAATTACGTGTAATTACCTTCCCTTTTTGAGCTCGCTATCTTTAATGTTAACAGACTGGATGATGCAAGAGGTCTCATGGTTGGGATGTATAGCCGCCTTGAAAATGATGCTTCTTCCTAAACTTCTTTACCTTTTTAGAACAATACCGCTGTTGGTTCCAAAATACTTATTAGATAAGTTCCATGCAATATTTATTAAATATGTTTGGAAAAATAAAAAGCCAAGAGTTGTTAGGAGAATTTTGTCTTTACCAAAAATGGAGGGGGGATTAGCATTCCCGAACTTACAAACATACCAATTGGCATGTTTACTGAGTCAAATGGGAGAATGGTTCATACAAGATAACCCAAAGACGTGGGTTAGTTTGGAAAGAGACATAGCTTCCCCATTACCAGTGACAGACTTACTTTGGTTACCTCAAACCAGTACCCCTCATCGAACCTGTTGCTTAGCAGTTTTTTTCCCCCATAAGGCTTGGCTTGAAGTGGTTTCTAAGTTAGATGACATTACTCTGCCTAATACTAATCTTTCCCTTAAAGGAATTGCCTCTTTTATTTTGAACTTAAGATTTGATAACAGGACAAATAAGGGAGTGATTTCTTTACATGATGTCACCACAGACGGCATTTTGAACTCTTTCGCTCAGATATGAGAGAAATTCTCTATACCAGTAAAAGACTTTTATAAATTTCTGCAACTACGTCATTGGCTGTTTAGTGCAACACAAACTCCCCATCATTTGTGTAAGGTCCCTAAATATTTGCACGATAAGAGTTACTACAGTTTCTTACAAGAGAGGCATAACTTGGTGGTATACCCTTATAATTAGTTCTCCAAAGCCCTCCAGATTTCCATCCTTAGTGAAGTGGGAGTCAGATTTGTCATGCTCAGTAACTGAAGACTGGCAGTCAATCTTTAACACCTGTTTTGGGCTTTCTAAATGTGTCTCACATGTGGAACAATTCTATAAACTCCTCCATAGATGGTATCTCACCCCATAGAAGCTACATATGATTTGACCAACGATTTTGAATTTGTGCTGGCGACACTGTGATCAAGTGGGTACTCTGCCACACGTGTTCTGGTCGTGAACCATGTTGCTCCCATTATGGACACTAGTATTCAAACTTATTGAGCAGGTTCTGAAGATCTCTATTAAACCAGATCCTATAGTAGCTATCTTTCATATATATCATGGAAACCTTACTAATAATGACCATTACATAATGGGGCACATACTTATTGCAACTAAACTGCTAATTGCTCAACAATGGAAATCAAATGTTATCCCTAATATACAGGCTATTGAAAGTAAAGTACAAGCTCATTATGAATTGGAGACAGCAGGGGTCCCCTATTCATCTTCAGTATCCAACCCCGATTCGTTGGTTCGGTTGGAATGAATATTGGAGTCACAAACGTTCCTAGGGTAACTGAACTGAACTAAATAATGCAATATATCCAAAGCTTTATTGGCCACAATTCACAGTAATATTATTACTTTACAACTGAATATTTTGTCAATTTCTGATGAGTCCTTAAATAGCCTGCATATGTGATCGATTATGTATTTGTATATGGTGTTAGTGTTCTCTATTCTATTAATGGACCTATGGTCTATTCTGACCTAAAGATATGTTTGCAATGTATGTACCTCTTCCAGTTATTTAATTTTATTTTTCTTTTTTCCCCATTTATGTTTTATATTGCGTTATCCCATTTATGTTTTTCTCTGTATTTTTCTGAAAATTAATAAAAATGGAAAAAAAAAATGAATAAATATTTTCATTATTTCAATACATTTTGTATTTTATTAATTAGCCAAATTTATATATATATATATTTATTTATTGTAACAAGAATCCCATAGACTGGGTGAAATCCATCAGCATCTTTATTTCTCACCACGGGCAGGTATACAGGATATGGCAGTTTCACATGCAAGATGTTACACAAAGTCTTTCAAACAGCAATATACAGAATATTTCTTCAGAGGACTCGCAGTTCCAGGACCCCTGACACTAGTCACTCCAGTGCCTATAACCTGGGTGACTATCTCGCCATCAGGATCAGTTTCCCCAGTGTCTCTGTAGCTCTTACACCAGCCTCACACAGCTGCCTTTCCAGACTCTGAGGCAATACCTGGACTTTTCACATTCCTAATGCTTTTGCTCTGCCAAACCTGGGAGATCTGGATATTCCACATTTACTTCATGTGGAATTATACTGACCATGTCACAATATATATATATATATATATATATTGTGGTGAGACGGGTTGTCTCTGACATGAATTGCCCACATTCCTGTGGGATCAGCTCCCTCCAAGGGAGGCTAGAGTGAAGCCTGTGCATTCTGCAGTAGCAGTGGAGGTGTGGAACTCCAGGCCCAGCTGCAGCTCATCACTGAGAGACAGAGTTTCAAACTTTCATACACCTAGTGCTCTGGGCACTGATAAGAGAGACTTTAGTCCATAATGATGTAACCTCACAAAGAGCTTCAACAGCTGATAATTTCTTAGCTCGTAAACCAGAGTGCACAGGTTACATGACCTGCACCCACAAACTGGCAAACGGATCCCTATCAGCTTTTTACATGTTTGAGCACCCATGTAATGTATTACCTACACTGTCCTTGTGGTCTTTTATACATAGGGAAGACCACAAGGCAGTTTAGAGAATGCATGGCCTTACATCGGTCATCGGCCTGATTGGCGCTTAATGGTCCTGAACAGGAACAACCTGTAGCCGCCATTTTAAAGAATTCAAACACAACTTGTCCACATTAAGGTATAAAATTATCAATCAGGCACCAAAACCCTTAAAAAGGGGGATAGAGCAAAGGATTTGCTGGAGGCGAGGTGGATACATCACCTAAATGCCATAGCACCCAGGGACCTAAACCAGTATTTTAACCTTGTTTCTAATAGATGAATAGAATTTCAAACTGATATGGGATCTTCTGTGCTGCTATACAGATAGTGAGTACATTTAAAAGTAATTCTGATTATATGTGGACACTAAGTACAAATAGAGATATATGATGTCTACATTGGCTCTTCCCTTTTTTCATGAATATATTATATGTATGCGGTTTTATGCTTCATAAGTAGATGGCTTAAAGAACAATTGGTTATTTCTGTGCATTAGTTCCAGCATATACAACCTGTTCCATTCTATTATTTATATACACATGGGGTGATTATTTTTCTGTTGAAGTTCTGTTGCCAGGCAACCTACCGGGAAACCGGAAGCACCAGGGGGCGTGCGTCAATGACCGGTGACATCAACCTGATGTAATGTGATTGCATCAAGTCCTGTGAGTGCCGCCAGTTGGGAAGTGTTATTATATATATATATATATATATATATACACACATACATACATACACACACACACATACATATGGATAAACGAAAAATTAGTTATGGGAAAAAATTACCTTTGTTAACTCCCTATCTTCAAAGTCCACAGGGAGACCTTGGGGTGCAGTTAATGGGCACCAATCCGGGCATCACGCAGTTAAAGCTTTCATCTCCCAGAATGCCTTGGGTCCACCCTGCCCCCGAGCCAGAGGCCCCTCAGTTGGTAACAAGCCAAAGGCCGGCGGAGGATAAAAGAGAAAGAAGACTGGTACACTCAAGAATCACATTCTCACACAAAAGGAGATGGGAAACCGGTGACCAGAAACATATCCCATATGAAGCCAGGTGCGTCAGGGCGCGTGCCCTGTCGACCCTATTGACTTCAAAGAAATAGAGTTAACAAAGTCCTTAAAATAACTCTCATTTTCTTCTTCAGGGTCCATAGGCGCCACAGTGAGACCTTGGGGATGTCCCAAAGCAGTCCTGGGGACGCTCCTGCGCTGAGAGGAGAATCCAGCAACCAAAGAAGGCACTCTGAGAGGCGAAGGTATCAAAATGCATAGAACCTTAAAAAGGTCTGGACAGAAGACCACATGGGTGCCTTACAAAGCTGAACAGCCGAGGCCCCACGGCAAGCTGCCCACGAGGAACCCACGGACCGAGTAGAATGAGCCTTAACAGAAGTCAAAACAGGCAGTCCTGCTTGCTTGTAAACTTCTCAGATAGTCATACGAAGCCATCTAGCCAATGTTTGCTTATTGGCTGGCCATCCTTTCTTGTGAAATCCATAGAGTAGAAACAAGGAGTCTGATTTCCGAAGAGAACTGGTACGGTCCACATAAATCTTGAGGGTGCGGACCACATCCAATGAGGCCTCATCTGCTGAGAGGTCTGGTGATAGAAAGGCCGGTACTATAATTTCCTGATTAATATGGAAACTAAAAATAACCTTAGGAGGGAACTCATGGCGAGAACAAAGTACAGCCCTGTACTGGTGAAATCAGAAAAGGAGACCAACAGGAGAGCGCTCCTAATTCTGAGACTCTTCTGGCAGATGCAATAGCCAGAAGAAAAAGAGTCCGAGCTGTTAATCACTTAAGTTCCACTCAATCAAGTGGTCCAAATGGAGGACATTGAAGGGCCCGAAGAACTACTGCCAAATCCCAAGGAGCCACTAGGGGGGACAAAAGAGGTTGAATCCAGAGGACACCCTGGAGGAAGGTGTGGATATGCGGAAGCGGAGCAATTCTACGTTGGAACCATACTGACAGTGCAGAGATATGCAATGAGGCCAGTTGTAGGCCAAGGTCAAATCCAGCTTGAAGGAATGCCAGTATTCTGGAAATTCAAAACACCTGAGGGTCGTAATCTCTTGTACCACACCACTGCAAATATGTGTGCCACGCCCTGTGGTAGATCCTGGTGGGGGCAGGTTTACGCGCTCTAAACATCATGTTGATGACAGAGCTAGAGAATCCCTTGGACCTTAGGAGGGATGTCTCAAGAGCCACACCATCAAAGACAGACAATCCAGGTAAAGGCAAGGACCCTGAGACAACAGGTCCGGACACTGAGGCAGCAGGAACGGAGTGTCAATGGAGAGACTCCGAAGATCTGAGTACCAATGACGTCTGGGCTAAGCTGGAGCCAACAACAGGGCTGTGCCTTCGTTTTACTTGAACTTCCGAAGGACCCGAAGAAGCAGGGAGACTGGAGGAATTTACCAGCATCTACCAGGCTTGCTTTCGGCATCTCTTATTCTTGACCTGTACAATGGTAACTTGTGATTGTGTCTGGAGGCCATGAGATCCACCTCTGGGAGACCCCATTTGTCATCTAGGAGTTGAAACACCTCTTGGTGAAAAGACCATTCCCCTGGATGCACGTCATGACGGCTGAGGAAGTCCGCTTCCCAATTGAGAACTCCCGTAATGAACACTGCCGAAATGGGCGGGAGATGAGATTCTGCCCACGTCAGAATGCGTGACACATCTGACATTGCTGCCCGACTATGAGTGCCTCCTTGATGGTTGCTTTCCCTGAAGAATGTGCTTTGCCAGCATGAGGCCTGACATTCCCTGACATTCCAATATGTTGATGGGCAGGGATGCTTCCACCATTGTCGACTGGCCCTGAAAGGAGTGTGGACCGGTCACTGCGCCCCATCCCCGGAGACTGGCATCCGTTGTTAGGAGTATCCAGTCCGGGATCCAAAAGGGGCGAACCTTGGTTAGACGAGATGTCTGTAGTCACCAGGAAAGGGACAGATGCACCTCCGGAGAGAGTACTATTGTCTGAGCTCTGATCCGGTGGAGTAATCTGTTCCACCTGGAGGATCAGCTCCTGCAGGGGCCTGGAATGGAACCGAGCATATTCCACCATGTCGAATGTGGACACCATGGATCCCAGAACCTGCATCGCCGAGTGGACTGACATCTGGCGACTGCAGAGACATCTGCGTACTCGCAGCTGCAGCGTGGAGATCTTTTCTGGAGTTAGATTCTCTGCTGGTGAGAGTCCATAAGGGCTCCCAAATGAACCATTCTCTGTGAGAGAAGTAGGGAGGACTTTTTCCAATTGATTAACCACCCGTGTGCTTGTAGACAAGCAACTGTCAGTTGCAGGTAGTAGTGAAGTACTTCTGGAGAACTTGCTAACAAGAGGAGGTCGTCCAAATATAGTAGGAGCTGGATACCCTGACTCCGCAGGTGGGCTTCCATGACAGCCATAATTTTGGTAAATACCATTGGATAGGCCAAAGGGCAGCGCCTGAAACTAGAAGTGCTGTTGGAGTATAGCAAACCGTAGATAACACTGGTGAGAAAGCGTTATGGGAACATGTAGGTAAGCATCCTGAATGTCCAGTGATACCATGTAATCCCCAGGTTCCATAGCCAGTATGATAGATCGTAAGGTTTCCATCTGGAACCTTGGCACCCTGAGGAACTTGTTGAGAATAGGCCAATGAGACCCATTCGTTTTCTGATCCAGAAAGAGTAGAATATCCAGTCCCTCGTTGAGATGGCAGAACTGGTACAATTACACCTGCCTGCAGCAAGGACTGTATGGCTTTCTGGATCTGCAAGGCCTTGGTCTTGTCGGAAGGAGGGCCTGTGCAGAAAAATTGGCGGGGAGGCCTTCAAAGGAATGAGAGGACTTACCCCTGAAACCACTTCTCTTACCTAAGCATCCTTGGTGGTTTGCCACCAGAACTGGGCAAACTGAAGTTGGCCTCCCACTCTGGGGTCCCCTAGAGGGAGGCCCGTCTCGTTAGGCTGCAGGCTTATCCTCCGGTTTGGAGGCCGGGAGTCTAGTGCTGCAGGCCTGTTTAGGCTTGGCAGTCTTCTTGGCAGCGGACTGCCTAGGGAAGGACTGTCCTTTTGGTACGAAAGAACCGAAAGGAGGAGCTTCGAGACTTTGCAGGAGCAGATGCTGAGGGCAGAAATGCAGATTTGGCCAACGTGTCAACAATCTTGTCTAGGTCTGGACCAAACAAAATCTCTCCATTATAGGGTAAGGCCTCCAGGCCTTTCTTAGATCAGCATCCACGCTCCAATAGTGTAGCCACAGGGAACGGCGAGCAGACATGGCCGCAGCCGAGACCCTAGATGTCAGTAGACTAGCATCCAGAGTGGCCTCACCGATATATGCAGCCGCAGCCCTAATATGACTGATCAGTGCACCTGATTCTCTGGAACTTCCAAGGTCCTCAAGTGTATCAGCCAAACTCTCTATAGCCTTAGCTACCGAGGAGATAGCCATGAACGGCCGGGCAACAGCTCCTGAAAGAGAGTATACAGACTTTAGGCAAGTTTCCACCTTCCTATCCATAGGATCCTTAAAGGAAGAAATGGAAGGCATAGGTAACGTTGCACTTTTAATTAACGTGTAACGGGTTAATCCACCGCAGGTGGTAATTCCCACTTCTTACAATGAACCTCAGGAAATGGGTAACACGAGGTCAAACGTTTCTGAGGTTGACACCTTTTACCAGGCGACTGCCAGGTATCAGCCATGAGATCCACCAGCTGATCTGATAAGTGTCTTCGGCAGTATTTCCTCTATCTGTTTAAAAGGGGCTGGTTCATCATCCTTTATAACCAATGCGGATCTGACCGCACGCACCAAAGCAAGAATATAAATCATTGACTTAGGCTCCGCTTCTTGCCGAGGGGAGTCGGGGTTAGAGGCATCAGCAACATCTCCGTCATCAGATGACATCTGACAGCTGTGTGGATTGAGATGACAATACAGGACGCTTAGTTGGTCTAACAGGTTTCTTTCTCTGCAACATGGTCTGAAGAGCAGAGGTTGCTGCAAGACTCTGTACTGAGATAGAGAAAACATCCACCGATGGTGGAGGTCCTCCCTGTGGTAATCACAGAGGGAATGACCACCTGCTGTGGTACAGGAGGCGTCTGCATAACCTTTGGCAGTCCCTGTGAGGGAGGGACGAGCTGCTGTGGTAACCCCATTGAGGAAAACACAACCAGGCGGTCCACAATACAGGCCAACATATGCAAAAAAGTCGCCCAAGGTGGCTCCCGTACTGATGTTGGGGAGTTCAAGGTGGTGAGTTATAAAACCTCACACATAATCCATCCCGAACCACATCCTCCTCACTGAAAACTGCATGGGTACAGGAATGTGTGCATTGCCCGTGTCAGACATTTCTACAGGGTAAAATGACGCACAATATGGGACTGAGCGGCCCGCTGTTTATGTTCTGCGCATGCGCCGCGACCGGCATGTGCAAGCCCCGGCGAGCGACTGCAGTTCAGTCGCTCCGGGGCTCGCTACAAGACGGTTGGCTGTTGATGGTGACAGCTCACCCCGTTTTGTAGGCGGGTAGGGGGGGTGGCCGGACAAACGCAGGTGTTCCCTTAGGAACTCTATTAGAGCAGGAAGTCAACTCAGGCTTGCGGCAGCCGAGACCCTACCCCTGGGTCTCGTCGCAAGCCCGATGGTCGCGAAAATCGCGACGGGCTCCAGCCCGCTCGCACAAGCTGTGGGTGGTCACCCACAGCTTTGCAAGCGGCCTGATTTAAAAAAAAAAAAAATCATCGCTCTGAATCAGGGCGTGCATCAGGCCCTAAGTACTAGGCAACCACAAGTATGTATAAATACTAACAGGGAGCAATATACTGGTCCTGTCTTATGCTAAGGTAAGCTGCAGGAACCTGTTGCCTAAATATGGCACAGTGCAGTACACAGTATGTGATAGAGCTCACAAATATTGTATTGCACATATATATATGAGGTCAGATATGAACCACCCTAACAACACCTGTATTAGGGCAGAATGAAAGAGTGTAGCCAAAAGCTGACAGATAGAAAAAAAAGACACAGATAGCACTAGCACAAGTCACTTACAATGCAGGAAGACACTGCAAAGCGGCACTATACTCAACTACACAGACGCAGTGTCTGGTAGGAAATAGCGCTACATACGCTGACCCTGGGAAGAGGTATACAGGGGGACCGGACCATGCGCTGTCCTGGGAGAACTGCGACTGCACCTTAGAAAATGGACGCTGGAGACCTGAGGGGGCGTGTCCAGAGGAGAGCAGCTCAGAGAAGCCAGACCGCAGTGGAATGGCGCGCTGAGCTGAGGAGCCGCTTAAACAGGAAAGCTGTCTCCCCTGGCCGGTTATTAAGCCCTTGGACGCTGGTTTCCTGCACCAATATGTCCCTGGTGGTCAAATGGAATGCAATGGCCAGAGCCTGCGTCCACACCCAGCACCTCCCGAGACTGGAGGTATTGACTGCCATTACATATAGGTCACCGTGAGCGGTGACCCACCTTACCTGTCCCTTGATGTCTGGGTGCAGTCTAGGTCCTCTCCGGGGGCCCTGGCTAGCGCTGGACCCTGGATGCCCGCCGAGATTCCCAGATCAGTACTGGCGTCACGTTAACGGAGGATTGACGGAGTGGCAATGCAGACGTCACACGGACAGTCTGTTGCTGTGCGCTCTAGTCTATGTAAAATAAAATAAAAAAATAAGTGTTAGGGGCTGATGACCAGCCCCCCCTACAAAATGGTGACTCGACTCCAGCCGGGCATCAACGAAACTGAGGAGCCTCTGGCTCGGGGTATAGGGAGAGTGGACCCAAGGCATCCTGGGAGCTGAAAGCTTTAACTGCGTGGTGCCCGGATTGGTTCCCATCACCAACACCCCAAGGTCTCCCGGTGGAGCCTATGGACCTTGAAGAAAGGTAGAATATTAGGTAAGTGGAGTCATACAGAGTATAACAAATATCTAGGTGGTAGGTAGGGCTATGTGAAGGGGCTCTTGTCTATCTGGACAGAGATATCAGGTGATAGTGATGAGTTTGACTGATTAAATTAAACCATCTGGGTGGGGCGAATGCATTTAGAACATCCAGATCTCCTCCTGACGGCATAGACAAAATCTGTCACCGCCCCTGAGAGTCTTTATATTAAATACTATACATCTGAATTAATCTTTATAAAGCCTTATATTAATTTCTTGTTGTTTAGATGTCACTAGTGCTGTACATCCATCCTCTGAAGATGGCTAATTTAAAATGTTAAAATACTGTGTTACTGGAGTGTTGCTACAACTTAGTTTTGTATCAGCTCATAGAAATGCTTTTCACCTGTGTGACAGCTGATGTCTACCAAGATCTGATTTAGATTTAAAACATTTCCCACACTCAAAACATGGAAATGGTTTCTCACCTGTGTGACTTCTCTGATGTGTAACCAGAGCTGATTTCTGTGTAAAACATTTCCCACATTCAGAACATGGAAATGGTTTCTCACCTGTGTGAAGTCTCTGATGTGTAACAAGATGTGATTTGTATGTAAAACATTTCCCACACTCAGAGCATGGAAATGGCCTCTCACCTGTGTGAGTTCTCTTGTGTACATGAAGACTCGATTTGGTTCTAAAACATTTCCCACACTCAGTGCATGGAAATGGTTTCTCACCTGTGTGACTTCTCTTATGTATAACAAGAGCTGATTTCTGTGTAAAACATTTCCCACACTCAGAACAGGGAAATAGTTTAATAGGTGTATGAGCTGCACTATGTGTAACAAAAATTGGAGTATCTGGAGAACATTGCTCAGAATTAGAGGGGTCAGATAATATATCCACACTGTGAGGTACTGGATGTATATTTAGCAAAACGGGATTATCTCCTGGAGATTCCTGTGTGATGTTATCTTCTATTTTAATATCTGTAGACAAGATGAGATCTCCCTCCAAGTCATTCCTGCTTGTGCGTCCATCTGCTGGAAATACAATAACTATTATTATTACTCACAGCTCACAGACATACTGTGAAGCACTTTACGGAGAATATTTAGTCACTCACATCTACACACACTAGGGTTAATTTGTGTCAGAAGAAAATCACCTACCACTATGATTTTTGGAGGGTTGGCGGAAACACATACAAACTCCACACATATAGCACCTTGGTTTGGAATCATACTCATGACTTTAGTGTGAAGAGATAGCAATGCTTACCACTACACCACCTTGTAACTATTATGAATGAATAGGTTTAATATTCAGGTACAAACTATGACCACATTATAACATTTACAAATATACAAACTACAAATAAGACGTTAGATGAACAGATAAAATATTGGCATAAAATGGCATAAGCACATTATCAGCACATGTCATAGACCCAGCCCCAGGGACAGGCAGATGGCACATCACCAATGTATATCTCCCCCAAATGCAGACTTTGCTGGGTAACGTTCCCTAGCCATCATCACAGAGCAGGAAGCCTCATTAGCCAGTGACGTTGGTGAACCACAATATCCATCTAGACCGCCCTCACACATACACATGGGAAACTTGTGGGCTAATTACCAACAACTGCGTCCACACTACACAAAGTTCTCCAGGTGGATATATATGTAGTAAAAGCAGCTTCTATATTATTATTATTATTATTATTATCCTTTATTTATATGGCGCCACAAAGGTTCCGCAGCGCCTTACACAGTACATAAATGAGCACACAAGAAAAACAGTTAATAGTAATACAAAACAATGCAGGACAAGGACAAGGTTATAAACTCAGCTGCAAAACACAAGCAGCAGGACATGAGCAACCAGGTGGTAGGTGCCATTGTAGGGAGTTAGGAGTAAATTATACTATAAGTAGGGGGAGGAGAAGCACGTGAGGATGAGGGCCCTGCTCGTGAGAGCTTACATTCTAAAGGGGAAGGGCAGACAGACAGGGGCGACACAGAGGGGTAGATAGTGAAGAAGGAGCATGGAGCAGTGGGTTAGGATATGTGCTGCGGAATGTGTGTGTATAAGACGACCTGATGTTATGTAAAAATTAAGTCCTTCATACATCTATCTCTATGATAGAAAATAGATTGTTTGTGTTATTTACATGAGAGATGTACAAAGTAAAGTAGAAGCACTTTAATTTGTGTGTTACATTTTAGCATCTATATACAGCCTGACAAGAAATGCAGCTATTATGGGACTGTCCCGCCATCCTAATACAGTAGTGACTACTTTAGTTCCAGCTGCTGGGTGCTATGCCATGCTCCTGTGAGTGGGTGCATCTCACATGCTAGACCCACTCACAAATGGGTGCAGCCATACATGATGTGGTCCCACAGGATGTTGCAGTACCCGGGCCCAGAATTTCTCTTGGCAGCCCTGGAGGTGACAGACAGAACGAGGAGGGAATGGGGCTTAGTAGTGGGGTAACAAGACCATGGAGGGAGGTGGTTGAGAGTGGAGGTATAGGAGAAGTGGGGGAAAGAAGCAGAGGGTTGGAAGCAGACTGATGAGAGAAAAAAAGGAAGAACAGCAAGTGGAGGAAACAGGAGGGGGAAGAGAGGGACGGATAAAGTAGAGGATTATGTGGACATAGAATATGGGGGTTGTGTGAAGTAAGGGTGTTCATGCTGTGGACAAGGTAATAATTGAGATGTAAACTGGAGTGGAGGCTGTGTGATGTAGAGACAGTGAGATATAGAGTCAGTGTGGATTAAAGTTGTTAAATGTTCAAAAATACATGTAAAGAACAGTGCTGCTAATGTATGAGCGCAGCTCCAAAAGTGATATATAAAGGAGAGGTATGTGAGTAGTGGGTGCAGGAATTAGTTTATAAACAAATGATTAATGTGGATAGATGTGACACAATTGGAAAAGGCAATACAAAATGAATGAGGACAAAATTACAATGTACCCGAGCTGATCCAGTCCAAAGTGTTCTGTTCAACAAAGATCAATCAACAAGAGCAGCACACAGACAGGGGAGCACTTGCAGTGTCCAAGCAGTGAGTGCAGTAAGTAGTTGCCTGGATACAGCAGAAGATGTTGATTTTGTTCATTCACATAAGTATGTTGCTTCTTGTTGTTCAGAAAGTGTTCTGGTTTTGAGTTTCGTTTTCCTCCAGTTTAACTCCAGCGTAACTCCGACTTAGTTATCAAATTGTATTTACACTTATAATCAGAACACTTTGAATCTTAACACAGACTATGGCAGCCTCCGGCTATGCAGCCTGTGGGAGCAGTAATATCTAAAGTTACAAACATGTGTCTCTGTGCTCACTGATTGGGACCCCACCCCAAAAGCTCTAACACACACTAAATTGGGATGCAATAAAGTCTAAGATAAACAATTTGTGAGAAGGGGTCCTCTGGTCATCCTCAAAGAGAGTAGCCCCACCAGAGTCATGTTGCTAACAGGGTAATGAGTCACTGTATATAACCGCTGAGAGGGAAGGGGAGCGATAGGACAGAGCAACACAGAATGATGGCAGCACAGAGCGGGGGAGGCAGCAGGACAGGGTAGGGGAATGGCGCAGGGCACAGAGCAGGGGAGGCAGGACAGGGTAGGGGAATGGTGCAGATCACAGAAAGGGGGAGGCAGGACAGGGTAGGGGAATGGTCCAGGGCACAGAAAGGGGGAGGCAGCAGGATAGGGTAGGGGAATGGTGCAGGGCACAGAATGGGGGAGGCAGGACAGGGTAGGGGAATGGTGCAGGGCAAAGAGCGGGGGAGGTAGCAGGACAGGGTAGGGGAATGGTGCAGGGCACAGAAAGGAGAGGCAGCAGGACAGGGTGGAGGAATGATGCAGGACACAGAGTGGGGGGGGGGCAGCAGGACAGGGTAAGGGAATGGTGCAGGACACAGAGCGGGGGGGCAGCAGGACAGGGTAAGGGAATGGTGCAAAGCACAGAGCGTGGGAGGCAGAAGGACAGGGCAGGGAAATGGCGCAGGTCACAGATTGGGGAGGCAGCAGAACAGAGTAAGGGAATGGTGCAGGGCACAGAGCGTGGGAGGCAGCAGGACACAGAGCGGGGGAGGCAGCAGGACAGGGTAGGGGAATGGTGCAGGGCACAGAGCAGGGGAGACAGCAGGACAGGGTAAGAGAATGGTGTAGGACACAGAGCAGGGGAGACAGCAAGACAGGGTAGGGGAATGGTGCAGGGCACAGAGCGGGGGAGGCAGCAGGACAGGGCAGGGGAATGGTGCAGGGACAGATGGGAAAAAGCAAAAAAAGAAGACAGCTGTAGGGTAGACCAGAAAACAGAGACAGGTCAGCAATTAAAGCACAATAGTAAAGAGCATCCAAGCACAGAGACTGGGACATTGTGGAATGACGAATGTTTGGTTGTGTGTGAGTAGGTGAAGTGCGTGTGACGTGTGCGTTGTGGTGTGTACTATACAGCATATTTGGGTTGGTAGCACACAGTGACATGATGTGAGAGGGAGAGCAGGAGTATAATAGGGGCTGATGGCTCCTGATGTATGAGATACACGAGAGTGTGGGGAGGAGACTGGTCAGATCTATGGGCTGGTAACACACAGTGATATGATGTGAGGGAAGAGCAGGAGTATAATAGGGGCTGATGGATCCTGATGTATGAGATACACCAGAGAGTGTGGGGAGGAGACTGGTCAGATCTATGGGCTGGTAACACACAGTGATATGATGTGAGGGGAGAGCAGGAGTATAATAGGGGCTGATGGATCCTGATGTATGAGATACACCAGAGAGTGTGGGGAGGAGACTAGTCAGATCTCTGGGCTGGTAACACACAGTGACATGATGTGAGGGGGAGAGCAGGAGTATAATAGGGGCTGATGGCTCCTGACTACCCCACTGGGCAGACACATTTTCCTCATTAGTTTTTAGTTACAGAGGAGAGTGTAGGATATGAGAATGTTGTAGTGACTGAGCAACGAGAATATGCGACTCTTTTCTGTAATTAATGTTCATTACTCACCTGTGCTGATATCAGTAAGGATTTTCTCCTCCTTACACTGTTGATCACCCCGCACATACGTCTCTTGTTCTCCCTCTATATCTTCTACCTTCACATCAGTCACATACGTCTCTTCTCCTCCTTCTATATTTTCTGCCTTCATATCAGTCACATAAGTCTCTTCTTCTCCCTCTATATCTTCTGCCTTTATATCAGTCACATACGTCTCTTCTTCTCCCTCTATATCTTCTGCCTTTAGATCAGTCACATACGTCTCTTCTTCTCCCTCTATATCTTCTGCCTTCATATTAGTCATATACGTCTCTTCTTCTCCCTCTGTATCTTCTACCTTCATATCAGTCACATACGTCTCTTCTTCTCCCTCTATATCATTCATCTTAATATTAATCGGATATTCACCCTAATTAAATCAGAGAATAAAAAATTGCATAATGTCTGATGTCATTACTTAAGATTACACAATATAATATCAGCGTAATAGACACACAGATTCTGTACAGATCATCTAGTGACAGTCAATTTGATCTATTGGGGAGACCCAAAATCCCACCTACCTGATGGTCCTTTGGGGTCCTGTGATTCTCCTGTGAATAAAGAGCATGGGGACATCTCTCTGGGGTATTTCTATTACTGAGTTCATCTGTAGGAGACACACAGTGACTGAATACATTGTATAAATGTGATTACCAGGTTATGTGAATATATAGGGGGCCCCCATACCTGCTCTCCCCTGTACAATAAATGACAGTCTCCTCTTACCCAGTGATGTGAGGGGCCGGTGATTCTCCATCATCAAGTCCTTGTACAGACACTTGTGTTCCTCTATATACTCCTCCTCCTGCATGGAGACATAGACAGTGACATTCTGACACCTTATAGGAACCTGACACACCCAATGACACAGTCAACACCCAGACACATCCCCTGGTGTTACTGTATAATGTCCCATTCCCAGCAGTCACCTCTCCAGTCATCACCCAGGCACATTCCCAGCAGTCACCTCTCCAGTCAGCAGCTGAATGATCTTATTGGCGAGTTCCAGGATCTTCTGGTCATTGTGTCTCTCATGTATCAGTGAGTGAGGTGGAGGCACCGTGATAGGGCTCTGGGTCTTGCTGAGTCCTCCTGACATACAGGGATGGCTGCTAGGTGTCTCAAAATCACCGGATGTCTTCTTCACTACTGTGTAATCCTGTGTATTGGGGGAGACACCAAATATCAGTACTTACATGCTGAGATCTCCTTACCTCCCTGTCATGTCCCTGTATTATTACTCTAGATATAAGTGATGTCACTGTGAGACTCCCAGATCCTCTCACCTCCCCAGCCATGTCCCTGTATTATTTATAGATATGTGATGTCACTGTGACACTCCCAGATCCCCTCACCGCCCCAGTCATGTCCCTGTATTATTACTATAGATATAAGTGATGTCACTGTGACACTCCCAGATCCTCTCACCTTCCCAGTCGTGTCCCTGTATTATTACTCTAGATATAAGTGATGTCACTGTGACACTCCCAGATGCCCTCACCTCCCCAGTCATGTCCCTGTATTATTACTATAGATATAAGTGATGTCACTGTGACACTCCCAGATGCCCTCACCTCCCCAGTCATGTCCCTGTATTATTACTATAGATATAAGTGATGTCACTGTGACACTCCCAGACCCTCTCACCTCTCCAGTCAGCAGACAGATGATCTTCAGGATAAGATGTAAGATCCTCTCAGTCCTCTGACTTCCGTCCTTGTCCATCCTCAGTGAATCAGTGAGAATACAGAACTTATAATTAAGACTCTGGTTCCTCCCAGCAGGACTTTCTAGGAATAAATCACAGAGAACACATATAACACAGACATGTAACACTGAGTGACCAGTAAGCCTCCCCTTTGCCCCCAGCCATAGAGCCCCAGTCAGTGTCACTCAGAGGTTCCTCTGACCCAGCCGCCATCATACTATGCTGTTTTGCATAAGGTTACACCAATATTCCTCTCCTAGCCGGGGGTCTTATTCCTTCCAGACACATATCAAATCCTCTTTGCAACACTGGAAATTTAGTTACATCAGTTATAGGACACTGTCCTTTATATTGTATCTGGCCTGCAGTACCTCTGTGCCACCAGAGGTGCTGCTGATGCATTCTGACATTGTCTCCTCACATGCAGGAGTTAATATCACTCCCCTGTTTAACCACCTGCACCTGCCTCACAGACTATTTATTATTGCCCCTCACCATGCCCCCTGCTGGTCATTGTTTTCTCTGGATTGTATTCCACGGCCTGAACCTGTGCTCCTGTCTACTGGACTCTGCAACTCTAGTGCTGTCTGTGACTCTGACTCACCCACTCTGCAGTATATGGTTCTTGTT
The DNA here is from genome assembly GCA_031769625.1 of Taudactylus pleione. Lineage (NCBI taxonomy): Eukaryota > Metazoa > Chordata > Amphibia > Anura > Myobatrachidae > Taudactylus > Taudactylus pleione. The sequence continues at coordinate 283,000 of JAUIMM010001309.1, read as the reverse complement.
TGTATCCACTCTGTATATCCCCAGCCTATACTATGTGCAGCTAAAGCCAGCTGGGCCTCTGCAAGCTGTCCCTCCTATTGCTGCATGTGACTCTGACTCACCCACTCTGCAGCATATGGTTCTTGTTTGTATCCAGTTTTGCAGAACTTCATGTTTCTGTTACCACTAGTTCCCGTCCGGTTCATGTATCACTCCTGGATTCTCTGCATTACCTGTACTATGGTTTTGTTTCAATAAATATTTTATATGTCACTATGCTCCTGACTCCACAACGGTCATTACAGGTATCCAGTTATATAACAATGGGACAGAATCGGGTGCTTTCCAGATAATTTAGTTTCTGTTTTAATGTCACCCTAGAAATGGACAATGTCAGATCCCATAATTACATAAAATATAATTACACAAATTACACTATTCACTCTATTTCCTAGAGACATACATATCAGATACATGCATACATACATAGAAATAATATCCATGCATAAATACATACATAATCAGAATGGGGCATTGCTGAGGTTTTGTCACAAGCTCTGGGAGTGATTCCTGAAATCCCCCATAACTCTCTCCTGGGACATGGCCAATACGTTATCATTCCTCGCACATATATATGATACATTATTCCATTATAAAGCCTCACGGTGGATAAGCATTACTGTTATCTGCTCCTTAGTGTGACTATCTATGCCACTAATATGTGGTTTCCTAAGCAAAAGACATAAATTCAGGAGCCTGGAACCTTTTCGAAGCAGCTTTGAGGAACACAGACGTGACCTGGATCGCTCAGAGCAGCTGTGAGGAACACAGACGGGACCTGGATCACTCAGGGCAGCTGTGAGGAACACAGACAGGACCTGGATCGCTCAGAGCAGCTGTGAGGAACACAGACAGGACCTGGATCACTCAGGGCAGCTGTGAGGAACACAGACAGGACCTGGATCACTCAGGGCAGCTGTGAGGAACACAGACAGGACCTGGATCACTCAGGGCAGCTGTGATGAACACATACAGGACCCGGATCACTCAGGGCAGCTGTGAGGAACACAGACAGGACCTGGATCGCTCAGAGCAGCTGTGAGGAACACAGACAGGACCTGGATCACTCAGGGCAGCTGTGAGGAACACAGACAGGACCTGGATCACTCAGGGCAGCTGTGAGGAACACAGACAGGACCTGGATCACTCAGGGCAGCTGTGAGGAACACAGACAGGACCCGGATCACTCAGGGCAGCTGTGATGAACACATACAGGACCCGGATCACTCAGGGCAGCTGTGAGGAACACAGACAGGACCTGGATCGCTCAGAGCAGCTGTGAGTAACACAGACACGACCTAGATCGCTCAGAGCAGCTGTGAGGAACACAGATGAGACCAATGGGAATATAAAGAGGAGAGAAGGAACTGGAGAGAAGATATCTACTGGAAGGAACATGATGCTACCACCAAAAAGATGAACAGAAAGAAATAATAAGCAATGTTTACGATCAAGTCCTCAATAATGCCCACATTTATCTCCTCAGCCAGGGATTATCCTTTAGATAAATATATAGGTAGGCGCTACTAAGGTACTAGTTTTACCCTAGCTGCTGGTCACATTAGGGGTATCCCCACCCCTCTGCTACAAATTTCTGAATAAATGATGTGACCAAGTGCTCCAGAGTAGTGACAATCGTGTTAGTGTTAGTATTTGTGTGTCTGTATATTCGAACGTGCAGTTATTTCAATAGTGTTTTCGCCCAATAAATGTTATATGACCTAACAGAGAATTTCAGTCCTGAAAATATTCTGTAGGGAGGGTGTTCTTAGATTATATATAATAACACTGGGTGCAATATCTTAGAATTGGGTATGTACAGTATAACTCATAATTAGCGTTCCCACTAGGCTGTTTCAGCAGGGAATTTTTAAAAGATCCATAGGTGGAGCTAATATCTCACTAGTGATTCTGTGAGGAGAGCTGGAAAGCATGCACTGTTTGGGGTCCTGAGGACAGAGGGCCTGATTCAGAGCCGGACGCTCGGACCAGAGCGCTCGCTCTGAATCAGGGCCGGGTTACCTAAAATTGGAGCGGCTCTTGGACGCTCGCATAGCTGTGGGTTACCACCCACAGCTTATGCGAGCGTCCATGATGATGGTCGCGATGGTCAAGACCATCGCGACCATCGGGCTTGCGACGAGACCCTGCGGTAGGGCCTCGGTGACCGCAAGCCCTGGAGTTATTTTGGCTCTATCAGAGTGGGGCCGGACCCAGACGGTAGGCATTCCCATGGGAACGCCTCCGTCTGGCAGCCACGCCCCCGGCACGCCCACCAAAGGGGGCGTGCTGTCACTCACCATCGACAGCACGCCCCCTTTGGTGCGAGACCCCGAGCGACGGCTTCCCCGTTGCTCACCGGGTCTCGCGCATGCGCATTTGGGTACCATCGACCCGCTTGCGAGCGGGTCTGAATGAGACCCAGAGTTTGAGAACCTGTGTTCTAGACAAATAGGACTCTTCTCTAAGACTGAGGCTACATCCCCCTACCCCTATTACACACAGGGCGTAAGGGTCAGAGAAAGTCTGACTATTAGTCACCAATGTATAATCATTTCAGGTGTTTCTGTATTACTTACACACTATTATTATACACTCATCATTATTATTATTATAGACTTCAGCAACTATTTCACTCATATCACTAAATATTATCTATTGCTATTAATTACGTATAATTTAGTTATTCACAGTCACAACACCCAGCAAGCACTTACTCCTAACATACCTGAAAAGAATACACGGATTACATTTATATTACATAATATTATCTGTTTAGTCTCACAAGTTACTTATCCACATCCTCAGACTTGTGTATAACTGTGTAACCATGTAATTGGCGTGGTAGCATGTGATATGACCGCAATCAGCTGTGCGTCAATAGACAAGGTCCCCGACCACACCACCGTGTCCCTCAATTTTTCAGGGATCTGATCTATATATATACAGAACGAATGCCCTCTGACTCCCCGAACCACCCTACAATACTGCGGCAGTCTGTGACCGACGAGATCACTTCCGGAATCGCACCCCAGAATGCCGTACAAAAGTCATTCTGGAGCGCATGTACCAGGGACAGATATTTGGCTGATCTCTGCAAGTACAGAGATTAGCTGCAGCAGAGGGCACTGGTCATCAGGTAATATCTGCATGTGGGGGAGTATTGCCCATGGGGGGTGGGTGGTAATACTCCCAGCGGGGTCTATAAGCATCAGGGGTGGGGGGTAATGCTCCAATAAATAATTTGGGTAGAAAAGGTAAAAAGGGTGGGCAAAACAGTAAAAATTCATCAAAAGGTATTATTAATTGGGAGCCCCATATTGGATTACAGGTTATCCTCACCAGGAATATAATTATAGTCCTTGTTATTCCTGAGGTCAATACAAGTTGATCTTTTTTGTCAGGAAAGCTGTGAGGTCTGTTTTTTGGCACGTGGTAGTTCCTTGTTGTGTCCTGGACACCGCTCTATAATTATAATACCACATAACAGTGGACCTCATTCAGAGCCGGACGCTATTTGCGGACGCTCGTTCTGAAAAAGGGGCCGAATATTTAAATTGAGCGCTCGCTCTTTGCGGTCTGTTGACGCCTCTATGGCTGAGTGAGCGTCCGAAACATGTGCTCGCTATTTTGTAAAGACGCCCCTTGGCTGCTCGCATCATACGTCATCTCCGCTATTTATTAGATTAATCGAGTACATCGAAAGGCGTATGAACTGCTCGCAATTCTTGTGGTAGGATTTTCCTACCGCAATCATGCGAGCAGTTCAGGCTAAAAGACAACCAAGTGACGTGGTCGATGACGCTGCTTTGTTAATTATGCACATCCTTAAAACACCCGTTTTGACCGTTTGGCACGCCTGCGTTCGGATCTCCACTCCCCGTTTTCAAGCACCTTCCCCTGTTACCACCCACAAACGCCTCATTCTGTCAATCAAATTACCAGCCCCTCGCTATTTTGCGAGCACACGATTTCCGACCGCACTGACTGGTTGGCGCGTGCGCATTACGACCCATACGCATGCGCAGATGTGCGAACATCGCTTGGAGCGAGCAGCCGCTTACAAGCGGCTCTGAATCAGGCCCAGTGTGTGCTGGGAGCTGTGTTTATTCCCCCTCATATATCACTGTACAGTCCCCTCCCCCTATATAATAATACCACATATCAGTGTGTGCTGGGAGCTGTGTTTATTCCCCCTCATATATCACTGTACAGTCCCCTCCCCCTATATAATAATAATAATACCACATATCAGTGTGTGCTGGGAGCTGTGTTATTCCCCCTCATATATCACTGTACAGTCCTCTCTCCCCTATATAATAATAATACCACATATCAGTGTGTGCTGGGAGCTGTTATTCCCCCTCATATATCACTGTACAGTCCCCTCTCCCCTATATAATAATAATACCACATATCAGTGTGTGCTGGGAGCTGTGTTATTCCCCCTCATATATCACTGTACGGTCCTCTCTCCCCTATATAATAATAATACCACATATCAGTGTGTGCTGGGAGCTGTTATTCCCCCTCATATATCACTGTACAGTCCCCTCTCCCCTATATAATAATAATACCACATATCAGTGTGTGCTGGGAGCTGTGTTATTCCCCCTCATATATCACTGTACGGTCCTCTCTCCCCTATATAATAATAATACCACATATCAGTGTGTGCTGGGAGCTGTGTTATTCCCCCTCATATATCACTGTACAGTCCCCTCTCCCCTATATAATAATAATACCACATATCAGTGTGTGCTGGGAGCTGTGTTATTCCTCCTCATATATCACTGTACGGTCCCCTCTCCCCTATATAATAATAATATAATATATACAGGACACGTTACCTGGTTCCGACTCTCAGGAATGTCTATGACAAAATGGCAGCTAAAGCCCTTGTGGCCCCGCCCCCTCTGCTCTGTGACTGGGAGACTATAAGAATATGGCCGCCGGTCACCGTACATGAGGACACCATTATACTAAGCCGCCTGATTGGCTACTCGCTGCTGCCAATCACCGCACTGAGAGGAATGAGAGGAGGGCGGTCACTATGATAGAAGGGGCGGGGCAGACAGTAGCCATAGCTACACGGAGGAGAGATGGGCGTGGCTATATAGAGGGGCGTGTCTTCTTGTATAACTGCAGCTTCCGGGTGACGGTCCCAGTAGGAATAAGCAGCAGGTGATGGTATTTATTATTGTTATTATACAGGGGGAGCAGACTGTGGTGCCTCATCATTATCATACAGGTAGATCAGACACCAGTGTTCTATATAATACAGGTGTAACAGCCACTGGTGTTACTATAATACAGCTGGAGCAGCCTTTAATGCTGCACTTTGAGTATACAGGTAGAGCAGATGCCAGAACTTTTTGTTACTCTAATACAGCTGGAGGAGACTCTGGTGCTACATTATCATACAGATGTAGCAGACCCCAGTGTTGGTATGATACAGGAGGAGCAGAACCTTTTGTTACTATAATACAGCTAGAGACAACTCTGGTGTTGTATTCTCTTTATACAGGAATGAAGCAGTGCGCAAGGCAGAGGTAAGGGGGGAGCCAGCCGAGGTTTGCAGATTCACCCTCGGCGAATGGCTGCACGCTCGGTTCCAGCTTTGGACGGTTATGCCGCTGGGGCTGCGTGCCAGGCGAGCGTGATATGCGCCACAGGGGCGGCTCCCAATACGGGCGTAGCCTGGGCGCCTACTGGGTAGGCGGGGCACGCCCCGGAAAATAATCTAGTGAAGATAGCCTTGCCCACTGCTCATTTTGGTGCCCTGCAGCGTATGCTAATAAGGTTGAAAATAAAGCTGTGGCCAGTTTGGTATCCCAAATTTCCTGTCTCTGAGTTTGATTTATGGGTGGGACAGCTGGGTAGCGGGACACAGGCGGGTCGGCCTCTCCCCCTTACGGGAGCCGAGGTGCCGTGAAGATGGCGCCGGAGCAATTTAAGGGAGGAGGGGCGCCCCGCGGGCCAGGGGCGGGAAAATGGGAGGACGGGCAGGTATGCCCGTCCTCCCCTTTCTCACACCTGGGGCGAAGGGCAGCCAGTAGAGGCCATCGGGGGCCGGCGCAGCGCACAAGGGTTTCAATCGGGAGGAGGGCGGGGGGCCAAGGCATTCGCGGGTAGCAGCGCACAGAGCATTTCCCACCCACCCACCCACAAGTTGGTAGGTTATACATAAAAAAATAGGGAAGGCATGTACAGGAGGGATGGGGTGCATTTGCCGCCGCTGTGGACTGCTGCGGTGGTTGTCTCTGCTACTTTGTACAAACAGCTGAACGTCCTTCTGCATCCCTTGTGTTAAACGCTTGTCTGAATGCCTGCCGCAGAATCGGCAGCCTTGGTCCTGCGCACTGCTCCCTTGTGGTGATGCGCACTGCTGGTGGGCTGACCTTGCTGGCGATAATTGACTCCTTAGGCTCCCATGGGGGGATGGGAAATGGTGCCTGCTCCTGGGGGGGGAGAGGTATTGCGGGGAGACATGATATTGATATTGGGTACTGTTCAACTGGCCCTCCCGCTGGCTGCGGTGGGTCACACTCTGCCGCACCCTGCTTCTCGGGGTGAAACAAGGTGGCTGCGCTGCCCTTTGGAATAACTGTGTATTGGCGAGGTATACCCATGCCCCCTGTGAGCCTGCTGTGGCATCCTGCTCACCATCTGCGTCTTCAAACCTTTGCGCTTGCCCCTCTGACCCTCTTGGTGAATTGTCTCTGTGTTCTGGATATAATGTGGGGATTTGCCTCGCCGGCACTATGGGAGAGCTGGGGGTGATCCAAGGTTGTGGGCGCAGGTAACAGTCCTGCTCTTCCCCCTCCCGACTCGGGGCCATCTGACTCTGTAGCCGCCGGAACATCATCTGACATTGCCGGCCATCCACTCACCCCTTGCGAAAGCTCCTGGCTGGGAAGTACTCCCCCTCGCCCTTTGATTTTAGAAGCTCCGTCTGGCTGCTTGATGCTTGGTCTCCTTTTATTTTCGTGCAGCCGCTTTGCACCTCTCCGGCCACCAGAGGGAGCTCCGACCACGTGCTTCCTAGAAGAGCTCTGCTGCTGCCTGCTTCTTCCTCTGGGCACCGCTCTGGGCTGCAAGTCTCGCTGCTCGGATGCCTCCCGAAAACGCTGGGGCAAGGCCCTCTTCCTCGCCGCACGTGCCTGCTGTACTTCCATGCCGCTGAAGGTAAGTGGGAAATGCTCTGTGCGCTGCTACCCGCGAATGCCTTGGCCCCCCGCCCTCCTCCCGATTTAAACCCTGCTGCGCTGCGCCGGCCCCCGATGGCCTCTACTGGCTGCCCTTCGCATACCTGCCCGTCCTCCCATTTTCCCGCCGCTGGGCCGCAGGGCGCCCCTCCTCCCTTAAATTGCTCCGGCGCCATCTTCGCGGCACCTCGGCTCCCGTAATAGTGTCAGTAAGAAATGACCGAGGTGTTATCTGTATAGCGCAATAAGTCAGGAAATACACAGAACATAACAGAAAGAGGATATAAAGCCTGGTCTAACCAGGGCCAATAACCCCTCAGCACTGACCAGCTGTGTGATGGGAGACGTATATAGTGATTATCTGTATCATTTATGGTCAGACATATACATCATCACCCAGTGCTCAGAGGTATGGGGAATATATATATATATATATATGTGTAAGGAGGAAGATTCCCTCTGTATAATACAGTGTTGGTGACCAGTTGAAGTGTCTGTGCATTTGATTTTAGATACAAAATAGGACCTTTTGGCCTTTTTATGTTTTGTGTATTATAGTGTAACCTATTTATGTGTCTATGAGTTTTTAATCACATGATATAATTTCCAGTAATTAAGTTATTTGCAGCAGTGCTCCCACCCTTGGTGTATATATATATATACAGTCAGGTGCATAAATATTGGGACATTGACAGAATTTTCATATTTTGGCCTCTATTCACCACCACAATGGCTTTGAAATGAAACAAACAAGATGTGATTTAACTGCAGACTTTCAGATTTAATTTGAGGGTAATTACATCCAAATCAGGTGAACGGTGTAGGAATTACAACGGTTTCTATATGTGCCTCCCACTTTTTAAGGGGCCAAAAGTAATGGGACAAACTAAACAATCCTAAATCTAACTTTCACTTTTTAATACTTTGTTGCAAATCCTTTGCAGGCAATTACAGCCTGAAGTCTGGAACACATAGACATCACCAGACGCTGGGTTTCATCCCTGGTGATCAGGGCCGGATTAAGGTCTGTGGGTGCCCCTATTAAATGTGACAAACTGGGGGTATGTGCAATGGGGACCTTATGCAGAGCCCCCAGTAGTGTCAGTGCCCACAGTGGTAGTGCCCCGTATGCAGTGCACCCAGTAGTAGTGCCCCCTATGCAATACTCCCATTAGTAGTGCCCCCTGTAGTAATGCCCTCTGTATAAATGCCCCCAGTAGTAATACCCCTGTAGTTGTGCCCCAAATAGTAATGCCCCCCCAGTAGTAATTGGGCATGTGCCCTAGTAGTAATGCCCCCTGTATAAATCCCCCAGTAGAAATACCCATGCAGTTGTGCCCCACAATAGTAATGCCCCCAGTAGTAATTCCCCCTTTAGTAGAGCCCTCTGTAGAAATGCCCCCAGTAGTAATGCCCATTAGTGCCCCCAATACTAATGCTCCCTCTCTAGTAGTGCCCCCAATTGAGATGCCCCCAGCAGTAATGCTTCCCCCCCGTAATGTTCCCAGTAGTAATTCCCCCCCAGTAATGCCCCCAGTAGTAATGCCTCCCCCCTCCCCGAGTAATGCCCCAGTAGTAATGCTCCCCCCTGAATAATGCCCCCCACCAGTAATGCCCCCAGTAGTAATGCCTCTCTTCTCCCCGAGTAATGCCCCAGGTGTAATGTGTAATGCTCCCACCCGTGTAATGTCCCCTTTAGTAATGCCCCCCGCCAGTAATGCCCCCAGTAGGCCGCTTGCACTAAAAAAAATAAAATAAATGCTCATACTTACCTTAACCTTAGCCCCGCGTACGCTGCTGTCCGCTCGGCTGCTCCTCCACACTATGGCAGAGACGTCATGACATAGTGCTCTGCATGAGCCGGAAGCTGGAGCTCATGTGAGCTCAAGCCTCCGACTGGCTGTGCTGCAGGGAGGGAGCCGGGTGCCCGCTGTTTACAGCGGGCGCCTGGTGAAAGGAGCCTCCCTGCGGCGCCGGGGTTAGGTTGGCCGGAGGAGGCGATACTATTTCCGCCTCCTCGGTCCACTTTAACCCGGATGGGTGTGGGGGCCCTTAACGTGTGGGGGCCCAGGGACGATCGCCCCTGTCGCCCCCTCCGTTAATCCGGCCCTGCTGGTGATGCTCTGCCAGGCCTCTACTGTAAATGTCTTCAGTTCCTGCTTGTTCTTGGGGCATTTTCCCTTCAGTTTTGTCTTCATCCAGTGAAATGCATGCTCAATCGGATTCAGGTCAGGGGATTGACTTGGCCATTGCATAACATTCCACTTTTTAGCCTTAAAAAACTCTTTGGTTGCTTTTGCAGTATGCTTCGGGTCATTGTCTATCTGCACTGTGAAGCGCCGTCCAATGAGTTCTGAAGCATTTGACTGAATATGAGCATATAATATTGCCCGAAACACTTCAGATTCATTCTGCTGCTTTTGTCAGCAGTCACATCATCAATAAATACAAGGGAACCAGTTCCATTGGCAGCCATACATGCCGACGCCATGACACTACCACCACCATGCTTCACTGATGAGGTGGTATGTTTTGGATCATGAGCAGTTCCTTTCCTTCTCCATACTCTTCTCTTCCCATCACTCTGGTACAAGTTGATCTTTGTCTCATCTGTCCATAGGATGTTGTTCCAGAACTGTAATGGCTTTTTTAGATGTTGTTTGGCAAACTCTAATCTGGTCTTCCTGTTTATGTGGCTCATCAATGGTTTACATCTTGTGGTGAACCCTCTATATTCACTCTTGTGAAGTCTTCTCTTGATTGTTGACTTTGACACATATACATCTACCTCCTGGAGAGTGTTCTTGATTTGGCCAACTGTTGTGAAGGGGTTTTTCTTCACCAGGGAAATAATTCTTCTGTCATCCACCACAGTTGTTTTCCGTGGTCTTCCGGGTCTTTTGGTGTTGCTGAGCTCTCCGATGCGTTCTTTCTTATTAAGAATGTTCCAAACGGTTGATTTGGCCACACCTAATGTTTTTGCTATCTCTCTGATGGGTTTGTTTTGATTTTTCAGCCTAAAGATGGCTTGCTTCACTGATAGTGACAGCTCTTTGGATGTCATATTGAGAGTCAACAGCAACTGATTCCAAATGCAAATGTCACACCTAGATTCAACTCCAGACTTTTTACCTGCTTAATTGATAATGAAATAACGAAGGAATAGCCCACACCTGTCCATGAAATAGCTTTTGAGTTGATAGTTCCATTACTTTTGTCCCCTTAAAAAGTGGGAGGCACATATAGAAACCGTTGTAATTCCTACACCGTTCACCTGATTTAGATGTAATTACCCTCAAATTAAATCTGAAAGTCTGCAGTTAAAGCACATCTTGTTTGTTTCGTTTCAAAGCCATTGTGGTGGTGAATAGAGGCCAAAATATGAGAATTCTGTCAATGTCCCAATATTTATGCACCTGACTGTGTATATATATATATATACACACACATATACACAGTATGTGAGTGTGTAACCGACTTTAGTGTTAGGGGTTCTGATACTATGGTTACAACCTGTGTTAGACTAAAGAGAATTATCTCTTTCCTAGTGCCCCCTCCCAACCTTTGATGATTGCGGACGCCTAAAGTAGACATAAGAACATTCCCACAGGTAAGATTGTCACTATCCTGTGATTTATTATTATTCCCGTATTCCAGCCGTCTCCTTGTACAGGATGTCACACATTAATAAATAAGATCCAGACTAAAATAATGTTCTTTATTGTGTTTTCTCCCTCACAAAGTCTGGCCTCTGGATATACGGTAGACGAGGATGAAACGAGGGACCGATTGCCAGGTTCCCTCACAGATGTGGCCCTTAGTACATCCCATACATTTTTAGCCAATTTAGATGCACATATATGTAACAATTTCCTCTTCGTTGGCCAATACCACTAATATCATTCTCAGTAATACACTAATAAAGATCAGTGGTAGATGGAGCATCAGCTGCAATAACTCTGTAGTTATTAGGGAATAACAGGACATGTGTATTACTAGTGGTGTTAGATGGAGATGTGACTAAGGTCTGATTCTCAGTAATACAATAATACAGATCAGTGGTAGATGGAGCATCAGCTGTAATAACTCTGTAGTTATTAGGGAATAACAGGACACATGTATTACTAGTGGTGTTATATGGAGATGTGACTAAGGTCTGATTCTCAGTAATACAATAATACAGATCAGTGGTAGATGGAGCATCAGCTGTAATAACTCTGTAGTTATTAGGGAATAACAGGACACATGTATTACTAGTGGTGTTAGATGGAGATGTGACTATGGTCTGATTCTCAGTAATACAATAATACAGATCAGTGGTAGATGGAGCATCAGATGTAATAACCCTGTAGTTATTAGGGAATAACAGGATACATGTATTACTAGTGGTGTTAGATGGAGATGTGACTATGGTCTGATTCTCAGTAATACAATAATACAGATCAGTGGTAGATGGAGCATCAGATGTAATAACCCTGTAGTTATTAGGGAATAACAGGATACATATATTACTAGTGGTGTTAGATGGAGATGTGACTAAGGGCTGATTCTCAGTAATACAATAATACAGATCAGTGGTAGATGGAGCATCAGATGTAATATCCCTGTAGTTATTAGGGAATAACAGGGCACATGTATTACTAGTGGTGTTAGATGGAGATGTGACTAAGGGCTGATTCTCAGTAATACAATAATACAGATCAGTGGTAGATGGAGCATCAGCTGTAATTACCCTGTAGTTATTAGGGAATAACAGGGCACATGTATTACTAGTGGTGTTAGATGGAGATGTGACTAAGGGCTGATTCTCAGTAATACAATAATACAGATCAGTGGTAGATGGAGCATCAGCTGTAATTACCCTGTAGTTATTAGGGAATAACAGGGCACATGTATTACTAGTGGTGTTAGATGGAGATGTGACTAAGGGATGATTCTCAGTAATACAATAATACAGATCAGTGGTAGATGGAGCATCAGCTGTAATAACCCTGTAGTTATTAGGGAATAACAGGACATATGTATTACTAGTGGTGTTATATGGAGATGTGACTAAGGGCTGATTCTCAGTAATACAATAATACAGATCAGTGGTAGATGGAGAATCAGATGTAATAACCCTGTAGTTATTAGGGAATAACAGGGCACATGTATTACTAGTGGTGTCAGATGGAGATGTGACTAAGGGCTGATTCTCAGTAATACAATAATACAGATCAGTGGTAGATGGAGCATCATCTGTAATAACCCTGTAGTTATTAGGGAATAACAGGACACATGTATTACTAGTGGTGTTAGATGGAGATGTGACTAAGGGCTGATTCTCAGTAATACAATAATACAGATCAGTGGTAGATGGAGCATCAGATGTAATATCCCTGTAGTTATTAGGGAATAACAGGACACATGTATTACTAGTGGTGTTAGATGGAGATGTGACTAAGGGCTGATTCTCAGTAATATAATAATACAGATCAGTGGTAGATGGAGCATCAGATGTAATAACCCTGTAGTTATTAGGGAATAACAGGACACATGTATTACTAGTGGTGTTAGATGGAGATGTGTCTAAGGGCTGATTCTCAGTAATACAATAATACAGATCAGTGGTAGATGGAGCATCAGATGTAATATCCCTGTAGTTATTAGGGAATAACAGGACACATGTATTACTAGTGGTGTTAGATGGAGATGTGTCTAAGGGCTGATTCTCAGTAATACAATAATACAGATCAGTGGTAGATGGAGAATCAGATGTAATATCCCTGTAGTTATTAGGGAATAACAGGACATATGTATTACTAGTGGTGTTAGATGGAGATGTGACTAAGGGCTGATTCTCAGTAATACAATAATACAGATCAGTGGTAGATGGAGCATCAGATGTAATATCCCTGTAGTTATTAGGGAATAACAGGACACATGTATTACTAGTGGTGTTAGATGGAGATGTGACTAAGGGCTGATTCTCAGTAATATAATAATACAGATCAGTGGTAGATGGAGCATCAGATGTAATAACCCTGTAGTTATTAGGGAATAACAGGACACATGTATTACTAGTGGTGTTAGATGGAGATGTGTCTAAGGGCTGATTCTCAGTAATACAATAATACAGATCAGTGGTAGATGGAGCATCAGATGTAATATCCCTGTAGTTATTAGGGAATAACAGGACACATGTATTACTAGTGGTGTTAGATGGAGATGTGTCTAAGGGCTGATTCTCAGTAATACAATAATACAGATCAGTGGTAGATGGAGAATCAGATGTAATATCCCTGTAGTTATTAGGGAATAACAGGACACATGTATTACTAGTGGTGTTAGATGGAGATGTGACTAAGGGCTGATTCTCTATCACCATATTTCTTAGAGCTGGTATAGAGTGATAAAAAGAAACTAACCTTTGTTGCAAAATATAACCCCTCACTTATCACTCGACCACCTACACACACACATACACCTATTGCCTCTTACAGTAACTACCTGAGTAAATAGAGGGTTTTTTTGTAATTTAAAACAACCTTTACCATGAGAGCTCTCAGATTTCAAAGTACATCTTTCGGTGGTGCACGTTTAAGTATGATCCCTGTTTTTTTAAGTGAGCTTATCTAGTGTATATGCTATAGTAAAGACAAAGACAGGAGTGAAATGACTGGGAATACTATGGCTTTGATTCAATTAGACGCAAAGGGGTGAGTTACCGCTGCGACGGCATGAAATCGCCACCAACTTACCCGCAACCTGCTCCGCTCATGGTCCGATCTAGCCCCGCAACCGTGGATATTTATATGAGTGTGGTGGCACCGTAAGTGCGGTATATAGCTGTACTTACTCATGGATGCGACTGTCATGTCTAATTGGATCGACCCCTAAATCCTGGGGAAGTTAGAAGATCTGGGAGTGCCACAGTGACATCATTTACATCAATAGCAATAATACAGGGACATGACTGGAGATGAGGGGATCTGGGAGTGTCACAGTGACATCACTTATATCTATAGTAATAATACAGGGACATGACTGGGGAGGTGAGGGGATCTGGGAGTGTCACAGTGACATCACTTATATCTATAGTAATAACACAGGGACATGACTGGGGAGGTGAGGGGATCTGGGAGTGTCACAGTGACATCACTTATATCTATAGTAATAATACAGGGACATGACTGGAGAGGTGAGGGGATCTGGGAGTGTCACAGTGACATCACTTATATCTATAGTAATAATACAGGGACATGACTGGGGAGGTGAGGGGATCTGGAAGTGTCAGTGTGACATCCCTTATATCTATAGTAATAATCAAGGATATTTTTCAGGGGGAACGGTCAGGAACACACTTCCTGAAGCTCTTTAGCAAAATTACGTTATCGGGTACGGTGTTCCTGAACCTGTCTGCAAAGAGGATTTTAGTGGCACTTGCAAAAATGAGTAATTGGTGCCGGACCGGCAGCCATGCTACAATGGCAATCATCAAGAAGAAAGGGACAGCCGCAGCATTTCAGATAAGCTGCCAGCCATGAGACAATCATAGCTTGTTGACCCAACAGCCAATCAGGAGCGGCTGCCGGTCTGCGAGCTGTGATTGGCTCGCAGTCGGCATCTTTTTTGAAATGCTGAGGCTGTCCCTCAATCTAGATGACTGTCAGGACTATCTCGTGCAGTGCGAACTGTATGTGGCCGGCTCCAGAGGACATCCCCACCCTCCACCCAGCCACTGATGAGGAAGCTTTATGATCAAGGAAAAGTGAGGGGGGAGGGAAGGTGTGGCTGTGTCGCACAGGGCGCAGTGCACTGTCGCACTCATACGGACCTGCAGAGTGCTAAGACAACCGGAGCCGGCACTGATGGCTGTCATTCCTGGACGGATGCGGGTCCGGTACTTATCCTCAATGTGGCCGGAGGCTGGGCCACACGTGGTTAATGGCTGCCGCGGCACTGAAGGGGTTAACCCCCTGTGCTGCAGCGCCATTTTTTTAAAAATGAACTATGGGCGCTAGGTGCCACATTTAATTGTATTATCGGCGCTAGGCACCATCTTTTAAATATGTTACCGGCGCTAGGCGCCGAGTGTTTAATGTTTTATGCTGCCGTTGCCCGGACCCTGTCCGATGGCCGCGGCACCGTGTTAACCCCTCGGTGGGGGCTGTATGACGGCGCCCCGGCCCCGGATCATCTCCGGCGGTGGCGCGTCAATGAAGGTTCCACGCTGGGGTCCGAGAGCCTGGCTCCCGACACTCCAGCTCCACAGGGCTGGATGCCGACTGCTGGGGGCTGGGAGCGCAGCTCCCGCCGCCCCAGCTACCCAGCAAGGTGGTAGGCGCCGGGGGGCTGCGTATTGTACTACAGCCCCCGGGGCCACCTCCAGAGTCGGCAGGGCTGGCTGCTGGGGACCAGGAGCAGCGCTCTCGGCGCCCCAGGGTGGCAGGAAGCTGCTGCAGCTGGGACGAATGTCCCGGACTGCAGGGCTAAGCGCCGCATGCAGGGAGACCGGGCTAGCCGGCTCCCTGCACGGCACTGGTTAACCACCAGTGCGCGGCACCGAGGCCACTGTGCGCGATGCTGGGAACCTAACTCCCCACGACCCAGCAGCATGGCAGAGTGGCTGCACGCTGGGGGTCTCCTCGGACCCCCAGCGTTGTGAGCAGACCACAGAGGGAGCCACAGCAGTGCGCTGCAGGGGCTAGGTGCCTGCACGCTGGGGGGAAGGGAGAGCCAGCTCCCTGGACCCCCAGCACTGAGGAGGTAGCAGCGGATGAACGCTGCTGAACAAAAGTTAACGCTGCTGCAGCCAGGGCATAGGTCCCAGGCTGCAGAGCTGAAAGCCAGATGCTGGGGACTGGGACCTCGGCTCCCAGTGTCCCAGCATGGAAGGGCTGAGTTAAGTAAAGCTGAGCGCTGGGCACAGTATAAAAATCACACCCCTGGGTACATAATGTTAAATAAAATTTGTATATAAATTGTATGTGCAAGGTATAATTTTAAATGTATAATTTAAGAAAATGCACTTACCTGTGGTCTTTGGAGGTTCAGGGGGATCCGGAGCTCTCTGTGGGCTGCTGGGTCCCCCAGCCTCTTCACTAGGGGAATAAAATGTTCTCCAATGCAGCCTCATGCCTGGAAGTGGTATGAGGGGGTGCATAGGAAGCTGGCTAAGACAGCCAGCTAACTGTGGCAGGCTAGCACATGCACAGGTCATGCACTTATGATGATTGGTTGGAAACCACAGGGCGGGCTTACCCCCTGTGGAGTGTGTGTTAGAATGACATAAAAAGAGGGCCTGTGAGCCCTGTATGTGTACATCTTTGAAAATCCTGTGAGCAGGAGACCTGCTGTTTGATTCCTGTAACATCTTTTATGCTGATATTCCCCTTCAATCCGAAGGGAGGGTCTTTTTTAAGACTGAGAGCAATAAACACCTTTGCCTTTACATTCTACTACATGTGTACCCTGCGACCAAAAGAATTGCGCCAAACGCTATTCTGTTCTCCAGCTGTTCTGGGTAAGAACTCCGCGTCTCCAAGTTCAAGCCCTCTGCCAAGCTACCGTGCAGACCTGGTCCATTGCGAGGGATCAGGTGGGAACAGCCGACACCAAACAGGAGGTGTGTCCGCAGTTAATCAAACGCATACGCAGCAGAAGTGGTTCCAAATGCCAATGGTAGAGTTTGGTGGTGGCAGCATCGTTACACGCCCACAGCGCAGTGGGCGGAGTCAGTGACAGGCAGTCACTGACGGTGAGTGGGAGTCCAAAAGCGCTAACCCATGACCAGGGACAGCCTATGCGAAAGGCGTCCGGTCACACCCCCCCAATCCAGAGGTCAGTTACAGTGTTCCTTGCCCTGTGCTCCCTGCCCCCAGTCCACCGTTCCCTCCAAGTTCCCTCACAGACCAGTGTTCCCTGCCCTCTCCCCATTGGTACAGCATTCCCTGCCCTATGCCTCCCCCCAGGTCCAGCATTCCCTGCACTGTGCCCACCCAGGTCCACCCCTCCCTACCATGTGTCCTCCAGTCCAGCATTCCCTACCATGTGGCTCCCTCGTCCAGCCTTCCCTGTCCTGTGCCCCCCATTAAGCTCCAACCTTCCCTTTCATTTGCCACCCCCTCACCATGTCTAGACATCCCTGTGCCTCCAATAGATCCAGACCACCCTTAGTCCAGCCCTTCCTGCCCTGCATACCAGCTTGGTCCAGCGCTCCCTACCCACAACCCAAACTTCAAATTTAAAAAAAAAATTGGTTATGCACCAGCTGATGCCCCACCCCAATTTTAGTTTTGCCCACAGCCCATTCCCCCAAGAATGGTTCAACCCACCTATTTTTCTACCAAAATAGCACTGGTAATAATACAGGGACATGACTGGAGAGGTCAAGGGATCTGGGAGTGTCACAGTGACATCACTTATATCTATAGTAATAATACAGGGACATGACTGGGGAGGTGAGGGTATCTGAGAGTGTCACAGTGACATCACTTATATCTATAGTAATAATACTTGACAGTACAACTAGGGGATGTGTCTGGGTGATGACTGTATCATTGTGTGTGTCAGATTCCTATAAGGTGTCAGGATGTCACTGTCTATGTCTTCATGCGGGAGGGGGTATATATAATGGAACAAGGGTCTGTACAAGGACGTGATGATGGAGAATCACCGGCCCCTCACATCACTGGGTAAGAGGAGACTGTCATTTATTGTACAGGGTAGAGCAGGTATGGGAGCCCTATATACACACATTACCTGATAAGCACATATATACAATGTACTCAGTCACTGTGTTTCCTATAGATGGACCCAGTAATAGAAATACCACAGAGAGATGTCCCCATCATCTTTATTCACAGGATTGTACAGAGGAGAGTCACAGGACCCCACAGGAGCATCAGGTAGATACCAGTATACCAAAGTGACTGTGACTATATGATCTATAGAGAATATGTGTGTGTATTATAAACTGATTACTTTACTGTTTATTCTCAATTAAATTAGACTTGATTATTTTATGGGTCATTTAGAGTGAAGATCTTGCTGATATTAAGGTAGAAGATACAGAGGGAGAAGAAGAGACGTATGTGACTGATATGAAGACATAATATATAGAGGGAGAAGAGATGTATGTGACTGATATGAAGACAGAAGATATAGAGGGAGAAGAGACGTATGTGACTGATATGAAGACAGAAGATATAGAGGGAGAAGAGACGTATGTGACTGATATGAAGTAGGGATGTGCAGGCTCGGTTCTACTCGGTTCCGTTCGTTTTTTTTTACCGAATCTTATTGGGTTTCAGCTGTCACGAGTTTTGGATAGCCAATAAGATTCGGTAAAAAAAACCGAACGGAACCGAGTAGAACCGAGCCTGCACATCCCTAATATGAAGACAGAAGATCTAGAGGGAGAAGAAGAGACGTATGTGACTGATATAAAGGTAGAAGATACAGATGGAGAAGAAGAGACGTATGAGAGGGGTGATCAGAAGTGTAAAGAGGAGGAAATCCCTACAGATATCAGCACAGGTAAGTAATAAACACTTATTGCAGAAAAGAGTCACATACTCTGTTCAGTCACTACAGCAATCTCTTATCCTACACCATGCTCTGTCAGTACAAACTAATGAGTAAAATGTATATGCACAGTGGGGGAGTCAGGAGCCATCAGCCCCTATTATACTCCTGCTCTCCCCCTCACATCATGTCACTGTGTGTTACCAGCCCAGAGATCTGACCAGTTTCCTCTCCACACTCTCTGGTGTATCTCATACATCAGGAGACATCAGCCCCTATTATACTCCTGCTCTCCCCCTCACATCATGTTACTACGTGTTACCAGCCAAGAGATCTGTCCAGTCTCCTCTCCACACTCTCTGGTGTATGTCATACATGAGGAGCCATCAGCCCCTATTATACTGCTGCTCTCCTCCTCACATCATGTCACTGTGTGTTACCAGCCCAGAGATCTGACCAGTCTCCTCCCCACACTCTCTGGTGTATCTCATACATCAGGAGCCATCAGCCCCTATTATACTCCTGCTCTCCTCCTCACATCATGTTACTATGTGTTACCAGCCCAGAGATCTGACCAGTCTCCTCCCCACACTCATCATATCTTTGTTAGCTACCAGCTACTCATGTTCTTTACTGTCCACTACAAAAATGACCTTTGTCGATGGTCCTTCTCATGCCCTTCAATGGGATATTACCCATGATCCTTCCTGACCACTATTGCCTGACATAATCAATGATCACTGATGGTAATAACATCTTTGCATGTGATTTCTTGTACTGATTTTATTCTGTTTTACCAGAGATATGAACCACACCTGTATAAATATCTTTTAGGAAAGTATTACATTTCTGCCTGGAGGTCCACAGCGAGAGCAATGGTGGATTCCGATTGTTTAAAATGTGGATTCTTCTGTTCCATTGTGTTTTTGCTGATTCATTTGAGTCCAGCTGGTTCTTTTGCATGTTCCAGTAGATCCCCTTAGAGGTTAGAGCGTATCTAACCTCCAGTGAAGATATCAATTCCTAGAGAGATACAAACTGGTTATTTTACATTTACTGAGATAGAGATCCGGAGAGTGTGAGGACACAGCAGGATGCAACTAGTATGACCTGTGTGTGATATAATGTATAGACCATGCCTGCACTCTGTTACACATACTGAGATGGAGATATGGAGAGTGTGAGGTCACAGCAGGATGCAACTAGTATGACCTGTGTGTGATATAATGTATAGACCATGCCTGCACTCTGTTACACATACTGAGATGGAGATATGGAGAGTGTGAGGACACAGCAGGATGCAGCTAGTATGTCCTGTGTGTGATATAATGTATAGACCATGCCTGCACTCTGTTACACATACTGAGATGGAGATATGGAGAGTGTGAGGACACAGCAGGATGCAGCTAGTATGACCTGTGTGTGATATAATGTATAGACCATGCCTACACTCTGTTACACATACTGAGATGGAGATATGGAGAGTGTGAGGACACAGCAGGTTACAGCTAGTATGTCCTGTGTGTGATATAATGTATAGACCATGCCTGCACTCTGTTACACATACTGAGATGGAGATATGGAGAGTGTGAGGACACAGCAGGATACAGCTAGTATGTCCTGTGTGTGATATAATGTATAGACCATGCCTGCACTCTGTTACACATACTGAGATGGAGATATGGAGAGTGTGAGGACACAGCAGGATACAGCTAGTATGTCCTGTGTGTGATATAATGTATAGACCATGCCTGCTCTCTGTTACACATACTGAGATGGAGATACGGAGAGTGTGAGGACACAGCAGGATACAGCTAGTATGTCCTGTGTGTGATATAATGTATAGACCATGCCTGCACTCTGTTACACATACTGAGATGGAGATATGGAGAGTGTGAGGACACAGCAGGATACAGCTAGTATGTCCTGTGTGTGATATAATGTATAGACCATGCCTGCTCTCTGTTACACATACTGAGATGGAGATACGGAGAGTGTGAGGACACAGCAGGATGCAGCTAGTATGTCCTGTGTGTGATATAATGTATAGACCATGCCTGCACTCTGTTACACATACTGAGATGGAGATATGGAGAGTGTGAGGACACAGCAGGATGCAGCTAGTATGTCCTGTGTGTGATATAATGTATAGACCATGCCTGCACTCTGTTACACATACTGAGATGGAGATATGGAGAGTGTGAGGACACAGCAGGATACAGCTAGTATGTCCTGTGTGTGATATAATGTATAGACCATGCCTGCTCTCTGTTACACATACTGAGATGGAGATACGGAGAGTGTGAGGACACAGCAGGATACAGCTAGTATGACCTGTGTGTGATATAATGTATAGACCATGCCTGCACTCTGTTACACATACTGAGATGGAGATATGGAGAGTGTGAGGACACAGCAGGATACAGCTAGTATGTCCTGTGTGTGATATAATGTATAGACCATGCCTGCACTCTGTTACACATACTGAGATGGAGATATGGAGAGTGTGAGGACACAGCAGGTTACAGCTAGTATGACCTGTGTGTGATATAATGTATAGACCATGCCTGCACTCTGTTACACATACTGAGATGGAGATATGGAGAGTGTGAGGACACAGCAGGATACAGCTAGTATGACCTGTGTGTGATATAATGTATAGACCATGCCTGCACTCTGTTACACATACTGAGATGGAGATATGGAGAGTGTGAGGACACAGCAGGGTACAGCTAGTATGTCCTGTGTGTGATATAATGTATAGACCATGCCTGCACTCTGTTACACATACTGAGATGGAGATATGGAGAGTGTGAGGACACAGCAGGATGCAGCTAGTATGACCTGTGTGTGATATAATGTATAGACCATGCCTGCACTCTGTTACACATACTGAGATGGAGATACGGAGAGTGTGAGGACACAGCAGGATACAGCTAGTATGACCTGTGTGTGATATAATGTATAGACCAGTGGTAGCCAACCCTGGTCCTCAAGAGCTACCAACGGTGCATGT
Organism: Taudactylus pleione; assembly: GCA_031769625.1. Taxonomy (NCBI): domain Eukaryota; kingdom Metazoa; phylum Chordata; class Amphibia; order Anura; family Myobatrachidae; genus Taudactylus; species Taudactylus pleione. The sequence continues at coordinate 261,229 of JAUIMM010001309.1, read as the reverse complement.
TTTGCAGGTCTCCTCAAAGAATCACAAGTGATATAATTAGCTCCACCTGGGGAATTTTCAAATGTGTTAGTTAGTAATGAATACACCTGTGCACATGCTGGGTGACCTGGAAAACGTGAACTGTTGGTAGCTCACGAGGACCGAGGTTGACTACCCCTGGTATAGCCCATGCCTACACTCTGTTACACATACTGAGATGGAGATCTGGAGAGTGTGAGGACACAGCAGGTTACAGCTAGTATGTCCTGTGTGTGATATAATGTATAGACCATGCCTGCACTCTGTTACACATACTGAGATGGAGATATGGAGAGTGTGAGGACACAGCAGGATACAGCTAGTATGACCTGTGTGTGATATAATGTATAGACCATGCCTGCACTCTGTTACACATACTGAGATGGAGATATGGAGAGTGTGAGGACACAGCAGGGTACAGCTAGTATGTCCTGTGTGTGATATAATGTATAGACCATGCCTGCACTCTGTTACACATACTGAGATGGAGATATGGAGAGTGTGAGGACACAGCAGGATGCAGCTAGTATGACCTGTGTGTGATATAATGTATAGACCATGCCTGCACTCTGTTACACATACTGAGATGGAGATACGGAGAGTGTGAGGACACAGCAGGATACAGCTAGTATGACCTGTGTGTGATATAATGTATAGACCAGTGGTAGCCAACCCTGGTCCTCAAGAGCTACCAACGGTGCATGTTTTGCAGGTCTCCTCAAAGAATCACAAGTGATATAATTAGCTCCACCTTGGGAATTTTCAAATGTGTTAGTTAGTAATGAATACACCTGTGCACATGCTGGGTGACCTGGAAAACGTGAACTGTTGGTAGCTCACGAGGTCCGAGGTTGACTACCCCTGGTATAGCCCATGCCTACACTCTGTTACACATACTGAGATGGAGATCTGGAGAGTGTGAGATCACAGCAGGGTGCAGCTAGTATGACCTGAGTATATGTATAGACCATGTGTGCTGGGACCGGAGAACCTCAGCTCGCCACCTGATCACGGATTAGTTTTTATCCCCACCGACTGTTACTGACTCCACCCAATGCGCAGTGGATGTGTAGCATTGCTGCCACCACCAAACTCCTACTATCGGTGCTTGGTACTGGTTACGTACACCCTAGCTCCTACACTGGCACTTGGAACCACTTTTCCCAGGCTCCTATGTCGGCACCTGGAACTGCCTCTGCTGTGTATGCGTAAACAGTCTGCAGCCGCACATCCTGATTGGTGTTGGCTGATACTCACTGATCCCTCCCTACGGACCAGGCCCTGCATGTTAGCTGGCAGAGGGCTTGAGCTTGGAGACACTGGGCTCAATCCAGAACAGGAGTACAGAATATCATTTGGCACAATTCTGTTGTTGCTCAAATAGTCTTCAAAAAGACTTAAGGGGGTCAGCACACAGATGGTCACAGTAGTACAATCCTTCTTGATGTTCAAAAAGATACACAGAAGACATGCTTGCATACCTTCTTTTATGTTACTCCAATATACATTACCACATGGGGTAAGTCTGCCCTGTGGTTTTTACCCAATCAAATTAAGTACATGTGCCTTGCATGGCCAAGGCATGTTCACCTTTAACATTGTCCCCAATGGACAGTGGGGAATGGTCACTCCTCTGGGCCAGGTGCTGACACTTCTGGGATGTAAAAATCTACCCCCCAAAACATACTTACACGCTTCTATTGAGGAGGACTTGGCTATCTCCTATACCCAAATCCGGGCTCCAGGACAAGGCAGCAAAACACCCAGCCAGCAGTCTCCTTGACACCAAGAGGATGCTTGTTGGAGCTTCCCGAAAATAGTTAGGTGGCTGCATTGGCCAGCTCCCCATGCACCTCCTCATACCTGCCTTTAACGCTGGGTGTCCGGGGAACGGGCTCTCCCTGTCCCCCATCAGGCATACACAAAGCCCTGTTTACAAAGCCCTCCCACTGCACTGGGGTACCAGAAGCCAGCGCTCCCAGTCCCCAACGTTGTTAACGCTCCAGGCAGGGAGCCGGCTAGTCCGGTCCTCCTGTGTGTGGCACTCAGCTAAGATCCCGGTTCCCAGCAGCCGACACACAGCTCTTTGCGTGCAGTCCCCCAGTGCAGCGCACCAGGCGTTAAACCACAGCCTTGCTGTGCCACTCCTTCCACACAGTCTCTCCCCTCCCCACCCCCGATTGCAGTGCACCGGGGGTTTACAGGAACCATCGCCGAGCTGGGGCGCCCGAAGCTAGGCTAGTCCCCAGCATGGAGCACTCAGCAGCTCCTTACCTCTAGTCCCCGGTGCAGTTTAGATGGACATGGTTTGGGGCTGCGACACATATATAGTCCCCCCCAGTGCAGTTCACTGTGGGGATAACACTTTGCTGCAGCAGTCAGGGGGTATCTGGGCTGCAGCACATAAGAGTAAAAAAAATCCATTCTTTTATACACTCGATGCCTATCGCCGCTAACACACATTTAAAAATGGGCACCTAGCGCCTATAACATTTCAAAGATGGTGCTACAGCACGGGGGTGAACCCCTTCAGTGCTGCTGCCGCCATTAATCACTTGCAAGGGGGACGGGATCCAATATCGGGACTGGTACCTGGCCACACTCCCCCATCCCCCCCACCCCAATTCCATGCGGGCCACCAGTAGGCCATGTCTCTTTGGCTCCAGGTCCTGCAGTCCTTTGGGGTTACCGGGAGTTCACATGGGGTTCAGGCTCTTCCTGCTGAGACAATCCATCCGCATTGCTGTGAGCCTTGCTTTGCAGATAATATGAAAGTCATAAATCTGAAGTGCAAGGCTCCACCGCAACAGTCTGCCATTGTCCCCTGTGGTGTGTTGTAGACACTGTAAAGGGTTGTGATCAGTCACCACAGTAAATTACCGGCCATACAAATGGAGCTGGAGCTTCTTCACAGCCCAAGCAATTTCCAAGCTTTCCTTTTCAATTGTGGCGTACCCCACCTCCCGGAAATAAGACACAAATCATCCTAGTGCCCGAGACAGACCAATGGGGAAATCACCTGCTACAGTCATGTACATTGTGACCCCACAAACGCAACAGCTCTGGTCATTTCAAATCAGTCAGAGGCTCTTATCAATTCTAAAATATATTCTTTAGATTATTTGTAATAAATACTTAGGGGTTAATATAATTATTTGTTAATTGCGAGGTGCGATTTGCTGTTTTCTCTTCTAATTAGTACAGCAAATTCATTTTGCAATCCAATTAGCAACTTGCACTGAACCAGAGTAAATTTGCATTTTTCCATTGGAAAGGAAAATCTTTATTTTAAGAACCCCTTGGACATCCCCCCTAATGACTAATCAGGCATTTGGAAATTTCAAATTAGCTTAATTAGTCCAATAATTACATGTCAATTTGGGGGGTAAAAAAAATGGCCTCAAATTACCCCAAAATTAACTTATTCGTTAGATTAGGCACCCCAAATGTAATTAGTTTTTTATTAATTGAAAAATAATTGTTTTCATAACTTTTTTAAAATTTTCAGTGTGCACAATGTACCCCAAAATCTCATTGTTTCCTACTTTTTATTGCAATTTTCATTTGAGATTAAACGAAAAAGTTTGCTTTTTTATCATTTTTTTTTTGCATCTTTTTAAACAAGAACACAAATCAGCCATTTCAGACCATTTAAAAACCTTCAGTACTTTCCTTATGCCCACAAACAGCCCTATACGGTCCTGCTAACAAAATTATCAATACTGGGTGGTCCAGGATGGTCTCCCCACTTTTTCATGCACCTTTTTTTACATCGCATTTGGCAGTCAGTTCGCACCCCTTCACTGCGAGCACCGTGAATAGGCATTTTTAATTGGATTGGAGAATTCTCGGGAGCGCGCATTTGTGCAAAGTCTGTGAGTTTCGTGAAACAAACTCGCTACTCGCAATTCGCACCTAATTGGATTGACCCCTTATATTGAGTATTAGAAATTAAACACAAATAACTACAATGTTGCTAAAAGAATCACATGGCATGAAGTCATCTTATAAAGGATTATGCTACACTGATAATCAGATTAGTATATTCCACACACATGTTTAGGAACCGCATAAAAGATTAATAATAAAAATAATTTCTCAATTAGATGAGATTCAAAAGACAATGGCCCTCATTCAGAGCCGTACGCTCTGAGCAGAGCGCACGCTCTGAATGAGGGCCGGGCTCCATGAAAATGGAGCGTCCTCCTGGACGCTCGTATAGCTGTGGGTCACCACCCACAGGCTATACGAGCGTGCATTGTGATGGCCGCGATGGTCGTGACCATCGAAATTGTGAGCCGGAGCCTGCGGTTGAGGTTTTCAACCGCAAGCTCCGGAGTGATTTTGGCTCTATCAGAGCCAAAATCACTCCCACTGACATCACTAGTGATGTCAGTGGGCCATCTTTTGACGGGAGGCGTTCCCGTGGGAACGCCCCCGTCAGGGAGGCACGCCCACCAAAGGGGGCGTGCTGTCAATCAACATTGAAAGCACGCCCCCTTTGATCGGACACAACGAGCGAAGGACTTTCCTTCGCTCGTCGCGTCTGGCGCATGCGCACGACGGAGCTCCCTCCATCGTGCGCATGCTCAGTCCATAACATCGACCCACTTGCGAGCGGACAGCCGCTCGCGAGTGGGTCTGAATCAGGCCCAATGTCCAAAGTCAGAAAATTATCCCATGTATTTCCTTAAGGTGACCATATCTCTCTCTTGTTAATATGTCGGAAGAAGTTTAATGGGTTACCTACTCCTTACTTAGCTGATACAAGTAAAACCAGATAAGCGCTGGATGGCTGTATATTGTTGCCGCACTGAGTCTGGACTTCAGTGTAGTACATCCGCGGCCGTCACAGATTTTAGTCGCTCTGGTTCCCGATCACAATGCGGCGTACTTGAGCTGCAGGACCCGCCTGCTCTAAGGTTTTTTGCCGGCAACTGCCACAAATATAGCTGCTCGGGCTCCCGGTCTCTAAGCGGCGTGCTCGGGCTGCAGGACCAGCCAGCTTCACAAATATAGCCGCTCGAGCTCCCAGTCTCTAAGCGACATGCTGCAGGACCCACCGGCTTCACAAATATAGCCGTTCTGGGTCCTGGTTTCTAAGGGCTGCAGGACCCACCAGCTTCACAAATATATCCGCTCAGGCTCCCGGTCTCTAAGTGGCGTGCTCAGGCTGCAGGACCCACCGGCTTCACAAATATAGCTGCTCGGGCTCCCAGTCTCTAAGCAGTGTGCTCGGGCTGCAGGACCCACCGGCTTCACAAATATAGCTGCTCGGGCTCCCAGTCTCTAAGCGGTGTGCTCGGGCTGCAGGACCCACCGGCTTCACAAATATAGCTGCTCGGGCTCCCGGTCTCTAAGCAGCGTGCTCAGGGCTGCAGGACCCGCCGGCTTCCACATCCGGTGTAACTACAGGCAGTAATCTTACCCTTTTCAGTTCTTGATTAATAAAGGAGAATAGTCCCAATTCGTTGGCTCACCATAGGAAAGTTATAGAAGATAATGTGGACACCAATTGATGCGGACAGCGATGCGTTTCATTCACAGCTGTGGATTATTCAAGCTGAAACCTCCTGCTGTAGCAGTTTTCTTCTTAAATAGGCCAGAAGGTGCTCCTGCCCATCTGGTCCCTCCTGGCTCAGTACTCCTCCAAGTCCATACTGTGATGAATCAGTCTGTACAACAAAGTTCTTACTGTAGTCTGGAACCATCAGTACTGGAGCTCTTGTACCAGAGCCGTTGTAAATGACTAAAATTCCAGCTCACAAGAGGGTGTCCAGTCAACTACCTTGGGGAGCTTCTTCTTAGTCAAATCTGTCAGGGGTTTTAGCTACAAAACTGAAGTCAGGGATAAAGCATCAGTGGTACCTGTTACAAGTCGCGGTCACGACTTGACACTTTCTGACAGTATACCCAGGCAGGACGGGGTTACTCCAGTTCTTCCTGTTGCTAGATCGGCACGCCTCAGGAAGTGATGTGTATTCCACAAGTGCAAACCTGATTGGGACTTCAGCCTATTTATACTCACTGATCTATTGCACCTGTGCCGACTATAGAGTGTCTGTGAGTTTCCTCGGCCTGGCTGCAGAGTCAGGTTGTTCCTGTTCACTGAACTCCCACACGGCTTCCTAGCCGCATCCAGTAGCACCCGTGCTGCCGTCTGCTCTCCAAACGGCTTCCTAGCTGCATCTAGCAGCTCCCGTGCTGCCAACGTTCACCATACTGCTTCCGAGCCACACCAAGTAGCTCCCGTGCTACCACCATTCTTCACTCGGCTTCTTAGCCGCTCCAAGCAGCTCCCGTGCCGCAACATCGGCACACCTGCCGCACCATCGGCTCTCAAAGTCATTTTCTTACCCTAGATTGTTTATCTACGGCCATCTGCAACATCGGCACACTCTCAAAGCCATTTTTCATACCCTAGACTGTTTATCTACGGCAATTGCCACAACCTTGGCACCATCGCTGCAACATCGGCACACTTGCCGCACCATCGGCTCTCAAAGCCATTTGCTAGCCCTAGACTGTTCATCTACGGCTATTGCCACACCAGCAGCATCATTGCCGCACCATCGGCATCATTGCCGCACCATCTGCATCATTGCCGCACCATCAGCACCATTGCTGCACTGTCGGCACAGCTGCCACACCATCGGCTCCCAAGCCGTTGTCCAAAAACCAAACTGTACTCTCACGACTATAGCCGCACCATTGATATCCTTATTACCGTCAAATGTTTCAGTCCTAACTGTACATTTTTTCCCTATTGAATTCCCTTGTATCTCCATGTGAGCCGCTACTACCTTGAGCATAAGTCCAGGCGGCCGCCCAAGTACCGGTGAATGTATCCTAGTTCTAAGGGAACAACGGGCGGTTGTTATTGGTGGAAGATCTCGCTAGCTGGGTTCTTGTGGTGTTACATGGAGTAGGCAGCGGAATTCATAACAGTACCCTGCCATTCCTAATAGAGCCGGGACCAGTCTCTGATTTGTCTCTACTTTCGCTGGTTCAGGTTTCACCTTACCTCCCACACGGTGCCCCAGGTACTGTACTGCTGACATCCCCATTTGGCACTTGTCTGCCCTGATGGTCAGACCTGCCCACCGAATCCTTTATAACACCAGCCCCACATGCATCAGGTGATCTTCACAAGTTCCGCTGAAGATGTCAGTCATCCAAGTAGGCCTAAGCAAAATCTCTGTACCCCTTCAGTATGTCATCGACAATGCTCTGGAAGGTGGCTGGTGCATTCTTCATCCCAAATGGTCTTCAACTCAAACAAGCCAAATGAGGTGATGAAGGCAGATCGCTCTTGAGCCTCAGGGGTCATTACTATCTGCCAATGCCCCTTGCTCATTTCAAAAGTGGAGATGTATTTTGCTCCTGCCCACTCGTCTAACAACACATAAATGCAGGGTAAGGGATAAGTATCAGATTTGGTTACCTCATTCAACCGGCAGTAATCTACACAAAACCACATGGTACGGTCCATCTTGGGAACCACTACAATGGAGGCAGCCCAGGGACTGTTACACCTAGCACTAACATCTCCTGCACCTCATTGTAGATTTTTGCCTGCGCCTCTGGTGAGACCAGATATGCAGGTTGCCGAATTGGCCTATGCTCACCAGTGTCTGCGGTGTGCACGCAAAGAAGTCAGACCAGGCTTCCCACTGAAATGGGCTTCAAAGGACTGCTGAACTGACTCAAGCTGCTTCCTCTTGAGGTTAATAAATTCCTTCCTCCAGCTTACTTCCTCTACACCACCATCACCTCGGGCACCCGCGAAGATCTCAAGGATTGGATCATTTCCTGGTTCCTCCTTCTGTAAGCAGCACGCGACTGCTACTGACTCCACATGCTCATGGTATGCCTTCAACATATGCACATGGTAGGTACCCTGCCTCCTACCCTCGCTGGCAAATGACACCACCTAGGGGATGTCACTTAGTTGTTTTGAGACTGTGTATGGCCCCGTCCAGGAAGCCTGGAGCTTGTTTTGGAGTATGGGCACCAAAACAAGCACCTTCTGCCTAACTTCAAAGACCCTGACACATGAGCCCTGGTCATTCCAAGTTTTCTGCTTGGTTTGCAATTTTGCAAGATTCGCTTGCGTAAACCTCATGAGATTTTCTAACCGATCTCTGAACTTTAGCACATGCTCCACCACGGACACATCTTGGTGAGTCAACTCCCCTACCCAAGACTCACGGAACAGGTCGAGGGGTCCACGGACTCTGCAGCCGTATAGTAACTCATAGGGTGAGAAATCGGTGAACGCCTATGGCACCTCCAGATAAACAAACAGGAAGTGCGTCAGGGTTCACTACCAGTCAGCCCCCTCTGAAGTCACAAATGCCCGGAGCATCTGCTTCAGAGTTCCATTAAATCTCTTGCATAGTCCATTAGTTTGTTTGTTTTTTTGTTCTGGGAGAGCAGCTCCCGGTAATGCCAGCAGTATTATGATTAAATACCCAGTACTAGTATTCCAAATATGTAAATATAATTTAAAAAAAAGTTTATTTTTTTTTCTGTATTTATTGCCTTAGTACTTGTGCTGTAGGGCACCAGTCACACCAAATGTGTGTGTATGTGTGTACGTATGTATGTACGTATGTGAATATATATGTATGTATGTGTGTGTATGTATATATATAATTATATATTGTGCAGTGCATTTGTTAAAAATGTTTAAATACATTTTAAATAAATTGCACTTACCTGTGTTTCCCTGGAAGTCCGGGGGATGCAGAGCTCTCTGTGGGCTGCTGGATCCCCAGCCCCTTCCAGAGAAAAATGGACTGTCCCACCATGCAGCCTCATGCCTGAAAGAAGTGCATGGGGAACTGGCCAGTGCAGTCAGTTAATTATTTTCAGGGACCTCTAAAGTGACCAGGAGACTGCTGGCTGGGGATCTTGTCTGCCTTGTCTGGAGCCTACATTCAGGTAGAGGAGGTAGCCAAGTGCCCCTCAGCAGAATCCTGGAGGTACTTATTGTAGGGAAGTTATTTCTCATCCCAGGCATGCCGGCACCTGGGCGTCTAAAATGATGACAGGTGGGCTCAGGCATAGAGGAGTGAGCACTCACCACTGTCCAATAGGGACAATGTTAAAGTTGAGCATGCCTTGTGCACTTAATTGGGTAAAAACCACAGGGTGGACTAACCCATTGTGGTATTGTGTATTGGATTAAGATAAAAGAAGGCATGTGAGCCTGTTTTGTGTATCTTTTTGAACATCAAGAAGGTATGAACTGCCGTATCATCTGTATGCTGTGATACTCCCAAGGGGAAATGTCTTTTTGAAAACTATTTGTGCAGTAAACATCTAAGATGACTACATAGGTATCCTGCAACAACAGCATTGCATCAAGCGATATTCCGTTTTCTGATTGGTTTAAATTGAGCGCAGTGTCTCCAAGCTCAAACCCTCTGCCAGCTTCCCTGCTGGGCCTGGTCCATTGCGAGGGACCAGTGGGTATCAGCCGACATCAGTCCAGAGGTCTGGCTGCTACTAGTCTAAGCATATGCAGCAGAGGCAGTTCAGGTGCCGATGTAGGTGCCTGAGAGAAGTGCTTTAAGGTTCCAGTGTAGGAACTTGTTTGGTAATAAGTGGTTCCAAGATATTGGTGGTGGCAGCAAAGTTGCATGCCCATGGCACAGTGGCCGGAGTCCGTAACAGGTGGTTACTGACGGTAAGAGGGAATCCCTTCAAGATCCAAGATTTAGAGGAAGTCCCCGCAAGATCCAGTGGGATCAAAAAAATATCTCTGGCCGTTGGCGGAGGCAAGGTTATCCAGTCACAATGATCTATTTGCTATCTGGCTTCTACATTCACAAGTGAAACTTGGAAATGACACTGACTGTATGAGATGTTAGGGTGCAGCCGGGCACGTCTTATTATAGTTACACAGTATGGAGATGTTGGGATACAGCTGGGATGTCTTATTATAGTTACACAGTATGGTATAATTCTGCAGAGAGCCTAATTCCCATATAATTATTCTGTTCCCAGCAGATGGACACAGCAGCAGGAAGAACTCGGGGAGACGTCTCATATTATTTCCAGATTGTGACCTAGATGATAAATTCTCACAGGACTCTCCAAGAGAAACTCCCAGTATACATCCAGCATCTCACAGAGCAGATACGTCATCTGATCCCTCTATCCATGAGGAATGTTCCCCTGATAATCCCAGTAGTGTTACACACAGCTCAGATCACACAAGTGATAAACCTTTTTCATGTTCTGAATGTGGGAAAAGTTTTACCAAGCAGATGATTCTTTCTATACATCAGAAGAGAGTTCACGCAGCTGAAAGGCCTTTTCTATGTTCTGAGTGTGGGAAATGTTTTAGACTGGAAAGATGTCTTACTAGACATACAAAGCTTCACACACATGAGAGACCATATTCATGTTCTGAGTGTGGGAAATGTTTTGCGCAGCAGAGCAAACTTGATGTCCATCAGAGAACTCACACAGGTGAGAGACCATTTCAGTGTTTTGAATGTGGGAAATGTTTTATAAGGAAGTCCGCTCTTGTTACACATTATCGAGGCCATACAGGTGAGAACCCATTTACATGTTCTGAGTGTGGGAAATGTTTTACAAATAAATCCACTCTTGCTACACATCAGAGATATCACACAGGTGTGAAACCATTTCCATGCTATGAATGTGGGAAATGTTTTACACAGAAATCAGTTCTTGTTACACATCAGAGAAGTCACACAGGTGAGAGGCCATTTCCATGTTCTGAGTGTGGGAAATGTTTTACCTATAAATTAGATCTTGTTATACATCAGAGAAGTCACACAGGTTAGAGGCCATTTCCATGTTCTGAGTGTGGGAAATGTTTTACATATAAATTAGCTCTTGTTACACATCAGAGAAGTCACACAGGAGAGAAACCATTTCCATGCTCTGAATGTGGGAAATGTTTTAAACAGAGATCACATCTTGTTACACATCAGAGCAGTCACACAGGTGAGAGGCCATTTCCATGTTCTGAGTGTGGGAAATGTTTTTCAAATAAATCTCATCTTGTTAGACATCAGAGAAGTCACACAGGTGAAAAACCGTATTCATGTCCTGAGTGTGGGAAATGTTTTTCAAATAAATCACATCTTGTTAGACATCAGAGAAGTCACACAGATGAAAAACCGTATTCATGTCCTGAGTGTGGGAAATGTTTTACACAGAAATCACATCTTGTTACACATCAGAGACGTCACACAGATGAGAAATAATTTCTTCTTCAGGGTCCATAGGGCCCCACAGGGAGACCTTGGGTGTAGGTGGTGGTTGAGGACCGAGCACCAGACAGTTAAAGCTTTGCTCCCAGGATGCAATGGTCCTTCCCCCTATACCCTGCTCCCGAGCCAGAGGCACTACAGTTTTGTCAGTGCCTGGCCAGAGTCGGGTCACCATTTTAACAGTGGGCTGTTTCATGCAGCCCAAAAGCTTTTATTTTATAATTTTCTTTTTTTATATGCTTCTGAGCAGGCAGCAGTAGATTGTCCGTGGGACGTTTGTGCTGCCGCTCCAACACCCCTATGGGCACTGCAACGTCAGCTCCGCCTGTTGCTCTCAGCGGGCATCCCGGGGACATTGCTAGCCAGTTCCGCGGACAGACCCAGACTGCAATGCGGATTCTAAGGGGACAGGTAAGGCTGGTCATCGCTATGGGGTTCCCACAACATGTACAAGCAATCCAGGTACCTCCTATGCCTCCATCGGTAGACATACTCTCTAACTCAGTACAGAGTCTGGCGGGTACCTCTACAGCCTTTCAAAATATGTTGCACAGTGAGAAACCCCTACCCAGTAAAGCTAGGTACAAACTGACCGATATATTGGCCGATCAATTGATCGGCCAATATCTGCTGGCCATCGCCAAGTGTGTACCTGTGATATGTCTGTGAACCACATAGTTCTCAGACATATCGCATTGGCTTTGCTGCACAGCTGATGGACAGATTTGTCTGCAGACATATCTGTCCATCGGCAAGTGTGTACGGGCGGTCTGCATACTGCCCATACACAGTGGCAGCCGCCGGGGAGGGGGGTGGGACACGCCACTTGGTCGCTGGGACCCACGGCTAGAAGCAGATGATGGCCTTTCAGTGTGTATGAACGATCATCATCTGCAGATATATCTGTATACTGTGTATCCAGCTTAAGTTTACTAAGCATTCTCTTATCTTCACAGTCCACGCAGCTGTCATCTGAGGAGGCAGAAAATGCTGATCTCTCTACTGCGGAGTCCCCTTCGGGGGAAGAAGTATAGAGTCTAAAATGAATATACCTGCTTTGGTGCAAACAGTTAGATCTATCTTACAAATAGAAGATGATGAGCCCGCCCCCACATCATAGCATCCACTATTTGAATGACAAAAAGTGGCCAGCGGAGTTTCCGCTCTCGGATCAACTTGTTGAGCACATGGCAGCAGCTTGGCAGATTCCTAGTAAGAGGTTTCAGCCCCAAAAACGCCTGACCTCTTGTTATCCTTTTCCTGCAGCTCATTGTACAAGATGGGAGACTTCCCCAGCGGTGGATTTCCATGTTACACGTTTGATTAAAAGCGATACATTACCTATCCCTACAGTTTCCTCACTGAAGGACCCTATGGATAGAAAAGATTGAAACTGGCCTTAAATCTGTGTACTCTCTTTCAGGTGCCATTGCTTGCGTGACCATGGCTACTGCATGGGTGGCTAAAGCAATTTACAGCTGTGCAGACGCCCTTGAAGAATCTTTTCCCTCAGATGCCTCTTGAGATCAGATGTCTTATGTAGCTCAAATAAGAATATAGCTTCATATATTGGAGAAGCGCCCCTGGGATGCCAGTCTCCTAGCTTCTAGAGCTTCGGCCACGGCGGTATCTGCCCACCGTATTCTGTGGCTGCGGTCATGGAAGGAGGATGCAGAATCTAAGAGAGCCTTAGAAGCATTACCTTACAATGGGGAGATCTTGTTTGGCCCTGACTTGGATAATATTGTGGCCACATTAGCAACATAAAAAACTGCCTTTCTGCCATCAGCAACTACTGCAAGGCCTCAGACAACGTCCTTTAGGTCCTTTTATCCCCAAGGCAAACCTAAGGGTCAGTCCTTTCCTAAGCAATCGGCTTCCACTAGGCCACAAAGCCTATGACCAAGCTGACCTGGGCCACCAGACGTCCTGCTTCAAAATCTGAGGACAAGCCTTCAGCCTGACGGGGCAGGCCTCCCCTTGGGGGACCCCAGAGTAGGAGGCCAACTCCTTCAGAATGGCATCAGACAACCACAGATGCGTGGATAAGAGAAGTCTCATGGGTACACCCTCTCATTTCAGAGATGGCCACCCCACCAATTTTTCTACACAGGCCCTCCATCACACCTGAACAGTGTCCTGCTCATGCAGAAAGCCATTCAAGTGGAGGTAATAGTTCCAGTTCCTCCTTTCACAGCGAGGGAATTGTTATTATTCTACCCTGTTTCTGGTGCAGAACCAAAATTCGTCTTATCGGCCTATCCTCAACCTCAAATTCCTAAACAAATTCATCAGGGTGCCCAAATTTCACATGGAAACCCTGCACTCTATTGTACTGGCTATGGAGCCTGGGGACTTTATGGTATCTCTGGATATTTGGGATGCATACCTACAGTGCCCTCTCAGAGATATCTCCGGTTTGCTGTACTATAGCAACATTTTCAATTTCAAACTCTGCCCTTTGGACTTTCTACAGCCCCACGGGTCTTTACCAAAATTATGGCGGTCATGGCAACCAACCTGTGTTTTTCAGGGAATCAGGCTCCTGCCATACCTGGATGACCTCTTGCTCTTGGCAAGCTCACCAGAGGTCCTTCAATGCCACCTTCAGGTAACCATTGCCTTCGTGCAGAGGCACAGCTGGTTAACTGGAAAAAGTCCTCCTTGAACCCTTCACAGAGAATGGTCCATCTGGGAGCTCTTTTAGATTCTCAGGGTCAGAGAATCTTCCTAACAGACAAGATCTCCACACTGCAAATACGTGTGCGCAGATTACTACGCAGTCGCCAAGTGTCAGTCCACTCAGCAATGCAAGTTCTACGATCCATGGTATCTACCTTTGACATGGTGGAGTACGCTCAGTTCCACTACAAGCCCCTGCAACAGCTAATCTTATCCAGGTGAAACGGGTTGCCCCATCACATAAAAGCTCAGGCAATGGTCCTTTCTCCAGAGGCTCGTCTGGTGGCTACAGACGTCCAATTTAACCAGAGGTTGCCCCTTTTGGGTCCCAGAATGGGTACTCCTTACAACGGATGCCAGTGTCCTGGGCTGGGGCGCAGTGACCTGTCAACATTCCTTCCATGAATGTTGGACATCGGCTGGATACGCATTCTCGCATGGGCCAAAGGTCACCTCCCGGCCATCTCCACAGTGTTCAATTCCAGGAGTTCTAAATTGGGAAGCGGACTTCCTCAGCCATCACAACGTGCAAACCAGGAAATGGTCTCCACTCAGAAGTCTTTCAACTCCTAGTGGACAAGTGGGGCCTACCAGAGGTGGACCTCATGGCCTCCAGACAAAATCACAAACTGCCAGTGTATGGGTCCAGAAAAAGGGACGCCGAGGCAGCCTTGGTAGATGCATTGTCCGTGAAGTGGACCTTCCATCTGGCATATCTATTCCCTCCAGTCTCCCTTCTTCCTCGAGATCTTCGGAAGTTCAAACAAGATGGAGGCACTGTTCTGTTGGTGGCTCCAGCATGGCCCAGACGACATTGGCACTCAGATCTTTAGAGCCTCTCCATAGATGCCTTGTTCCTGCTACCTCAGGGGCCAGACTTGTTGTCTCAGGGTCCTTGTCTTCACCCGCACCTGGGTTGTCTGTCTTTGATGGCGTGGCTCTTGAGACATCCCTCCTGAGGTCTAAAGGGTTTTCTTGCTCTGTGGTCAAGACTATGCTGAGCGCATAAGCCGGCCTCTGCCTGGATTTACCATAGAGAGTGGCATACATACTTTCAGTGATGTGATGCCAGAAACTATGACCATCAGGTGTTTTGTGTTTCTAGAGTCCTGGCCTTCCTCCAAGCAGGCTTGGACCTTGGACTCCACCTTACCTCACTGAAGGTGCATGTCTCTGCTCTGTCCATTTGGTTCCAGCATAGAATTGCTTTACTGCCGGATGTCCATACCTTCCTTCAAGGTGTCCTCCACATACAACCTCCCTTTGTCCCTCCTGTGGCGCTGTGGAATTTGTCAGTGGTTCTTCAGACCCTACAGGGCACTCCGTTTGAACCTTTGGAATATGCGGATCTCAAGTGGCTCACAGCGAAAACTCTTTTACTTTTGGCTATGGCGTCCGCCTGAAGGGTGGCAGATTAAGGGGCGCTCTCACGCTGCTCCCCATTTTTAATCTTCCATCAGGACAGAGTAGTTCTCCAAACTCAACCTGGCTTCCTACCCAAGGTGGTTACTCTTTTCCATATTAATAAGGAAATCCTAGTCCCGGCCTTTCATTAACCAGACCTCCCAGCATGTGAGGCCTCCTTCGATGTGGTCCGTGCTCTCAGGATCGACGTGGACTGTACCAGTTCTCTGAGGAAAACAGAGTCCCTATTTGTGCTCTATGGAGTTCACAAGAAGAGATGGCCAGCCAATAAACAGACATTGGCCAGATGGCTTTGCATGACTAACTCACAGGCTTACACACAGGCAGGCCTTCCTGTACCGGCTACTGTCATTGCCCGTTCCACTCGCTCTGAGTCCCTCGGCAGCGCAATGTGGAGCCCCAGCTGAACAGCTTTTTAAGGTGGCCACGTGGTCCTCTGTCCACATCTTTCTTAGGTTCTATGCCTTCAATACATTTGCCTCTAGGATGCCTCCATTTGGACGCTGGATTCTCCTCTCAAATCAGGTGCATCACCATCCTTGAATAACTGCTTTGGGACATCCCCAAGGTCTCCCTGTGGAGCCCTATGGACCCTGAAGAAGAAAACGAGCTATGGTAAAACTTAACAATGGTGGACTTTCTTCGAAGTCCACAGGGTACCCGCTCTGACGCACCTGGCTTCTATGGGCTATGTTTCCTGGTCACATGTTTCTTGTCTCTTTCTGTGTGAGATTATGATTCTAGTGTGTACCAATCTTCCTTCTCCTCTCCTCCAGCATTAGTCTTGTTACTAACTGAAGTGGCTTGGGGGCAGGGTATAGGGGGAAGGCCCGTTGAATCCTGGGAGCAAAGCTTTAACTGTTTGGTGCCTGGACCTCAAGTACCACCTACACCCCAAGGTCTCCCTATGGACTTTGAAGAAAGAGAGTTAATAAAGGTAAGTTTTACCATAACTCTTGTTTTCCATGCTCTGAGTGTGGGAAATGTTTTATAAAGAAATCCGCTCTTATTAGTCATCAGAAACATCACACAGGAAAAAAACAATGTATGAGCATCTAGAAAAATATAGAAATTGCAGTGATATTTGCAGTACTGTATTGTTATTGAAAATGTTAAAAACAAACATGAATTCAATCATAGCCTAGATTGCTGTCCCTGCTTAGCAAACGGTAAATGATATTTGAATTATCACACTATATACTAATATATTACAATTTAGTATAAACCCACACGGTTGTCACCAGCATAGGGCTCCAACAGGTTCCTCATGTAATGGCTTTCAGTTTCCTTATTCTAACAGATCAGTTTTCCAAACTTCGCTATTACAGGCCGGGTATTAAGGATATCGACGCTTCAGCACAGGTCACTTATTGTCAGTTTGATTTAACCATTTGGACTCCACCATGGATATCCTTAAACCCTGGTCTGTAATGGCAGAGTTTGGGAAGCTCTGTATTAGATTATTATTGTGCTATTGGCCTATTTGTGCAGTAACAAGACCACATGATGTAATATAGGGACATAACTAATCTGTCATCATGACAATGTGCTGGGATGTAATATGGGAAGTGGGAAACTATGACATCATGTGATGACTGGGCTGTAAGTGACGGGGTGAGATGGGTGATATAATGACATCTGTAACCTCTGATGTTATCTCACTGGATCCAGTATTCTCTGGTTGGGTTTCCTGGTAAATGGATCTCTAATCTCCTTACAGCAGTCTGATGTCTGGTTCTTTCTAATTAGATCCCCTGTAACCTACTATTTATACTATTCCAAAAGATAAGGACATTACAATGATGATCACTTATGTAATTTATACATTATTAGATAATGTAATTAGTGTAGGGACACAGGAAGCTGCTGGTCCTGGTATAAACCACTAACAGTAATGTCCATTTGGTGCATCAGGCTCCCGATATCCCCAGCAGAATACAGATGTGAGTAGGGTACGTAGTAATGGAGGAATAATACAGGGACATCACAGGATAAGTAGGATCAGTACAGATTGTCCTCAGTATGTCCTGCACTGTCACCTCCCACAGTGGTGGCACCACCAGTAATGTACAGGGTCAGGAGATGGAGATTATTTGGTAGTGAGGAAATCACAGAAAGGACAATACAAGCTTTGTTATACACCTACAAATATATGAGATAAAGAGTTTGGTAAAAAGTAAGAAAACCAAACTCTGCACGGACGTGTCTGACGTCCATGTGGGGTAACACAGCTGCGTGTGGCGCTTGTTTGTTAGTATTTACCACACTTACTGACCTGAACGATTTTCTAAATTGTTAGTAAGGCTGGAATTGTGACAGTTGTCCTCTCGGTGGTGCACATGTTCTGTAATGGCTGTCATGGAGAAAATATAATTTTCCTTATGATCAAAAGCATTTGTATGAAGTGAATTATGCTATTAAAATAACTTTGAAATTATTATAAGTGATACAAATATTGATAGGCAATATTACCATATATATCTGATCTAGAATTAATGTTAATAAAACGTAACATATAGAAGATGCACATTATAGAAATTTATGTATTTTACACTTCCAAGATGACAAGATGCCAATAAGCAGAGTGATATATAAATCATGTATCGGAGACTCATATAAACCTGTGGCTGTATGAGAGCTCATAGATTTGAGCTGTCCTGGTGGGTCACACCAATGACTAAGCACAGTCACAATGACCACCCTGCTGTACAAGATCCCAAGTGTGAGATAACCAGCCCTGTGTTACCATCTGAGAGCCCATAGATAAGAGCTGCTCTGGTGGGTCACACCAATGACTAAGCACAATCACAATGACCATCCTGCTGTGTAAGATCCGGCGTGTGAAATAACCAGCCCTGTATGACCATGTGACTTCATTTCCTGATATTGTGGAGAGGAGCCAAACCATACTGGCATGGTATTAGCTGAGAGCCCATCCCCTGTATGATGTATGAGTCATTTCTGGGATCCAAGAATACTCTGGACCTTTGGACATTGAGTTACAGCATAGGACATTTGCATACAAGCAATAGGAATTGGGTAATGTCACTTTACATTCTCCAAGATGAAGATTGAGGACACAGATTACATGTTGGCACTGGTTAGTTATGAATATTGTAATGAGCTATATATAAAGTGACTGTTGTAATGAGATAATAAGCTTTCAGAATTGAAGCTCAGACATACATGTCACTGCTGCTGACTGGGTGATATCTATATGCTAATGACTGCTGACTTGTAATTCCCTGATATAGAAACCTATAAAGAAAATGATTTAGATTTACCTTTTGTCTAGTGTACAAGTTATTCCCAACTTCGATACTGGGGTAGTGAATTTAATACGACTGATGTGTGGTATTATTTTTATTATATAGGGGGAGAGGGGACTGTACAGTGATATGTGTGATATGATATGACACAGCTCCCAGCACACACTATGTGGTATTATTATTATATAGGGGAGATGGGACCGTACAGTGACATATGAGGGGGAATAACACAGCTCCCAGCACACACTGATATGTGGTATTATTATATAGGGGAGATGGGACCGTACTGTGACATATGAGGGGGAATAACACAGCTCCCAGCACACACTGATATGTGGTATTATTATTATATAGGGGAGATCGGACCGTACTGTGACATATGAGGGGGAATAACAGCTCCCAGCACACACTGATATGTGATATTATTATATAGGGGAGATGGGACCGTACTGTGACATATGAGGGGGAATAACACAGCTCCCAGCACACACTGATATGTGGTATTATTATTATATAGGGAGAGGGGACTGTACAGTGATATATGAGGGGGAATAACAGCTGCCAGTATACACTGATATGTGGTATTATTATATAGAGGGAGGGGATTGTACAGTGATATGAGGAGGATAACACAGCTCCCAGCACACACTGATATATGTTATTATTGTATAGGGGAGAGGGAACCATACAGTGATATATGAGGGGGAATAACACAGCTCCCCGCACACACTGATATGTGGTATTATTATTATATAGTGAGAGTGTACTGTGCAGTGATATATGAGGGGAAATAACACAGCTCCCGGCACACACTGATATGTGGTATTATTATTATATAGTGAGAGGGAACCATACAGTGATATATCAGAGGGAATAACTCAGCTCCCAGCACACACTGATATGTGATATTATTATATAGTGAGAGGGGACCGTACAGTGATATATGAGGGGGAATAATACAGCTCCCAGAACACACTGATATGTGGTATTATTATTATATAGGGGGAAGGGACCGTACAGTGATATATGAGGGGAAATAACACAGCTCCCAGCACACAGATATGTGGTGGTATTATTATTATATAGGGGAGAGGGGACTGTACAGTGATATATGAGGGGAAATAACACAGCTCCCAGTACACTGTTGTGTGGTATTATTATTATATAGGGGAGAGGGGACTGTACAGTGATATATGAGGGGGAATAACACAGCTCCCAGCACACACTGATATGTGGTATTATTATTATATAGAAGAGAGGGGACCGTATAGTGATATAAGGGGGGATAACATCTTCCAGAACACACTGATATGTGGTATTATATAGGGGAGAGGGGACTGTACAGTGATATATGAGGGGAATAACAGCTCCCAGCACACACTCATATGTGGTATTATTATTATATAGGGAGAGGGAACCATACAGTGATATATCAGAGGGAATAACTCAGCTCCCAGCACACACTGATATGTGATATTATTATATAGTGAGAGGGGACCGTACAGTGATATATGAGGGGGAATAATACAGCTCCCAGAACACACTGATATGTGGTATTATTATTATATAGGGGGGAAGGGATCGTACAGTGATATATGAGGGGAAATAACACAGCTCCCAGCACACAGATATGTGGTATTATTATTATTATATAGGGGAGAGGGGACTGTACAGTGATATATAAGGGGAAATAACACAGCTCCCAGTACACACTGTTATGTGGTATTATTATTATATAGGGGAGAGGGGACTGTACAGTGATATATGAGGGGGAATAACACAGCTCCCAGCACACACTGATATGTGGTATTATTATTATATAGAAGAGAGGGGACCGTATAGTGATATGAGGGGGGATAACATCTTCCAGAACACACTGATATGTGGTATTATATAGGGGAGAGGGGACTGTACAGTGATATATGAGGGGAATAACAGCTCCCAGTACACACTGATAAGTGGTATTTTTATATAGGGGAGAGGGAACCGTACATTGATATGTGAGGGGGTATAACAACTCCCCTGCCAAGGTTTATATACAGGGTGCGGCATATGCGGTCTGCCGATAAAGGTAACATCCTATACAAAGTAGTAGACATCTAGAGCTGAATCTCACTCTCCTGAGGGAATAATGGAAAGAAGAATTAGTAATGACTACATCTGTATGCTGGAGGGAAGAGGATGAGAAAGGCAATGACAAGCTGTTGCCATATGCCATAATGACACAAGCTTCCCCCCTCCCCTGTAGCCTCCTGTATCTCTACCCCAGGAACTCTCCCGCGTGGAAGGGGGGACAGGTAAAGTTGAGGTAAGTAGACTTATAGGGGAGGCATTCTTGTCTTATTCTCACAAACCCTCTCCATTGTTCAAATGTCTAATAACCATTTCACACAGGCAAAAACCCAATTGTTTGCATGTGAATGCACATTGACCTAGGTCTGGCATATGTGTGAAAGATCTGACCATGGTTGACAGTCCTGGGTCTGCAACCATGGTCCTTATCGGTTTCTTCCGGGACTTACAACCCAGGTCAAAGACCCAGCTAAAGTCTGAGAGGTGCGACCTGGATCTTGATTACCAGGGTCACGCCTAAAAGAATTTGATTGGCCGGGGACAGTAGTGCTTGGAGATAATCTATATACATGTAGGGAAGGGGAAGATGAGATCATTGCACAGGAGATATGGTTCAAAATATCACACAGACTTGGGTTGGGTGGGTGTAAGGAGGTGCTCACTAGTGTATATACTGTATATAAGGGAGAGAGAATAGAAAATAACTCCTTTGGTAAGGGGAAAGTGAAGGGGAAGGTTTATATATTAATACATACCTTTTATTGGTATAAAATAAAATTACGGCATGACACATGTTAACAACAGAGATTAGTGCGCACAGAACACATATTAATGATAATATCTGCATCTATGCACTGGATTATAGATGAATTAGTCACATACTGATAATGCCACTATTAGTGTCTATTAAGGATATGATATACCGGTGTAGACCATGTGCGGCGGGGTTACTATCAGCAGTAGTATATGTATAGATACAGTATGTTTATGCAAACAGTCAAAACCTTCTTGTTACATTGTAAGTTGTAAGTATATAATACATAAATAAATCAGAGTAATCACGTCACACACCCACAACAGGTTACACTCAGCTAAGCCGCTGTACAAATGAGATATCACACCCACAACAGGTTACACTCACCTAAGCCGCTATACAAATGAGAAATATCACGTCACACACCCACAAACAGGTAACGCTCAGCTAAGCCGCTGTACAAATTAGAGATATCACACGTCACACACCCACACAACAGGTTACGCTCAGCTAAGCCGCTGTACAAATGAGAGATATCACATGTCACACACCCACAACAGGTTACGGTCAGCTAAGCCACTGTACAAATGAGAGATATCACACGTCACACCCACAACAGGTAACACTCAGCTAAGCCGCTGTACAAATGAGAGATATCACATGTCACACCCACAACAGGTTACGCTCAGCTAAGCCACTGTACAAATGAGAGATATCACATGTCACACACCCACAACAAGTTACACTCAGCTAAGCCACTGTACAAATGAGAGATATCACATGTCACACACCCACAACAGGTTACACTCAGCTAAGCCACTGTACAAATGAGAGATATCACAATTGGTCCCGTATGCACTGCAATTATATACTAGAAAAGAACAGACTCATTTGCACATATCAGCAGTTTGCTATAATAACATATTATGTTATGTACATCACAACAAGTATAATAAGCCCAAATTGGTGATAGTCCTTATATGCACTATCCTGATACACAGGTAACACAAAAGTATATACATGCAATAGCAATCAGCAAGCATCTGCAATGTATGTGTACCTTTGGCAGTAGTGGGCTTACACAGGCAAACACTGAGAGACATGAAACAAAGTGCATCAGGGAGGGACCCTCATGTGTGACAAAGGCAAAAATAAAGAAGAGAATACAACAATAAACAAAGGTGCAAAATACACAATATATTAAACGGCTGTTCCCCAGGAACCCATCCCAATTAGTTATCTCAATGGATATATAATAGAGGCGTACCTCCATTCTACCCGGGAGAATACGATACAAACCTTTTTAATCTATCAGATATGAAAATCAGAGGCTGTGCACTTATAGGTCAGGGATCTACTTTCCAATGTCTTACTGAGTATAGGAGGAAGAATGAGAGTCACTGGCACATAGAGAACAGTGTAGACTGCTTCTGCTGTTAGTGCCTGGACACTCTGACATTCCTGATGCACGAAGTAGCGCTGGGAATTAGGTGACCGGCAACTGAGAGAGCAGCGAGAAGATAAAGTAAAAGATTCCTGTAGCTGATCTCTCCCAAAGAATAGGTTTGCGGTGTGGGGGTCCGCAGTGCGCATTGAGGTACCCCCCCTATCTGGCTGGCTGACTTGCGTTTTGCCAGAGGCTTTGTCAGCTAAGTTGTTGGCACTGTGTATGAGAGCTGTTGGTGAGTGCGCACTCTGTACAGCAGTTACTAATTCCTGTGTATCGGGCTTTGAGCTGGCTACCGAGCAGCAAACACAAATCCAGCTACTGCATGAAGCTGAGGGAAATAAGAAAAGGTGGCAGGAACGTGAAGTTTTGCACAGCTACAAGTGATATTGAGGCATTCTTGTGCACTTTTGAACGTACTGCCGCCCGATTAAAGTGGCCAGAGGAGGAATGGGCTGCCCGGTTAGCTCCCTGTCTCACAGGGGAATCACAGCGAGCCTATACTGACCTGACAGTAGCGAAGTCTAGCTCGTATCCTCATCTAAAGCTGGCCATTCTTAGCAGGGTTGTGGTGATCGGCCCCAGTAAAGCTCAGGAGTTCCATGATTGGCGGCTGAACCCCTCTGTGCCTCCCAGAGTTCAACTGGCTAAGCGTGAAAGGGTGGTTACAGCCAGAAAATCATGCAGCACTATGCATAGTAGAAATTGTTGCCTTAAACTATACGGTTATTAGACCATGGGATACAACATTGGGCCCTGCAAGCTGACCCCCAGACATTTGAGGAGTTAGCTGTGGTGGTTGAGTGGCAT
The DNA here is from genome assembly GCA_031769625.1 of Taudactylus pleione. Lineage (NCBI taxonomy): Eukaryota > Metazoa > Chordata > Amphibia > Anura > Myobatrachidae > Taudactylus > Taudactylus pleione. The sequence continues at coordinate 237,496 of JAUIMM010001309.1, read as the reverse complement.
TCTACCTTCGGAAAATTAACCAAAACTAAGCAAGGGTGGCAACCAGTGCCCGAAGCCCAGAACCCTGGTACCCGTTGCTAAGGACAAAACCCTGTTTTCTGTGGTGTGTTTCAACTGCGGTGAGTCCTGTCATATGCGGTGGCACTGTCCAAAACAGGATGAAACGATGGATTGCAGCGCTGGGAAAGTAACCCAATCTATGGTCATCATGGCTGCTGAGACCATCTCTCCGGCAGAAACCACCCTGTTCTGTATGATGGTACAAGTGGATGGCCGGCAGATCTGGGAACTAGTTGATACTGACTAGATTAGAATATGACTAGCCATAACGTAAACATTAATATTTAGACATATAACACATAAATACCGCATATAAAAAAAAATACGTACAACGAATGTATTGGTTGTACGTATTTTTTTATATGCGGTATTTGTTGGTATTTATGTATGTGTTACATGTCTAATTATTAATGTTTACATTATGGCTAGTCATATTCTAGTCAATAAATATACATTGCATATAAAATATACTAATAAATGTATATATATTTTTTAGTGAACATCAGACCCCCCGATTATTCTATTTTTATTTAATAATAAATGGTGTCGTATTAGCGCAAATAGACCTTTCTCTTTGTAATTCATGAGAAGGGGGCAACAGTATAAGAGACAGGGGATGGGTGAGACGTCCACCACTATCCAGAAAGACGTCATTTTTAACCTCTCCTCCTACGATCTGTCCGATAGTGAATATAGTTTATTATCTAAAGGACTATCATTTGTACCCAACACAAATTTTGATGAATTTACATGGAATATTGGGAAACGTGAACTAACATGCAAGTTGAAGTTAAAAGAATTAAGGATGAGAAAACATTAACTACAAACCCGATCCCACAACAGCTAAAAAATTTAAAAATAAATCATCGTTTGAGCCTCAGTCACACAATCCAAGTATAAAAACTTTTTCTAGTTTATTGGAACCGGAAGTAAAAAACAATATGAAAATAATACCACCACCACATCCTAATTTGTCTCCATTGGAACGGCAGGCCTTAAACAATCTGTCACGCAACAATAACCCGATGATTCGCCCCGCTGATAAGGGGGCGTCATTGTACTTCCAAGATTTAGCAGACTATAACAAAGAAATTGTGTGACAATTACCGGAACCATTGGTTTATAAGAAACTTAGTGGCGATCCAACTAACATCTGTAAGAAAAAGCTGTTTAATACTCATAACTAATACATTAGCAGTGGATTGTGGTCTTATTACTGAACAAATCAAAGAAATATTGTTACCAGAATTTCCTCGAGTACCAACTCTACTATCCCTAAAATAAATAAGGGCTTAGACCCGCCTCCAGGTCGCCCAATTGTGTCAGCCCAAGGCTCTTTATTTCAGCCTAAAGTGACATTTTTGGACTCTACTTCAACCATTAATTAAAAAATAAACTACATTTCTTTTGGATACAACTAGATTGTTGAATAAACTGGGTACACTATCAGAACTTCCTGATGAATGTTGGTTCTTTAGTGTTGATGTTACCAATCTATATACCATAATTCCGCATGCCATGAGCCTTATGTCTTAAGAATTTTTTTTTTTACATTAAGAAAGTAATTATGACATGACACAAATTGAGATTATACTTTATTTATTTGATTTGCTTTTGAATAATAATTATTTTGTGTATGATGACCATTTTTTTCTTCAGACTCAAGGCTGCGCTATGGGTTCTGCTGTGGCTCCGTCATATGCAAATATATTCATGTTTGCAGTTGAACATCAAATATTTTTTTGCAAATAAGAAAATGGTTGATCAAATTTTACTGTTTAGTAGATTCATATTTGATCTCTTAATTGTTTCGTGTGGAGATAAACAAATTCTTTGTGATCTGACAGATGATCATAATAGCTCAGACAGCCTAGTGAAATTCACATATCAATTTAGTTGTAATAATATTGATTTTCTTGATGTAAACCTTGTAATTCTAGATAAGCATATTAAAACCACCGTATATTCCAAACCTACCGATCGCAACACATTTTTGAAAGCTCAAAGTTGTCACCCTGGGAGCCTTATCAATGGCTTACAATATTCCCAGTTGATTCGGATTAGACGAATAAATAGTGATATAGGCACAGCGGAACTACAAATTGACTCATTAATAAAAAAAAAATCTACAAAGGGGATATGATAGAAATAACCTGTATACATGTAAAAATAAAGTATTAGCTCTGGAAAGACAAACATTACTGCAGAAACCAGACTGTAGAAGAAGATCTAGCAAAATTTCCATGGGTTAATAAATACCATTCTGCTTCATATATTATCAACAAAATGGCTAAAAAGGTTTGGTTTAGTGCACTCAGATGAGGCAGTTCATGTGTCTGATTATAATTTATTGCCTTGTTATACCAGAGGCCGTAATCTCAGAGACATTTTAATAAAAACTGAAATTTCAACTAAAGTGCAGTGAAACAATACTTTCTGCGCAGAACTAAATTAGACTGCTTTAAATGTACATGCATTAAGTGCCAGTATTAACTGGGGATACATTTGCACACCCCCATACAGGTAAAATGTTTAAAATATGACATTACTTTGTGATTCAACTTTTGTAGTTTATTGAATAATTTATCCATGTGGGCTGAACTATATCAGTAAAACTGAACAAAAATGTAAAGAACGCATGGAACAACATAGAGCGGCTATTCGTGCCGCACTTACAAGTGGTGGGAGCAAACTGTTGCTCGCCACTTCCAGGAATTTAAACATGCGCTAAGAAGTCTCAGATATTGAATGATTGAGTTTCCATCGTTAAGAGGTGGGAATCGCCCTCTTATGTTATTATAGAGGCGAGATGGATACATCACCCTAAAGGATTGAATGATAGTATCCCATATTCATGTTTCCAATAAAATTACAAAGTGTATTTTTGTGAAGCGACGTAACCATTAAACTATAGGACATATGTTTTATGATATTACATTGTATGGTGACTATAAGCCTCATCTCTGCTACAATGTATATTTTTGTATAGCTATGTTACTTGATTTTGCTGTTCCTTTAACTTTGTAACCATGGTGATGGGTAAACACTTCTGTATCATTGTAGTGTTCTTTGTTGATGAGGTCTACAATGAGCACGCTGCTGGGGCGGGAATGTGATCCCAGCCTGGAAGCCACCATTACACTTGGTTGATAAGGTATATAAGGTATGTTGTTGTGTTACTTATTTATCCTGATGACAATATGATAAATATATTGAAATGTTGAGAAAGTATCTCCGTAGCTGTGATCATTTCTAGTTTATGCCTGGAGTGCCGCACCTTTATGGTTATTATCTCAGTATTTGTGAGGGCACCTGCAGTAGCATTGAAAGCAAATTGGAGTGCCAGACCTTGAACTGATTTATATATATATATATATATATTACAGTATAATATTGTACAACGGGGATTGAAATGAGGACTCCAAACAGGCAGGTACTTGGTAAAGCAATGTCATTTTAATGGTAGCAGACACTGCAGCTTAGCATACATGAGGCTAGGCCTGGGCACATACAGGCACATAACAAAAACAAACATAAAAGTCTCAGCACTCCTTGTGCTAATCAGTCAGCAGTGGCTTGCAGCCACAATTTGGGCATGCTCTCCCAGCATACCCCTTTGACCTTCCAGATCCTGGCAACTTAATGCTAACCACCACCCCCTGTCTATCGCCTGGCTAGCTTATCCATCATCAGGAGCAATGAGCAATAGGTGTGTGAGAGTTTTAAACCCTTCCTATGCTGCTGACTTCCTAGTGGCTCTGGGAGACCAGGAAAACCCGGAATTCTATATTACCAGTTTGAGCTGTGCAGCCCAGAAAACCTGGAATTCCAAACTTCTTTTGTAGGTGCAGAATGTGCTAATCTTGTTTTCCTCTCCCTTGGAGGGAGTTGATCATACCAGAATGTGGGCAATTAAGATGAGAGACAACCCCTCTCACCACAGTATATTATATACATATAGCAAATTAATATTCATCCTAGGTCCCTATCGGAGACTTAGGGGTGAATTCAATTACTCACGATATTGCTTTAACTTAACGGGTGTTAAGTTATCGCACACTTCATGACGTTTGTGCGATCATTTCGTCTTTCTGCTATGCTCGCCCCATTATTCGCACAGATCTATTACAAAAGTCACAAAGCCGCACACACGTGATCATCTTTCATGTATTTTGCTAGGATAATTATAAGAAAAAAATAGGTAAATCTGCCTGTACCCCAAAAAGGCAAAGTGATGTAGGATAATAATATAAAAGTGTATTAGTGGCCCTAATAGAAGCATTTGGGGTTCTTATAAAGGGTGAATGACTGTTATAGGCACGTTTCTAAAACAGTTAAATAATGACAGTAAGTTTTTTTTCCTGCAAAATAAATGTACTGCTTTCTTAGGGGGGGGGGCATAAAAATGCATATAAGTATATTTTTGGGTTCTTATAGGCAACTTTTAAAAAACATTAAAAATACACTTGTAACGCCTATCTGCAAACTAAAAAACACCTGTCCCATCCATACAGCCCCCCCAAAAAACCTGTCCCACTACTTTAAACCCACTTTTTCCAACATGTCAATATTGGCCAAATTAAGCTAATTATAACATTCTTTTTTCCTAATTAGTCATACAGGAGGGTGTCCCAGTGGTTCTAAACCAAGTCCTGACATTTTTGGCCTAAAATAGGAGTTGTGCACTTTTTATCACCTACTCAGGAGGTGCTGAAAACTTTTTGTGGATTTTTCCTATGGAGCAAAAAGCGGCTAATTGAATTCCCTCCTTAATCTTTAGTGATCTATTAAATATACAGTATAACCAAGTTATTCAATTATTATTCATCCTACGTCCGTATTGAAACCTTCATCTGTAATTATGTAGAATATGGATAGCTTAGATTTAGGCATAATGAGAACCTCCCGTAAGATATCTTGGTATATTCGAATATGGAATCATACTGATATATAATATATACATACACAGATGGTGTAATGGTTAGCATTACTGCCTCACAGCACTGAGGTCATGGCTTCAATTCTTAATATGGCCCTAACTGTGTGGAGGTTGTATATTCTCCCTGTGATTGCGTGGTCTTCTCCGGGTACTCCGGGTTCCTCCCAAAGTTCCAAAAATATACTGGTAGGTAAATTGGCTCCAAACAAAATGAACTCTAGTGTGTAAGCAAATGGTAGGGAATATAGTGTAATATCCACTGATGTGAATGGCCAAATATTCAAAGCATTCCAGAATGTGTGTGCGAGCTATATAAGTAACTGATAATAAATAAATAATATACATACATACACATATAAACAAAAAGGTATAAAATCACATAAGTGAAGTCACACAGAGGATTATAACATATCTTGGGGGTCGGTAGGACCCGGTGACTCTTGTCTATCTAGTCTAGAAGACCACAGAGATATCAGGTGATAGTGATGAGTTTAATTAGTTGAAACCATCTTAGTGAAGCGAATTCAGTTAGCACATCCAGATCACCTACTGATGACACAGATAGTGAAATCTGCCACTGCCCCTAGGGGTGTTACTATTAAATACTATAAATTTTTATTGCATCTTTATCAAGCCCTATATTAATTATGTATCATTGTTTAGTTTTCTCTAGCACTGTATAGCCCTCCTCTTTTTATATTGACACACATCCCAATTATCTGCGGATGGATAACTTAAACTGTTACTGTGTGGCTGGAGTGTTGCTACAACGCTGTTTTGTATCAGCTCAGAAAAATGCTTTTCTCCTATGTGATAGGTGATGTCTAACAAGATGCAATTTTTGTGTAAAACATTTTCCACACTCAGAACATGGAAATGGTTTCTCACCTGTGTGACTTCTCTGATGTGTAACAAGATCTGATTTCTGTGTAAAACATTTCCCACATTCAGAACATGGAAATGGTTTCTCACCTGTGTGAATTCTCTCATGTCTAACAAGATATGATTTCCGTGTAAAATATTTCCCACACTCAGAGCATGGAAATTGCTTCTCATTTGTGTGATGTCTCTTATGTGTAACAAGATGTGATTTCTGTGTAAAACATTTCCCACACTCAGGACATGGAAATGGCCTCTCACCAGTGTGATGTCTTTCATGTCTAACAAGATGTGATTTCCGTGTAAAACATTTCCCACACTCAGGACATGGAAATGGCCTCTCACCTGTGTGACGTCTCTCATGTGTAAGAAGAAACAATTTACATGTAAAACATTTCCCACACTCAGAACAGGCAAACACTGTAGCAGGTGTATGAGCTGCACTATGTGTAACAAAAGCTGAGGTATCAGGAGAACAGTCCTCATGATTAGAGGGATCAGATGATATATCTGCACTGTGAGGTACTGGATGTTTATTAAGTATAACTGATTTGTCTCCTGGAGATTCCTGTGTGATGTTATCTTCTATCTTAATATCTGTAGACAAGATGAGATCTCCCTCCAAGTCATTCCTGCTTGTGCGTCCATCTGCTGGGAATACAATAAATGTATTATGAGATCTTTATACAGCTCACACACATTACCAGCACTTTACAAAGAATATTTGTCCGTTCACATCAGTCCCTGCCCCAGTGGAGTTTAAAATCTAGAATCCCTACCACATGGATACACATGTACCCACACTAAGATAATTTTGTGTCAGAAGCCAAGCAACCTACCACTATGATTTTTGGAGGGTTTGAAGGAAAAACATACAAACTCCACATAGATATGAAGATGGTACATCACCAATGGAAATCTCACCCCGAATGCAGACTTTGCTGGGTAACGTTCCCTAGCCTTCATCACAGAGCAGGAAGCCTCATTAGCCACAATATCCATCTATACCGCCCTCACACATACACACGGGAAACATGTGGGCTAATCACCAACTGCGTCACTACACAAAGTTCCCCAGGATATATATGTAGTAAAATCAGCCTCTATATGGTCCTCTGGTCATCCTCAGGGAGAGTAGCCCCACCAGAGTCATGTTACTAAATTAGGGTAATGAGTCACTGTATATAACCGCTGAGAGGGAAGGAGAGCGATAGGACAGAGCAACACAGAATGATGGCGGCACAGAGCGGGGGGCAGCAGCACAGGGTAGGGGAATGGTACATGGCACAGAGAGGGGAGGCAGCAGGACAGGGTAGCGGAATGGCGCAGGGCACAGAGTGGGGGAGGCAGCAGAACAGGGTAGGGGAATAGCACAGGGCACAGAGTGGAGGAGGCAGCAGGACAGGGTAACGGAATGGCGCAGGGCACAGAGCGGGGGAGGCAGCAGAACAGGGTAGGGGAATGGCACAGGTGTAACGCGGGGGAGGCAGAGGGACAGGGTACTAGAAAGGCGCAGGGCACAGACGGGCAACAGCAGAAAAAGCAAAACAGAAGGACAGAGCAGGATTCAGAGACAGGTCAGCAGATAAAGCGCAACAGTACAGAGCATCTAAGCAGAGAGACTGGAGGAAGCCATTGTGCAATGACGGGTGTGTGGTTATAGCTCTGTGTGTGTGTGAGAAGGTGGAGTTCATGTGACATGTGCATTGTGATGTGTAGTATGCAGCACATTGAAAATCAGTCACATATTACTCAAGTAAGATAATGGCTATTACATGTAGCTGTGCATGAGAAGGATCATGGGGTCTCATTACCTTAGCCAGTGATTTAATCATTATAGTGACATCCCATGTACTGATATACAAGATACACCAGAGAGAGGAGACTGGTCAGATATCTGGGCTGGTAACACACAGTGACATGATGTGAGGAGGAGAGCAGGAGTATAATAGGGGCTGATGGCTCCTGATGTATGAGATACACCAGAGAGTGTGGGGAGGAGACTGGTCAGATCTCTGGGCTGGTAACACACAGTGACATGATGTGAGGAGGAGAGCAGGAGTATAATAGGGGCTGATGGCTCCTGATGTATGAGATACACCAGAGAGTGTGGGGAGGAGACTGGTCAGATCTCTGGGCTAGTAACACATAGTGACATGATGTGAGGGGGAGAGCAGGTGTATAATAGGTGCTGATGGCTCCTGATGTATGAGATACACCAGAGAGTGTGGGGAGGAGACTGGTCAGATCTCTGGGCTGGTAACACACAGTGACATAATGTGAGGGGGAGAGCAGGAATATAATAGGTGCTGATGGCTCCTGATGTATGAGATACACCAGAGAGTGTGGGGAGGAGACTGGTCAGATCTCTGGGCTGGTAACACACAGTGACATGATGTGAGGGGGAGAGCAGGAGTATAATAGGGGCTGATGGCTCCTGATGTATGAGATACAGCAGAGAGTGTGGGGAGGACACTGGTCAGATCTCTGGGCAGGTAACACAGTGACATGATGTGAGGGGGAGAGCAGGAGTATAATAGAGGCTGATGGCTCCTGATGTATGACATACACCAGAGAGTGTGGGGAGGAGACTGGTCAGATCTCTGGTCTGGTAACACACAGTGACATGATGTAAGGGAGGAAAGCAGGATTATAATAGGGGCAGAGGAGGGTGTAGAATAAGAGATTGTAGTGACTGAATTATTATTCATGTTTACTTATAATAAGCCAATCTTAGTGCTATATGCAAGATATGTAGTTATTAACATGTGCCACACACATTGGAGCTTACTATCTAAATACCCGAACACACAGGTGCATTGTGTGAGAAGTCAATTAACATACCAGTATTTTTGGGGGATTTGAAAGGAAATCCACTCAAAACGGGTAGAACACACAAACTCCACACATATAATAAGATGGTTAAAATCTAACTGAACACTATATCATGGTGCAGAGAATGTGACTATTCTGTAATAAGTGTTTATTACTCACCTGTGCTGATATCTGTAGGGATTTCCTCCTTCTTACACTGCTGATCACTTCTCACATACGTCTCTTCTTCTCCCTCTATATTTTCTGCCTTTATATCAGTCACATACGTCTTTTCTTCTCCCTCAATATCTTCTACTTTGATATCAGTCACATACATCTCTTCTTCTCCCTCTATATCTTCTGCCTTCATATCAGTCACATACGTCTTTTCTTCTCCCTCAACATCTTCTACTTTGATATCAGTCACATACATCTCTTCTTCTCCCTCTATATCTTCTGTCTTCATATCAGTCACATACGTCTTTTCTTCTCCCTCTACATCTTCTACTTTGATATCAGTCAGATCTTCACTCTAAATGACCCATAAAATAATAACACATTAAAAATGTATGTTCCATTAAGAATATTTGTGTATTAGATGCACACAGGTCAGAAAATAAAATATTGGATTTCTATACTTACATTATGTATCCTTCTATCTCAGTCCTCTGAGGGACACTGGATACTATGAGGTACAGTGGGCTTCATTCAGAGGCGGCCGTACGATCTACGACCGAACGGCCGCCTCGATGTTTGTCCAGTGCGCATGCGCACGAGGGAGCCGGCTCCTTCGTGCGCATGCGTGAGACCCGCTACGACCGACAGCGCCGGTCGTAGCGGGTCTCTTTCCAAAGGGGGCGAGCTTTCGATGTTGATTGACAGCTCGCCCCGTTTGGAAGGTGGGCTGGGGGGGTGGCAGCCCAAACGGAGGCGTTCCCATGGGAACGCCTGCCGTTTGGGGGAGGCCCCACTGACATCACTAGTGATGTCAGTGGAGAGCTTCCGGCTCTGACAGAGCCAGAAGCTCTCCAGGGCTTACGACAAGTGAGACCCTACCCTAGGGTCTCGTCGTAAGCCCCGATGGTCGCTGACCATCGCGACCATCACCCTAGCGGTCATTAGAGCTGTGGGTGTAAACCCACAGCCTAACGACTGAAACAGAGGCGGCCGGTCAGGATGCAAGCGGTCGCCCAGTTTCTGAGCGACCGCTTGCATCCTCCGACCGCCTCTGAATGAGGGCCAGAGTGTGGAGACAGAAGCATGGTCACTTTATATTAACTGGAAAACATCCATAAGTGCTGGTGTTTCTGCACTGTGTACAGATCCCAGCTGGTGTGTGACTACCCTCTTCTGCTCTTCCTGCGGATACAGTGTACAGATCCCAGCTGGTGCGTGACTACCCGCTTTTGCTCTTCCTGCTGATACAGTGCACAGATCCCAGCTGGTGTGTGACTACTCACTTCTGCTCTTCCTGCTGATACAGTGTACAGATCCCAACTGGTGTGTGACTACCCGCTTCTGTTCCTCCTGCTGATACAGTGTACAGATCCCAGCTGGTGTGTGACTACTCGCTTTTGCTCCTCCTGCTGATACAGTGTACAGATCCCAGCTGGCGTGCGACTACCCGCTTCTGCTCTTCCTGCTGATACAGTGTACAGATCCCAGCTGGTGTGTGACTACCCGCTTCTGCTCTTCCTGCTGATACAGTGTACAGATCCCAGCTGGTGTGTGGCTACCCACGTCTGCTCTTCCTGCTGATACAGTGTACAGATCCCAGCTGGTGTGTGACTACTCGCGTTTGCTCCTCCTGCTGATACAGTGTACAGATCCCAGCTGGTGTGTGACTACTCGCGTTTGCTCCTCCTGCTGATAGTGTATAGATCCCAGCTGGTGTGTAACTACTCGCTTTTGCTCTTCCTGCTGATACAGTGCACAGATCCCAGTTGGTGTGTGACTACTCACTTCTGCTCTTCCTGCGGATACAGTGTACAGATCCCAGCTAGTGCGTGACTACCCGCTTTTGCTCTTCCTGCTGATACATGTACAGATCCCAGCTGGCGTGCGACTACCCGCTTCTGCTCTTCCTGCTGATACAGTGTACAGATCCCAGCTGGTATGTGACTACCCGCGTCTGCTCTTCCTGCTGATACAGTGTACAGATCCCAGCTGGTGTGTGACTACTCGCGTTTGCTCCTCCTGCTGATACAGTGTATAGATCCCAGCTGGTGTGTAACTACTCGCTTTTGCTCTTCCTGCTGATACAGTGCACAGATCCCAGCTGGTGTGTGACTACTCACTTCTGCTTTTCCTGCTGATACAGTGTACAGATCCCAACTGGTGTGTGACTACCCGCTTCTGTTCCTCCTGCTGATACAGTGTACAGATCCCAGCTGGTGTGTGACTACTCGCTTTTGCTCCTCCTGCTGATACAGTGCACAGATCCCAGCTGGTGTGTGACTACCCGCTTCTGCTCTTCCTGCTGATACAGTGTACAGATCCAAGCTGGTGTGTGACTACCCGCTTCTGCTCTTCCTGCTGATACAGTGTACAGATCCCAGGTGGTGTGCGACTACCCGCTTCTGCTCTTCCTGCCGATACAGTGTACAGATCCCAGCTGGTGTGCGACTACCCGCTTCTGCTCCACCTGCTGATACAGTGTACAGATCCCAGCTGGTGTGTGACTACTCGCGTTTGCTCCTCCTGCTGATACAGTGTAAAGATCCCAGCTGGTGTGTGACTACCCGCTTCTGCTCTTCCTGCTGATACAGTGCACAAATCCCAGCTGGTGTGTGACTACCCACTTCTGCTCTTCCTGCTGATACAGTGTACAGATCCAAGCTGGTGTGTGACTACTCGCTTTTGCTCCTCCTGCTGATACAGTGTACAGATCCCAGCTGGTGTGCGACTACCCACTTCTGCTCTTCCTGCCGATACAGTGTACAGATCCCAGCTGGTGTGCGACTACCCGCTTCTGCTCCTCCTGCTGATACAGTGTACAGATCCCAGCTGGTGTGTGATTACTCGCGTTTGCTCCTCCTGCTGATACAGTGTACAAATCCCAACTGGTGTGTAATTACCCGCTTCTGCTCTTCCTGCTGATACAGTGTACAGATCCCAGCTGGTGTGTGACTACCCGCTTCTGCTCTTCCTGCTGATACAGTGCACAAATCCCAGCTGGTGTGTGACTACCCGCTTCTGCTCTTCCTGCTGATACAGTGTACAGATCCAAGCTGGTGTGTGACTACCCGCTTCTGCTCTTCCTGCTGATACAGTGTACAGATCCCAGCTAGTGTGCGACTACCGGCTCCTGCTCCTCCTGCACATAGTGTACAGGTCCCAGCTGGTGTGTGACTACCCGCTTCTGCTCTTCCTGCTGATACAGTGTACAGATCCCAGCTGGTGTGTGACTACCCTGTTCTGCTCCTCCTGCAGATAGTATACAGGTCCCAGCTGGTGTATGTCTGCCCGCTATTGCCACTGAAATCCTCCCCTTAACCTCACTGGTTAAGTTTACACCCAGGTTATTTGACACACTGTGCGCCTGATTCAGAGCTGGCGTTTTTCTTTTTTTTTTTGTGCGGTCTCCTGGTCGGTCGCTTAGCTGTGGGTGACCACCCACAGCTATTGCGAGCGGCCAGGTGATGGTCTCGACCATCGCGACTAGCGACTAGACTCTTGTGGTAGGGTCTCGTTCCCGCAAGCCCCAGTGCGCTTTCGGCTCTATTAGAGCCGGAAGCTCACCCACTGACATCACTCGTGATGTCAGTGGGGCCGCCCCCAAATGGCAGGCGTTCCTTCGGGAACGCCTCCGTTTGGCCAGCCACCCCCCCTGCCCGCCTCCAAAATGGGGCAAGCTGTCAATCAAAATCGACAGCTGCCCCGCTTTGGTGCGAGACCTGTAGTGACAGAGCGCCCGTTGCTATCCGGGTCTCGCACATGTGCACGTCGGAGCCAGCTCCGGTGTGCGCATGCGCAGTGGCCAAACATCGACCCGCTTGCGAGCGCGTCTGAATCAGGCCCTGTGTCTTTGAAAAACTTCCCAAGCTAGAAATATATAATATGAACCAAGATAGGTGGGAACACTGGGCCGCCATGGAGTGCTGGGAGAAATAGGAATTATCAGGTACATAAATCACTGTTTTCGCCTTTAGTCCTCCTTGGCAGCCCTGACCATAGGACGTACAAAGGCTATACAATAGCGAGGACTACAAAGAAACATATAAAGCAACATATGCTGCATACTAATAATTTTTTTTCTACGATCCCCCGTGACAACCGTTACAATGGGATAACATTCCACCTCCTATAGCTTAGACAGGATGTTTTCTAGGGACCGCCCACCTGCTGGTATATAGCCTCACTCCTCTTCTTCCCTCTGTGTCTTTTCTTCTGTCTCGTAGTGAGTGGAGATTGTGTAGGAAAGTTTATTTTTTTCTGTCAGGGGTTACCTCCCTTTTTTAGCCAGCATAGGTGTGTTTCCCGTGACTGTGCGGGGTGGCACCTCGAGGGAGAGAATACAGCCCCTGGGAGTGTGGCCTTTACAGAATCCTGCCCAAAAAGTGTGCTGCCGGGAGTGTACTAACAGTCACCCTGGACAATGGCCACGGTGTTGGGAGCGTGGCCTTTTCAGATTCCTGCCCATACTGCCGCTGGAGGGGCTGGAACTTTCTATCCAAGCGGCCATTTGACTTACCCATGTGGCTGCTGTAGAGCCGGGCCATCGGGTGTATGAACAGAGCAGTTCCCTGCTACTTCAGGGATCGTGGAAGACCCACAGTGCACAGCAGGTTAGATGTGTCCCAGGATGCCGAGCGGGTCAGGTCGCGCATGTGCAGCAGCTAACCAAGGGAACTCTGCCTCTTTATAGATGACGCCGGCTACCACAGAGCAAACATAGTAACGGAGTTGTGGCTGTGAATTGCTACTGAGCTGCTTACTGGATTGAACCTCTGTTAAGAAATGGATAAAGAACCTTTCCCCATAAGCATTATAATGCCCAAAAGTGGTAAGTCCTTTTCTAAAGAGCTTGGTTTTACTCTGTTATTTTTAGGTAGTGACAGGTTTTATTGTTATATTCAGTGTGTCTGCAGTAACTTAAGGACCTAGAAAAAAGGGGCTAAGGAGAAGCATTTATCCTTAACATGTGCTGTCTGTGATACGATTTTTCCTGGGACTCTGGATAAAACTTTGTGTGGGGATTGTGAGGACAATCCAGTTTCTATTGCTAATCAGTCTAAGCAGCTTCAGGAGTCAATGGAATGGATGAAGAAAACTTGTGTGTCCAGAGAAGAGCTTTTGGGGATGCAGAGTGTTAAAAGGTCTAGATCTCAGATCTTGGATCTCCTCCGAATGATGAGGCTTGGGGCGACATGAGACTGGGATAGCCAAAGTTCTATTGCAACCAAAATCAAGGAGACTGCATATAAAATTTATTATAGGTGGTATTATACTCCTGAAAGACTTCATAGAATGTTTCTATCTTCTTCACCCGATTGTTGGCGGGACTGTGGCTGCAGGGGCACTATGGCCCTCATTCAGAGCCGTACGCTCTGAATGAGGGCCGGGCTCCATTTTCATGGAGCGTCCTCCTGGACGCTCGTATAGCTGTGGGTCACCACCCACAGGCTATACGAGCGTGCATTGTGATGGTCGCGATGGTCGAGACCATCGAATTTGCGAGCCGGAGCCTGCGGTTGAGGTTTTCAACCGCAAGCTCCGGAGTGATTTTGGCTCTATCAGAGCCAAAATCACTCCCACTGACATCACTAGTGATGTCAGTGGGCCGGCTTCTGACGGGAGGCGTTCCCGTGGGAACGCCCCCGTCAGGGAGGCACGCCCCCGGCACGCCCACCAAAGGGGGCGTGCTGTCAATCAACATTGACAGCACGCCCCCTTTGATCGGACACAACGAGCGAAGGACTTTCCTTCGCTCGTCTCGTCTGGCGCATGCGCACGACGGAGCTCCCTCCGTCGTGCGCATGCTCAGTCCATAACATCGACCCACTTGCGAGTTCTGGGACTACTAAATTCTCTTCTGGAAGCTCCAATTTCAAAAAGATCCTTGGATATTTTTATTGTTCTATTCACCCCCGAATATTGGCAAATTTTCAAAAAAAATTGGCTGCACACATCCTCGCAGCAGCAAAATCCCTTATCGCTCTAAATTGGAAAAAGACCTCCCCACCACTCCTCTCTGTACTTAGGGATCAGATTTGGCATGTTGCGACCATGGAGGAGATAACTTATTACCTCCATGATCGAGGGCCTGTTTTTTCTCAAGTTTGGACTCCTTGGCTGACTGCTGAGTATAGTCCCCCTCTTTCTTCCACACACTCTGTACAGCGACCCATGGGCAACGACTGATGATTACCGTCCAGAAGATGTTTGATATGTATTGGTTCTTTGGAAGATGTGTCGTCTCCTCTTCCCCCCTCCTTCCTCCTCTCTTACCCTCTGTTTACCCCTCTCTTTTCTACCAAGTATTTTGAGTAGCTTTTATTTTTCTTTTCTTTGTTTAGTATTGTTTATAAAATTTGGTCTGTATTGGGTCTCTCTGACCCGTTTTTTTCTTATGTACTAAATTGTATTTTGAATGATCAAAGAATTATGAAAAAAAAGGTCTAGATCTCAAACTATCCTAAATTAGGGATAGGTATGGGAGAACGACAGCGGCATTCAGATGCTCAGAATCCCGAAAGGGGCCAGATAAGTATCAACCCAGCCCATTCACACCCTAACCCTCCTTCCTGCATCCTAACCCTCCCTACCCCAAACTCTAATTCTTCCGGTTAGTGCCTAACCCTCCCCCCTTTGTGCCTAACCTTAACTCCCCCTGGGGGTGCATAACCCTAAGCCCCCCTCTTCACAGCCTAACCCTAGCCTCCCCGTGGTGCCTAAACATAACCTTCCCCCGCTGCAAACAACTACCCGGCCCGCTATACTTACGATCGGGCTGCTGGCTGTCAGGATTCCAGGCGTCGGCATCTCAACTGATGTTGGGATTCCAGCACTGGGATTTTGACTGCCGGCATCCTGATCGGAGGTAAATTGACTACATCCCCCTAAATTATGATGGTGCAGTTTCCTCAGAGGAGCCTTTGGAAGATGAATTATGTGACATTTCCAGTGAATAATCCGTTGAGATAAGGGAATAAGCTAGAATGTTTAATGTTGACCTGGTTGAAAGTATGCTAAAAAAAATATCTAGAAAACCATGAATTATAAAGCAGCTGTGGTTCCTTCAGGGGAACACGATCCGTTATTTGAGGATAGGATAGAAAAAGGTCAATGATTTTCTGTGCATAGAGTAATGAAAGAGTTAATTTCTAAGGAGTGGCAGAATTTGGATAGGAGACAAGAAAAATTGTCCTGGATAGAGCATATGTATCCCTTTAGGGGTGATCAGTTCCTTAATTGGTGTGTAGTGACTAAGGTAGATGCAGCTGTGGCAGACTTCTAGAACTACGATACCCTGGGAAGATGGTGCAACATTTTGTGGTTCTATGGACAGAAGAATGGAAAATTCTCTTAGAAGATTGCACATTTCTTCTGTGGCGTCTTTAAAATCTGGAGTGGCGACAGCCTCAGTAGCTAGGTCCCTTAGGCTGCGGAGTTCTAATATGCATATGGATCTAGAGGAGAAGATTTCTAAGCCTTATATAATGAGACATTTGTAGATTATGCAAAAGGCCATAGAATTCCTATGTGAAGCATCTCTGGATGTGACATCTTTCTCAGCAAGGTCTCTAGTGTCTGGTGTGTACCAGAAAGGAGAGCTTTATGAATACGAGCTTGGGTGGCAGATGCCCATTCCACGAATAGGCTGGCAACATTACCGTTTGAAGGTACCTTACTATTTAGCGCTGAACTTGATGCTATGACACAGAGATCATCTTTTGAAAAATCAGTCAGGCTGCCGCAAGATAGAAGGAATAGATTTTCTTTGCCTACATCCTCCAGACAACAATTGAGGCTAAAAGTTATAGGCCATGAGTTCCTGCCGGTCAAGATGCCGCTGGTCAAAATACCGACAGTGGAAGTTCAACAGTGAGAATCCTGACACCCATATGTAAGTATAGTAACACTAACCCCTACCCTAACCCTCCCTCCCCAGTGCCTAAACCTAACCTCCCCCTCCCCGCATCCTAAACCTAACCCTCCCCCCTTAGTGCCTAACCCTAACTGTTATGGGGCATCTGAATCATAAACAAGAAGTATTTTATTAATGCAGGACACAGCAAAAATTATGAGATTGGCAGAAAAGAATCTGAAATCTCTAACAGCAATGCATGTGCCTGGGAAACAGAATGTATTGGCAGAATTCCTCAGCAGGAAAGTTCTTCTTCCAGGAGAGCGGGAGATGAATGGCGACGTGTTCCGAATGATTGTAAACAAATTTGGCCAGCCTGATGTGGACTTGATGGCAACACATCTCAACAGGAAGGTAGAAAACTTATTTTCCAAATATTATCTTCCTGAGACAAAAGCAGTGGATGCTCTCTCAATACAATGGAAGTTCCAACTGGGTTATATCTTCCCGCCATTCCCAATAATAGCTTGAGTTTTAAAACAGATGAGAAGACCAGGTGGAGGTAGTGGCGATTCTTTCTTTCTGGCCAAGGAGAGTGTGGTTTGCAACTGCCATGTTCTTGGCAGTACAGGAGCTGTGGACTCTGCCAGTGAGGCCAGATCTTCTACATCAGGGGCCAGTTAACCACCCATACCCACAAAAACTCTGAAGGCATGGAGATTAGGCGGAACCAGTTGAAGGATAAAGGCCTAACCGACCAAGTAATCCAAGTCCTGCTGCAAGCAGGGAAGAAATGATAAAGTCTGGAAGAGATTTATTACCTGGAAAGGGTCTGCTGAGGAGGTTACCAAGCCAATAACTCTGCAAGTCTTGCAATTCCTACATGAGAGGTTTTCAAAAAGTCAGACAATTTCACCTATCAAGCAGCATTGAGTGTCCTATTGGATAGAAGGCTGTCAGAAGAAGATTTCATTAAAAGATTCTGCCAGGCTATTAAAAGAATCCGTCCAACCATCAAATCTTTTGTAGCTCATTAGGACTTGAACTTGGCTTTAAATTCCCTAATGATGCATCCATTCCAACCTTTACAGGATGTTCCATTAAAATTTCTGACTTGGAAAATTGTATTTCTTCTCAGTGAGTTGCAACCTTTGTGGGCAAAACAACCTTACTTGATTTTATGTATTATTGAATAAATATTTTGTTATGAATCATACCAGCGCAGAATTATATTTGTATAGTCTAGTCTAGTGTTTGTATGAGGTGGGCAATTACCTCTTAATGATTCTGCAGCAGGTGTGGTGGTAATTGAGCTTAGGCATGGAACAAGCACTGAGAATAATTATTCTTGATTTACTTAAATGTTCTGCCCGATAAGGTGGTATTGAGAACAAACCCAGCCTTTCTACCTAAGGTGGTAACATCTTTCAATTGGAATCAAGGGATCATATTACCCTCATTTTATCCTGAGCCTCAGAATGAAAAGGAGGAAAAATGACAAACGTTGGAGAAACAATGAAAGATATTAGAAAATTCAAACACTTGTTGGTTATTCCAGGTGGAATTATAAAAGGTTATGCTCCCACAAAACCATTTCCAGATGGATTAGAGAGCTGATCATATTCCTGTACAAAAATGACGGTCGGAAGGTTCCAGTTGTGATGAAGGCACATTCAACTAGGGCAATGGCTACTTCATGGGTAAGGAAACTCAAGCTTCAGTGAGGGATATGTGTGAAGCAGCCACATGGTCTTCAATTCATATGTTCTCTAAACATTATGCTCTTATGAGTCTTTGTACTAAGCCTTATAGAGAGATAAAGTTCCAACCAATCAGCTCCTGTCACTTTACAGGCTGTTTGAAAAATGGCATTTAGGAGCTGATTGGTTGGTACTTTATCTTCATCCACTTTACCTCTTTCTCTCGAAGTCTTAGTACATAGACCCCTTAATATTTCTACCGCCCACTTTGGGGGTCATGTTCTGCACAGGGCACTTGCTGAATAACTTGGCATGATAAAGTATCTTGTTGGCGTTACTGACCCGACCCTTATTCTGCTTTGGTATTTCCCATTGTGATGTCTGCCATGGGGGGGATCAGAGAAGAAAGTAGCAAATTACACTCACCGATAATTCCATTTCTTCATAGAGACCCCATGGCAGCCTTCAGAATATCCTCCCCTTGTAGTGTTTTCCAGGAACCAATTATACGGAGACACTGGAAAGACACAGAGGAAGGGGGGAGTGAGGATATATACCAGCAGGTGGACTGTCCCTAGAAAATGTCCTATCTAAACTATAGGGGGAGGGATGTTATCCCATTGTAAAGGCTGACATGGGGTCTCTATGATGAAATGTAATTATCAGTGAGTATAATAATACATTTATTACATGGCTGTGTGGAGAACGTGTCGCACACTGAGAATCAGCAGAGGATAATATATCCCAGTGGTAATGACTAGTGAGGTCATCCAGCTGCCTCTGCTAAGTTCTGTCACTGAGGGCTGTGCTTCCTTTGTCCAAAAAGTTACCTCTGCTCCAGTATAGGGGCTTATTACCACCCCTGGTACCTTATGTGCACATTTCCTGTATCCCTGTGTCATTACTTCTGTGCAACGTATGGAAGGGGCACAAACTTATACACCAGATACACTGTCACAAAGATGAGGTAATCAGTGACCCTGAGAAAAATTTACCCATTGAAGCAAGGTGTGTCAGGGTGGGTGCCCTGTAGACCCTCGAAGACAAAGAGTTAACTAAGGTAAGTCTATCATAACTCTTATTTTCTTCTTCAGGCTCCATGAGGATAAACAGGGATACCATGTGCAGTAAAGCAGTTTTCCCTAAGGGTGAGGACGCTCTTGAGCAGAAAGGAGAATCCACCGCCCAAAGGAAGCATCCTGAGAGGCAAACATATCAAAAGCTTAAAACCTGATGAAGGTGTGGACAGAAGACCACACGGCCACCCCCCACCCACAAATGGATGCAGCCTGTCAATCAGGCGAAGGTGTCCAGGGCACTGTAATCCGGGGTGGCAGTGATATCGCAGTACATGCGCCGTCCACCCACCATCGGGTTTGTGTACAGGTCTAAATCAGACCCCAGGCTTCTAAGAGACCTTGGGGAGATTTATCATAGCCTCTTAAGAGTGAACGAGTAGAGAAGTTGCCCATAGCAACCAATCAACATCCACCTTTTATTTTATAGAATGTATATGATAAATGCTAGCTCACAGCTGATTGGTTGCTCTGAGAAACTCTCCACTCTTTAGGAGCTTTGATATCAGGGCTGTGGGGTCGGGAAGCCAAACCTTCAAGTCAGACTCCTATTAGTAACACCGACCCCACAGCCCTGTGTAATACATCTCCCCCTCCTGCATGGAGACATAGACAGTGACATCCCGACACCTTATAGGAACCTGACATACGCAATGTTACAGTCATCACCCAGACACTTCCCCTGGTGTTACTGTATAATGTCCCATTCCCAGCAGTCACCTCTCCAGTCATCACCCAGACACATCCCCTGGTGTTACTGTATAATATCCCATTCCCAGCAGTCACCTCTCCAGTCATCACCCAGACACATCCCCTGGTGTTACTGTATAATGTCCCATTCCCAGCAGTCACCTCTCCAGTCATCAACCAGACACATGCCCTGGTGTTACTGTATAATGTCCCATTCCCAGCAGTCACCTCTCCAGTCATCACCCAGACACATCCCCTGGTGTTACTGTATAATGTCCCATTCCCAGCAGTCACCTCTCCAGTCATCAACCAGACACATGCCCTGGTGTTACTGTATAATGTCCCATTCCCAGCAGTCACCTCTCCAGTCATCACCAGGACACATCCCCTGGTGTTACTGTATAACGTCCCATTCCCAGCAGTCACCTCCCCAGTCATCACCCAGACACATCCCCTGGTGTTACTGTATAATGTCCCATTCCCAGCAGTCACCTCTCCAGTCATCACCCATACACATCCCCTGGTGTTACTGTATAACGTCCCATTCCCAGCAGTCACCTCTCCAGTCATGTCCCTGTATTATTACTATAGATATAAGTGATATCAGTGTGACACTCCCAGATCCCCTCACCTCCCCAGTCATGTCCCTGTATTATTACTATAGATATAAGTGATGTTACTGTGACACTCCCAGATCCCCTCACCTCCCCAGTCATGTCCCTGTATTATTACTATAGATATAAGTGATGTCACTGTGACACTCCCAGATCCCCTCACCTCCCCAGTCATGTCCCTGTATTATTACTATAGATATAAGTGATGTCACTGTGACACTCCCAGATCCTCTCACCTCCCCAGTCATGTCCCTGTATTATTACTATAGATATAAGTGATGTCACTGTGATACTCCCAGATCCCCTCACCTCCCCAGTCATGTCCCTGTATTATTACTATAGATATAAGTGATGTCACTGTGACACTCCCAGATCCCCTCACCTCCCCAGTCATGTCCCTGTATTATTACTATAGATAAAAGTGATGTCACTGTGACACTCCCAGATCCTCTCACCTCCCCAGTCATGTCCCTGTATTATTACTATAGATATAAGTAATGTCACTGTGACACTCCCAGATCCCCTCACCTCCCCAGTCATGTCCCTGTATTATTACTATAGATAAAAGTGATGTCACTGTGACACTCCCAGATCCTCTCACCTCCCCAGTCATGTCCCTGTATTATTACTATGTATATAAGTGATGTCACTGTGACACTCCCAGATCCTCTCACCTCCCCAGTCATGTCCCTGTATTATTACTATGTATATAAGTGATGTCACTGTGACACTCCCAGAGCCTCTCACCTCCCCAGTCATGTCCCTGTATTATTACTATGTATATAAGTGATGTCACTGTGATACTCTCAGATCCTCTCACCTCCCCAGTCATGTCCTTGTATTATTACTATAGATATAAGTGATGTCACTGTGACACTCCCAGATCCCCTCACCTCCCCAGTCATGTCCCTGTATTATTACTATAGATATAAGTAATGTCACTGTGACACTCCCAGATCCCCTCACCTCCCCAGTCATGTCCTTGTATTATTACTATGTATATAAGTGATGTCACTGTGACACTCCCAGAGCCTCTCACCTCCCCAGTCATGTCCCTGTATTATTACTATGTATATAAGTGATGTCACTGTGATACTCTCAGATCCTCTCACCTCCCCAGTCATGTCCTTGTATTATTACTATAGATATAAGTGATGTCACTGTGACACTCCCAGATCCCCTCACCTCCCCAGTCATGTCCCTGTATTATTACTATAGATATAAGTGATGTCACTGTGACACTATCAGATCTCCTCACCTCTCCAGTCAGCAGGTAGATGATCTCCAGGGTTAGATTTAGTATCCTCTCAGTCATGTGAGTCCTGTCTGTGTCCATCCTCAGTGATTTATACAGGACACGTCTCACCCTCACGTGACTTCTAGTAAAGACTCTCTGGTTCTTCTTGTGTCTAGTAATAAATATAATAATCATCACAGATTACATGTATCTCTGAGTAATCAATATATTATAATAAATATCACAGGGTATTTGTAATATATACCTGTTAAGTCCTCCTCTTCCCTGAGCCATTTCACACACCTGATACACACTGATCACTATACACAGGTCACACACCTGATACACACTGATCACTATACACAGGTCACACACCTGATACACACTGATCACTATACACAGGTCACACACCTGATACACACTGATCACTATACACAGGTCACACACCTGATACACACTGATCACTATACACAGGTCACACACCTGATACACACTGATCACTATACACAGGTCACACACCTGATACACACTGATCACTATACACAGGTCACACACCTGATACACACTGATCACTATACACAGGTCACACACCTGATACACACTGATCACTATACACAGGTCACACACCTGATACACACTGATCACTATACACAGGTCACACACCTGATACACACTGATCACTATACACAGGTCACACACCTGATACACACTGATCACTATACACAGGTCACACACCTGATAACCAGTGATTACTACACACAGTATAATATACACAAGTACACAACACCATATGACAAGATATTTCCCCAGGCCAGATCCCTCACAGCCCACCCACCTTTTCCTCCTCATTCCACCCTCAGGTCATTCTCCCCAGTAACCTGGGATAAAGTCTCTGCCCCCATCATCTCTCCCTACTTCTCTGCTCCCCCTCCCCCATTATATGCCCCCGATAGCGCACCACATCTCCCAGCCAGCCTCTCTCCCCCACTACTGCCCTATTCCTCTGTCTCCTAATATCTGGGCGACTTGTGTACAATCATCCATCTTATTTTCTCTGCTCCCACATCTGCAATAATTACTGTGTCAGCAGTGTTTTATGGTCTGTGACTCCGCACCTGGAGTGGGACCATAAGTCCCAGCATGCCCTATCATGCTGGAATCCACAGTAAGCCTACCACTGTTGGATGTACGTTCCATGTGTGACAATTCTCCAGGCCATATTTATGTAGCACAGGGGAGAGGCTGAAGCATTTCTTGGAGGATAATCACTTACAAACTGAGAATCTAGAACAGTGTTTCCCAGCTCCAGCCCCGAAAGGTTCTTAAAAGGGCATGTTTTCCATATCTTCTTGCAGAAGCAGAGGTGCCTGCATCACTGACTAACACAATCTAAACGATCCATAGGTGGTACTTATGATCTCACTGGTGATTCTGGAAGGAGACCTGGAAAACATGCACTGTCATGAATCCCTGAGGACTGGCGCTGGTCCTTACACACATGATGGTAAGAGAGAAAGTGCTGGGAGCAGAGGCGGCTCCATACAGGTTGGTAATAATTAGAGGAATGAAAAGAAAGCTAAGAAAGCGTCAGACAGGTGAGGAGTCAGCAGGGCCTATTACAGAGGACGTCTGTGCATCTTATACATCACCCGGTGTACACTATGGTGTCTCTCTGTGTATTCTGTCACTTCCACACTAATAACCACCTACTGAGGGTACTGACCACCAGCTACAGCTGATACATTCTGTATGGGGGGTCTGAGTGCACCGGACACCTCCCTATCTCTATAGTCTGTTACCCACCGAGCAGTGACTGCTCCAGCTGTATTATAGTAACACCAGGGTCTGCTCCACCTGTATTATACCAACACTGATGTCTGATCCACCTGTATTTGATAAGTAACAAAATAGTCTGCTCCACCTGTAGTATATGAAACACTGGAAGCTGATCCACCTGTATGATGGTAATGCAGCACATAGGTCTGCTTAAGTTATATATGTAACACTGGAGTCTGCTCCACCTGTAATATATGTAACACTGAAATCTAACCTACCTGTATAAAGATAATGCAGCGCCAAAGCTGTATTATAATAACAACAGTCTGCAGTGCATCACCTGTCATATATAACATTGGAGTCTGCTCCCCCTATATAACACAAATAAACACCATTACCTGCTGCCAGACACAACAATGGCCGCTCTCTGCCTCCTCCTCCTCCTACTGACACTGTATCCAGTAACGTAAGTTGCTGTTCTGGAAGAAGAAACGCCCCTCTCATCTCCCTGTAGCTATGGCTACTGTCTGCCCCGCCCCTCTTATCATAGTGACCGCCCTCTCATTCCCTTCAGGGCGGTGATTGGCAGCAGCGAGAAGCCAATCAGGCGGCATATAGTAGGAAGGACGTCCTGTAACTAGAAGCCACCTGCTCCTACCGCTCCCATCTCCATCACTAGAGTAACAGCTGTATAGTCTAATGGTGTCCTCATGTGCGGTGACCGGCTGCCATATTCTTATAGTCTCCCAGTCACAGAGCAGAGGGGGCGGGGCCACAGGGGCTTTCGCTGCCATTTTGTCATAGATATTCCTGACAGCCGGAGCCAGGTAACGTGTCCTGTATATATTATATTATTATTATTATTATTATATAGGGGAGAGGGGACTGTACAGTGATATATGAGGGGGAATAACACAGCACCCAGCACACACTGATATGTGATATTATTATATAGGGGAGAGGGGACTGTACAGTGATATATGAGGGGGGATAACACAGCTCCCAGCACACACTGATATGTGGTATTATTATTATATAGGGGAGAGGGGACTGTACAGTGATATATGAGGGGGGATAACACAGCTCCCAGCACACACTGATATGTGGTATTATTATTATTATTATTATATAGGGGAGAGGGGACTGTATAGTGATATATGAGGGGGAATAACACAGCTCCAAGCACACACTGATATGTGGTATTATTATTATATAGGGGAGAGGGGACTGTACAGTGATATGAGGGGGAATAACACAGCTCCCAGCACACACTGATATGTGGTATTATTATTATATAGGGGAGAGGGGACCGTACAGTGATATATGAGGGGAATAACACATCTCCCAGCACACACTGATATGTGGTATTATTATTATATAGGGGAGAGGGGACTGTACAGTGATATATGAGGAGGAATAACACATCTCCCAGCACACACTGATATGTGGTATTATTATTATATAGGGGAGAGGGGACTGTACAGTGATATATGAGGAGGAATAACACAGCTCCCAGCACACACTGATATGTGGTATTATTATTATTATTATTATATAGGGGAGGGGACCGTACAGTGAAATATGAGGGGAAATAACACAGCTCCCAGCACACGCTGAAATATTGTATTATTTAGGGGAGAGGGGATTGTACAGTGATATATGGGGGGGAATACCACAGCTCCCAGCACACACTGATATGTGGTATTATTATTATATAGGAGAGAGGGGACTGTACAGTGATATATGAGAGGGAATAACACAGCTCCCAGCACACACTGATATGTAGTATTATTAGTATATATGGGGGAATGGGACTGTATAGTGATATATGAGGGGGAATAACACAGCTCCCAGCACACACTGATATGTGGTATTATTATTATATAGGAGAGAGGGGACTGTACAGTGATATATGAGGGGGAATAATACAGCTCCCAGCACACACTGATATGTAGTATTATTATTATATAGGGGGAGGGGACCATACAGTGATATATGAGGGAATAACACAGCTCCCAGCACACACTGATATGTGGTATTATTATTATATAGGGGAGAGGGGACTGTACAGTGATATATGAAGGGGAATAACACAGCTCCCAGCACACACTGATATGTGGTATTATTATTATATAGGGGGAATGGGACTGTATAGTGATATATGAGGGGGAATAACTGCTTCCAGCACTCACTGATATGTGGTATTATTAGTGTTCATTCTAGGTCCGGCAAGGGGTATGTCACTCAAGCGCTCGCCTGCAAAGGGGGCATGATGCGGCCTGTTCATCACTCTTGGGGATTTGCCCAGCTAGGCTGCCCCCAAGCTCTCCTTTCTCTGTGAATATTCACCAGCGTTGAGCGCTGCACCGCAATTTTTCCCACCCGAGGGGCACTGCAGTCCGCAGGTGGGGTCACCACCTGGCATGATGTTTTAGCGGTTTGCCAACAGGGCGCCGCCAAAGGGGCAGGGTGCATTCTGCCCTTTGAAATTGGCCCACTAAAACAACCTAGTCAGAATGCTGTATTATTAATATTTAAAGGATAAGGGACTACAGTGATATATAATGGGGATTAAATCAGATGTTACCACAGACTGATATGTTGTAATAATATAAAGAGCTGTGGGAACTGTTTAGTGATACTTCAGCATGGAAAAACAGATCTCACCACACACTTATATGTGGTAGTATTATTATATAAGGGAGAAAGGATTTGACGGAAGAGTTTTTTAATTCAAGCGCGAAAAATGCAACCTTGCTGTGTCAAACGGCAGAAGGTAATGGTATTTTACTGTACAGAGGGAGTGGCCTGTGGTATCCTACACTATATAGGTGGAGCTGCCGGTGGTGTCCTACTTTACAGGGGGAGTGGCCTGTGGTGTCCTATACAGTGGTAGCAGCCTGCATTGTCCTACTGCACAGGAGGATCGGCATGTTTTGTCCAACACTTTACAGGGGGAGCGGACTGTGATGTCCTACTACCCAGGAAGAGCGGCCTATTGTGTCCTACTATACAAGAAGAGCGGCCTATTGAGTCCTACTGTGGTGTCTTATACAGGGGGAGCAGTCTGTAGTGTCCTACTATACAGGGGGAGCATCCAGTGGTATCCTACTATACAGGGGAAGCTGCCTGTTGCACTCTACTATACAGGGGGAGCAACATGTATTGTCCTACCCTACAGGGAGAGCAACCTGTGGTGCCTTCCTATACAGGGGGATCAGCCTGTTGCACTCTACTATACAGGGGGAGTGGCCTGTGGTGTCCTACTTTACAGGGAAGTGGCCTGTGTTGCCCTACTATACTGGTTGAGTAGCCTGTGGTGTCTTACTATACACTGGGAGTGGCCTACGGTGTCCTACTTTACAGGGAAGTGGCCTGTGTTGCCCTACTATACTGGTCGAGTGGCTTGTGGTGTCCTACTATACACTGGGAGTGGCCTACGGTGTCCTACTTTACAGGTGGAGCGGACTGCGGTGTCCTATTATACAGCTAGAGCAGCCTGCAGTGTGTCCTGCTATACAGGAGGAGCAGCCTTTGGTGTCCTACTATACAGGGAGAGCGGCCTGTGGTGTCCTTATATATTGGGGAGTGACCTGTAGTGTCCTACTATACAGGGGGAGCAGCCTGTGGTGTCCTACTATAGAGGGGGAGTGGCCTGTGGTGTCCTATTGAACAGGAGGAGTGGCCTGTGATATACTATACAGGGGGAGCAGCCTGTGGTGTCCTATACAGGGGGAGCAGGCTGTGGTGTCCTGTTATAGCAGCAGCTGCAGAGTAATAATAACAGTAATGAGTGGTCGAGGAATAACACATAATAGGTATAACATGTATGTATATACCAGATGATACATAACAGGAACTGGGGAAGGATGTGTGAGAAGGACACAGACAGGACATGTAATAAAGGGCTGCACTCCCTGAGCTGAGACTGTCTGTCAGGGCGTCTTGTTATCCTGAGCAATAGAGACTCTCTCAGAGACAGCCAGTGGCTGTGACAGTCCCCAGATCCTCAGAGTGTCACTGATTATCCCCCAGGACATGTCTCACCCCACCCTACGCTGCACACACACGGCCGGCAGGCTGGTCACACATGTAACATACATCTGAGGTGCGGTCATTTGTCATTTCATCATTTGTGCAGAGTGACTGATGGGATTCTGTATTGTGTAACCCTTTGTGTGTCCCCTGGGCTGCCTGCTGTCCTATCCCTGTGTTACTAACCTCTTCTGTTCCCTTCCCCTCCCCTGTGTTACTGACACCTCTGTACAGCTGTTACATCCCCTGTTGTGTGCTCTGTATTCCTACGTTACTTCCCCTCTCCCCATATCTGCACCCCTTCTGCTCTCCTGTGTACTCTCCCCTCACATCCCTGTTACCTGTATGACCTCAGTATAGTCACAGATTTTCTCCGTTTCTGGAATAAATGTAAAACAAAAGTAAAAAATCCCAACATCCCTAATTCATGTGTTTGTACAAGATACACGTGGAGCAAATTTCACCAAATCTGTGTCTGGGAGGAATAAGACCCCCGGCCAGGAGAGGAGCATTGGTGTAACCTTATACAGTACAGCATTGTGTGACGGCCTCTGAGGAGCCTTATGGGGCTGGGTCACAGGAACCTCTGACAGACACTGACCAGGGCTCTATGGCTGGGGGGAAAGGGGAGACTTACTGGTCACTCAGTGTTACATGTCTGACTGTCTTACATGTGTTCTCTGTGATGTGTATTCTATTTATTCCTAGATAATCCTGCTGTGAGGAACCAGAGTCTTTATTACACATCACACGTTCTATATTCTCACTGATTCACTGAAAATGGACATGGATGAAAGTCACAGGACTGAGAGGATCTTACATCTCACCCTGGAGATCATCTACCTGCTGACTGGGGAGGTGAGAGGGTCTGGGGGTGTCACAGTGACATCACTTATATCTATAGTAATAATACAGGGACATGAGTGGGGAGGTGAGAGGATCTGGGAGTGTCACAGTGACATCACTTATATCTATAGTCATAATACAGGGACATGATTGGGGAGGTGAGAGGATCTGGGAGTGTCACAGTGACATCACTTATATCTATAGTAATAATACAGGGACATGACTGGGGAGGTGAGGGGATCTGGGAGTGTCACAGTGACATCACTTATATCTATAGTAATAATACAGGGACATGACTGGGGAGGTGAGGGGATCTGGGAGTGTCACAGTGACATCACATATCTATAGTAATAATACAGGGACATGACTGGGGAGGTGAGAGAATCTGGGAGTGTCACAGTGACATCACTTATATCTATAGTAATAATACAGGGACATGACTGGGGAGGTGAGAGGATCTGGGAGTGTCACAGTGACATCACTTATATCTATAGTAATAATACAGGGACATGACTGGGGAGGTGAGGGGATCTGGGAGTGTCACAGTGACATCACTTATATCTATAGTAATAATACAGGGACATGACTGGGGAGGTGAGGGGATCTGGAGTAGTATCACAGTGACATCACTTACATCTATAGTAATAATACAGGGACATGACTGGGGAGGTGGGAGGATCTGGGAATGTCACAGTGACGTCACTTATATCTATAGTAATACAGAGACATGACTGGGGAGGTGAGGAGGATCTGGGAGTATCACATTGACATCACTTATATCTATAGTAATAATACAGGGACATGACTGGGGAGGTGAGGAGGATCTGGGAGTGTCACAGTGACATCACTTATATCTATATTATTAAGCAAGCAACAGGGAGCTGGTCTCCGATATTAGTATCAGTCCCAGAGTCCTCACTGGAGTTGGGAATTATATGTTGTTTTCTTTCTGTCAGTGACACAAAGATGTTGGAGCTGCAGGAGATACTATATACTCTACATTTTTCTGTATATAGGAGATTGCTATAATATTTGCTTTAGTGAAATAGTCTTTTTGTATATTATGCAAAGTGATCATCTAAATAAACAGCCCCATTTAGGTGGAGTTTAAATGACTGTCTCATTGATGTCTCCCCCAATACACAGGATTACACAGTAGTGAAGAAGACATCCGGTGAGCATGAGACTCCCAGCAACCGTCCCCATGTGACAGGAGGACTGAGCAGGACCCAGAGCCCCATCATGGTGCCTCCACCTCACTCACTGATACATGAGAGACACAATGACCAGAAGATGCTGGAACTCATCAACAATAACATTCACCTGCTGACTGGAGAGGTGATTGCTGGGAATGGGACATTATACAGTAACACCAGGGGCAGGGGCAGAACTGTGGGAGACAATGGAGGCGCCTGCCGCCGGGCTCCAGCTCTGAAGGGGGCACCTCCTTCATTGTCCACAACATATTCACCCCACTTAGGGCTGTAATTATATACCCGGAGTGTACCGTCACGGCCGCCCAATACATGGCACCCCTTCCCAGTACCTGAGAAGCCATCATACACTAGTGGAAAGCTCCATGTCAGACCATCAGCTGCTGCCTTTGTCTATCTGTAGCCTATCTGCATGCACATTTCTATATTAGAGTGTCAGCGGGTATGACAAGGGGGGGCACCAAATTATAACTTGCCTCCGGGCTTCTGGGATGAACTTACGCCACTGACCAGGGGATGTGTCTGGGTGATAACTGGAGAGGTGACTGTTGGGAATGGGACATTATACAGTAACACCGGAGGATGTGTCTGGGTGATGACTGGAGAGGTGACTGCTGGGAAGGGGACATTATACAGTGACACCAGGGGATGTGTCTGGGTGATGACTGGAGAGGTGACTGCTGGGAATGGGACATTATACAGTGACACCAGGGGATGTGTCTGGGTGATGACTGGAGAGGAGACTGCTGGGAATGGGACATTATACAGTGACACCAGGGGATGTGTCTGGGTGATGACTGGAGAGGTGACTGCTGGGAATGGGACATTATACAGTGACACCAGGGGATGTGTCTTGGTGATGACTGGAGAGGTGACTGCTGGGAATGGGACATTATACAGTGACACCAGGGGATGTGTCTGGGTGATGACTGGAGATGTGACTGCTGGGAATGGGACATTATACAGGAGATGTGTCTGGATGATGACTGGAGAGGTGACTCCTGGGAATGGGACATTATACAGTGACACCAGGGGATGTTTCTGGGTGGTGACTGCTGGGAATGGGACATTATACAGACACCAGGGGATGTGTCTGGGTGATGACTGGAGAGGTGACTGCTGGGAATGGGACATTATACAGTAACACCAGGGGATGTGTCTGGGTGGTGACTGGAGAGGTGACTGCTGGGAATGGGACATTATACAGTAACACCAGGGGATGTGTCTGGGTGATGACTGGAGAGGTGACTGCTGGGAATGGGACATTATACAGTGACACCAGGGGATGTGTCTGGGTGATGACTGGAGAGGTGACTGCTGGGAATGGGACATTATACGGACACCAGGGGATGTGTCTGGGTGATGACTGGAGAGGTGACTGCTGGGAATGGGACATTATACAGTAACACCAGGAGATGTGTCTGGGTGATGACTGGAGAGGTGACTGTTGGGAATGGGACATTATACAGTAACACCAGGGGATGTGTCTGGGTGATGACTGGAGAGGTGACTGCTGGGATTGGGACATTATACAGTAACACCAGGGGATGTGTCTGGGTGATGACTGGAGAGTTGACTGCTGGGAATGGGACATTATACAGTAACACTAGGGGATGTGTCTGGGTGATGACTGGAGAGGTGACTGCTGGGAATGGGACATTATACAGTAACACCAGGGGATGTGTCTGGGTGATGACTGGAGCTGTGATTTCTGGGAATGGGACATTATACAGTAACACCAGTGGATGTGTCTGGGTGATGACTGGATAGGTGACTGCTGGGAATGGGACATTATAAAGTGACACCATGGGATGTGTCTGGGTGATGACTGGAGAGGTGACTGCTGGGAATGGGACATTATACAGTAACACCAGGGAATGTGTCTGGGTGATGACTGTAGAAGTGACTGCTGGGAATGGGACATTGTACAGTAACACCAGGGGATGTGTCTGGGTGATGACTGTATCATTGTGTGTCAGGTTCCTATAAGGTGTCAGGATGTCACTGTCTATGTCTCCATGCAGGAGGAGGAGTATATAGAGGATGACAGGGGTCTGTACAAGGACGTGATAATGGAGAATCACCGGCCCCTCACATCACTGGGTAAGACGAGACTGTAATTTATTGTACAGGGGAGAGCAGGTATGGGGGCCTCCTATATACACCCATCACCTGATAATCACATATATACAATGTACTCAGGGCCTGATTCAGCTTTGGGAATAGAGTGAGAATTAGCATGTAACTGACAATCTTGGTGAAACCATGCTGCACTGCAGGTGCGGCAGATGTATAATGAGCAGAGAGATTTAGAGTTGGAAGGGAGGTGTCCAAACTGACGTCTAAATTGCAGTGTAAAAGTAAAGCTGTGCAGTATATGTGGGCTACATGCAAAAGCAGCCAGTATTTACCCTAAATGCAAAATAATGTATGTATTTGCACCCCTTGCATTGCAACATGGTTTGTCCTGGTTCACAGTTACATGCTCTTTCTCACTCTGAATCAGGCCCTCAGTCACTGTGTGTCTCCTACAGATGGACTCAGTAACAGAAATACTCCAGAGAGATGTCCCCGTCCTCTTTATTCACAGGATTGTACAGAGGAGAATCACAGGACCCCACAGGAGCATCAGGTAGGTGGGATTTAGGGTCTCACCAATATACCAAAGTGTCTTTATAGGATCTGTAGGAAGCTGTGTGTGTCTTATTAACCAGAATTCTTCTAATTAGTGTGATTTAATGAAATCTGACATTTCTAAATTGTTATTTTATTGATTTGTGGGTTTCTTAGGGTGAAAGTCTGGCTAATATAAAGGCAGAAGATATAGAGGGAGAAGAAGAGCCGTATGTGACTGATATGAAGGCAGAAGATATAGAGGGAGAAGAGACGTATGTGACTGATATGAAGGCAGAAGATACAGAGGGAGAAGAAGAGACGTATGTGACTGATATGAAGGCAGAAGATACAGAGGGAGAAGAAGAGACGTATGTGACTGATATGAAGGCAGAAGATATAGAGGGAGAAGAAGAGACGTATGTGACTGATATGAAGGCAGAAGATATAGAGGGAGAAGAAGAGACGTATGTGACTGATATGAAGGCAGAAGATATAGAGGGAGAAGAAGAAACGTATGTGACTGATATGAAGGCAGAAGATATAGAGGGAGAAGAAGAGACGTATGTGACTGATATGAAGGTAGAAGATATAGAGAGAGAAGAAGAAACGTATGTGAGGGGTGATCAGCAGTGTAAGGAGGAGGAAATCCCTACAGATATCAGCACAGGTGAGTAATAAACACTTACTCAATCACTACAACAGTACAAACTAATCAGGGAAATGTATCTGTCCAGTGGTGGAGTCAGGAGCCATCAGCCCCTATTATACTGCTCTCCTCCTCACATTATGTCACTGTGTGTTACCAGCCCAGAGATCTGACCAGTCTCCTCCCCACACTCTCTGGTGTATCTCATACATCAGCAGCCATCAGCCCCTATTATACTCCTGCTCTCCCACTCACATCATGTCACTGTGTGTTACCAGCCCAGAGATCTGACCAGTCTCCTCCCTGCACTCTCTGGTGTATCTCATACATCAGGAGCCATCAGCCCCTATTATACTCCTGCTCTCCCCCTCACATCATGTCACTGTATGTTACCAGCCCAGAGATCTGGCCAGTCTCCTCCCCACACTCTCTGGTGTATCTCATACATCAGTAGCCATCAGCCTCTATTATACTCCTGCTCTCCCCCCTCACATCATGTCACTGTGTGTTACCAGCCCAGAGATCTGACCAGTCTCCTCCCTGCACTCTCTGGTGTATCTCATACATCAGGAGCCATCAGCCCCTATTATACTCCTGCTCTCCCCCTCAATTCATGTCACTGTGTGTTACCAGCCCAGAGATCTGACCAGTCTCCTCCCCACACTCTCTGGTGTATCTCATACATCAGGAGCCATCAGCCCCTATCTATTTCAGGGTCCATAGGGGGTCCACAGGGTTGACCTTGGGATATAGGTTGGGAACCAAATCCGGGCACCACGCAGTTAAAGCTTTTAGCTCCCAGGATGCACTTGGGTCCACTCTCCCTATAACCCCACCCCCAAGCCAGAGGCACCTCAGTTTAAGTTGGTGCCCGGCCGGAGTCGGGTCACCGTTAGTGCAGGGGGAGCTGATTAGCAGCCCCTAAGCTTATTTTATTTTTATTTTTTAGGGACAAAGTTTTTTCCAACTTTGGACTCTTCAGAGCGGCAGCGTTGGACTGTCCATAGGACGTCTAACCTGCTGCTCCGTCACCCCGCTGGCGCTGAGACGCCAGTACAGATCTGGGGATCTCAGCGGGACCCCAGAGTCTGTACTAGCCGGACTCTGTGGGCGCCCAGGACTGCTTGCGAATCCACGGGGAGCATGTAAGGTCGCGGATCACCGCTTGCGGTGATCTGCGCATTTCAAATGCAGTCCTGTGCCTCCGGTCTCTGGGGACAGACCGGAGGCGCCGGCAGTGGCGGCGGGCCCCCCATACCCCGTGTGTCCACTAGACCACCAGGGACTTAACGATCGGCGCAGGGAGCCGGCTTCCCTGGGGTTAATAGCCGGCCAGGGGAGCAAGCCTTCCCTGTTACAGCGGCTCCTCCCCTCAGCTCAGCTCGCCTTTCAGTATTATAGTCTGGCGTCGCTGAGCTGCTTCCTCCGCGGGCTACGCTTCTTCTGAGGTCTCCAGGTGGCCATTTTCTATGTGCAGCAGCAGAGCTTCGGAGATGGCAGTGAGTCCAGTCCCCCTGCGTACCGCACCATCAGGTCAGTGTACACAGCGCTGTAGCCTTCCCAGACACTGAATCTGGGCAGTTGAATGCAGTGACATAGTGCAGTATATTATATGACATGTTTATGTATATATATGTATATATCTGCATGGTATGTGACTTATGCTAGTGCTGACTGTCTGTACTTTATTATCTCACCTGTCAATATATATCTATCCCTTTTCTTTATCTGCCCTAATACAGCTGTACTTAGGGTGGTTCTGAGGCCTCACATTTATATACTTGTTAATATTTGTGAGGTTTGTCACATACTGTTGCGTGCTGCACGTTGCCATATTTTCGATGGAACTGTGTGTTGCATACGCTGAAAATGTGTCCCTGCAGTTAATTTTGGCATCAGTCAGGACCAGTATATTGCTGCTTGATATTTCCGCCAAGATTGGTCAGATATGTCTGACCAGGAGATAGAGCGTTATACTGCAGCCATTTTTACTATCCTGCAAGTCATGTGCTGCAGGTGTTAGTGCGGAGGATTTGACTCATAAAGGGTTCTGTATGCGGCGCCATCTGGTGCCGAGCCCCTTACACGACCCCTTTGGGCGGTTTGTTTTCTTGGGATCCTCTCAATTGCGGATCGCCGGGCGGGCCCCATTGTTGTACCTCACCTGGGGGTTACTTCACCATACTGCCCTCTTCATCTCAGGGTATCTCGCAGTTTCTTGCACTCTTCCCCTGTGACACAGACTACCGCTCCCTGCAGGGGTTTTTCCAAGTATATGAATTCCCCCTGGTGCCACAATAGTCTGTCATTCCCCTTGCAGGGATTACCACAGCCACCCTGGGTGGATGTCGTTTTCTATGAAACGCAAATTGGCGTGGTTGGCGCCCTGTGGTTACTTCCCAGTTGGCTCTGCCGTGTACTGGATACTGTTTTGGGCTCTTTCCCTCTTACACGGGGGGAAGCCTATTTCAGGTTTTATTATCCCTGCTTTAGGGCTGGTAGCAGGTCCATTCTGGTTAGAGTGAATGTTGACCTGCACCTGTATCATACACCCTCCGTCTTACGTGCCTTCGGGTTCCCTGTTGCTGACTAGCGGTTGGATCGCATGGCGGGACTCTGGCTGTTGCCAGATACGAGGTATTACAACAGCGTTTGGCCTCCTGTCCCAAATTCCCTGAGGGTCATCACGAGACCCTCCTGGGGTGGATGGGCGTGTTACTCATCTCATTACAGATGTTACTATGCCTCCCATTCCGGCGTGGTCGGATTCTTCGGATCCATAGGTGGTAACTCTACCTGAAATCAGTATACTCGCTTTCAGGGGTTGTTACCCATCCTACCATGGCTATAGCATGGTTGGTTAATACTATTGCATACTGAGCTGATGCATTTGTAATGTTTTTTCCCTTCCAAAACGTCTGGGGTTCAAATGTATTTGGTCGCTCACGTAATATATGCAGTTGTCATAGGTGGAAATGCCTATATTGGATACCAGTCTCCTAACTTTCAGAGTTCCGGTTGCGACTGTATCCTCCGTCATACCCTATGGCTACGCTCTGGGAATGCAGAGGTGCAGATACCATCTATAGGGTAGATCTTGTTTGGTCCTGACCTTGACAAGATTGTAGTAACATTGGCAGTATTACTAACGACCAGTTTACCGCCTTCAGCTATGCCCACTACAAGGCCTCAGAC
Source organism: Taudactylus pleione (assembly GCA_031769625.1). NCBI lineage: Eukaryota > Metazoa > Chordata > Amphibia > Anura > Myobatrachidae > Taudactylus > Taudactylus pleione. The sequence continues at coordinate 201,130 of JAUIMM010001309.1, read as the reverse complement.
TAAGTCTGTTAAGTCTTTGTGTCCTCTGGGTCAGCTGTAAAGGTCTGTTTCTTCGTAGACTGTCGGCCTCTACAAGGGCCGACATATCCAGTCCCGAGCAGGCCTGGACTGCCAGCCGATCCTGCTTCTGAACCTACGGATATATCTTCAGCCTGACGTGACAGGCCTCCCACTGGGAGATAGCGAATTTCTCAGTTAGCCTGGTACTAGTGTCAGGTTGCCGCGGCTACGTGGGTAGGAGGATACGCCCTCTCTTTGCTCAGGCGGCCTCTTTACATGTGATGGTACGCGGGCCCTTATTCAGACCCGAACAGGGCCTTACAAATCCAGAAAGCTATACAGTTGTTGCGGTCAGTGGAGCTGATGAGGCCATCCCCACTTTCTCAGCGAGGGACTGGTTGTTCTGCTTTCTTTCTGGTGTGGCTGAATGGTTCTCTTTGGCCTATTCTCTGTCTCAATTCCCTGAACCAGTTCCTAAAGCTACCTGGGCTCAGGAGGCAATCCCTATGCTCCATCATACTATGTTTGGAACCTGGGGACTTTATGGTATCACTGGATATACAGGACGCCTGCTTACGGGTACTTACAGAGACCTTTCCTCAGCATGGACTGAGGTTTGCTATATCACAGCAACACTTACAATTTTTCGGGCTCTGCCTCTTGGGACTGTCCTCAGCCCCACAGGGGTTTACCAGCGTTTTGGATTTTCTGACAGTTCTCCTGTTCAGTATATCCCAATGCTCCTGTACCTGGACGGTCTCCTGCTCTTAGCAGGATCACCGGGGTACTTTACTGCCAGATCAGGATGACCGTGGCTTCTTCAGGGTGCAGACGTTTAATCAACGGGGAATAAGTCCTCCCTCTCTGGGTATTCTTCATCTAGGAGCCCTGCTGGATTCTCAGAATCTGAGAATTCTTCTGGCGTAAGACGGAGTCTCCACTCTTCCATTAGGAGTCCATGGATGTCTACGCAGTCGACATATGTCTTTACACTCTGGGATGCATGATCAAATATTCAGTGTCTGCCTTTGGAAGGGTGGAATGGGCTCAGTTCCATTCCAGGCCTTTCCATAATTGGCTTATCTCCAGATGGAACGAGTTTTTTCTGTCAGATCACTGTTCGAACGATGTGCTCTCTCCGGAGGCAAGTCGGTCCCTTTCCGGGTGGCTATGGCCATCTCGTCCAGGGTATTCTTTGCTATGGACAGTGTCTGGTTCGCATCCATTTCAGTGCAGTTGGACGTCTGTCGATTCTACCCTGTCAATTAACTTGTTGGACCTTTAGCCTGTCTTGGGCCTTCACTCTGGCATAACTCTTGTTTCCCGGTGAACTTGAAAAGGTTCAGTCCGACAGGGTCAGGACAGTGGCTTCCTTTTTAGCAACACTGTTGGTTGGGTGGCAATGACAGGTATGTCACACATTCGGACATAGTCCGAGGGTCTCCTCCCGACCATCTTGGCAGCGTTCATTTCAGGAGCTCTCCATTGGGAAGCGGGAGTCCTCAGTCGTCACGACGTGCATCCCGGGGACTAGTCTCTTCCCCAAGAGAGGTTTCATCTCCTGGTGAGCAGGGGGGGCCCCTGAGGTGGCCCTCATGGCCTTCTGACTTTATCACACTATGGTGTTACAGTCCAGCTCTCGGGATTCTGAAGCAACTTTCAGTGACTCTTTGTCGGTGAAGTGGTCCTTCCACTTTGCGTACCTGTGTTCTCCGGTCTCCCTTCTTCCTCGAGGGAAGTGTTTCAATCAAGACGGAGATGCTTTCCTGCTGGTGGCTCCTGATTGCCCCAGATGTCAGGGGTACTTGGATTTTCGGATTCTCTCCATCGATACTCCATTCCTGATGCTTCACTGCCCGGACCTGTTGTCTCAGGGTCCTTGGTTTTGCCAAGGACCTGGGTCGTTTGTCTTTGACTGCGTCCCTACAGTGGTCTTACGGCTTCCCTGGCTTTGTCATCGTTGGAATGATTAGAGCACATAGATCAGCTTTTGCTGGGACCTACAAACAAACTGTGGCAGCCATAATTCTTATGGTATTGTACCTGTTGATACAATCCTCCGGTGTCCAGGATTTCCAGATATTCTGGCATTCCTTCCGGCTGGCTTGGGTTTCTCCCTCGGCCTGGCCTTCCTGACAGTGCGGATCCCTACACTGTCAGTAGGGTTAAGATATGGAATTGCTCCACTCTGGTATCCAGTTCATCCTTTGGAGTGTTTTCTGGATTATGCCTCCTTTTGTCCTCCCTAGGGACTCCTTGGGAGTTAGTAGTGGTTCTTCGTTCCCTCCGGGGACAGTCAATGGAACCGCTGGTTGTGATAGCCATTACATGGTCTATTGCTTAGGCTCTCTCTTTCTCTCAGGGTGTTTATATCAACCAGGAGAGTGTCTGAATTGGGAGCGTTCTCATGTGGTTCCCTCTTCTGGAGGGCATCATGTCAGGGTGTGAGTTGCTCCGCCCTGTGTTTCTTTTTAAAGTGGTTTTTAGGTACCATATTCTGGAACTTATGGTACGGCCATTCAGTCCCCAGTCCTCTCGGCTGGTGTGGCCTCATTGACTGTGGTCCGGCCTCTTGGGATTTATGTGATCCGTTCAAGGTCCTTACGGAAATCGGACCCCTTATTGGTGGTCTGCGATTTCTGGTTTTCACAGGAAAGGATGGCCGGCCTATAGCCAAATGTTGGCTCGATGGCCTTGTATGTCTTCCTCAGGGGCCTATCCATGGGTAGGCCTTTCTGTTGAGGCTTGTTTTCTCGGGCCATGTAACCCTCGAGGGCGGCCCGCTGTGGCGCCTCGCTGTTTTGCCTTACTAGGTGACCACGCCTTTTTAAGGTTCTAGGCATTGGTTTCCTTTGCCTCTCAGGATGCTTCCTTTTTGGCGACGGATTCTCCTCTCAGCACAGGAGCGTCCCCACCCTTGGTTGAACTGCTTTGAGACTGAAGTAGAAAACAAGAGATATGGTAAGAACTTACCTTTGTTATCTCTGTTTCTACGAAGTCCATAGGGTCCACAGGGCGCCCGCCCTGACGCACCTGGCTTCGTATGGGCTGTGTGGCTGGTCACCGGTTTTCCATCTCCCATTTCTGTGAGTATGGTTATTGAGTGTTCCAGTTTTCTCTCTCTTTTTCTCTCCTCCTTCGGCCTTTGGCTACTTACAAACTGAGGTGCCTCTGGCTGGGGGGTGGGGTTATAGGGAGAGTGGACCCAAGTGCATCCTGGGAGCTAAAAGCTTTAACTGCGTGGTGCCCGGATTTGGTTCCCATCCTATACCCCCAAGGTCAACCCTGTGGACCCTATGGACTTCATAGAAACAGAGATAACAAAGGTAAGTTCTTACCATATCTCTTGTTATTCATGTAAATATTCCCCAAAATGGCGACGTCTGTGCATTTCCAGCTTCTCTTTCTGTACATCCCATGGATATTGCGCATCTTTCCTGTAAGCCTAGAGGCAGCAGTGTCTTGGTCACGTGCCTTCAGCTTTCATGGTCTAGTACAGGCCTGGCCAACCTGTGGCCCTCCAGCTGTTGTGTAACTACACATCCCAGCATGCCCTGCCACAGTTTTAGCATTTCCTTATAGCCAAACTACAGCAGGGCATGCTGGGACTTGTAGTTTCACAGCAGCTGCAGAGCCGCAGGTTGGCCAGGCCTGGTCTAGGTTATCAGAACACATTATGGCCCTCATTCAGAGTCGGGCGCTTGATGCAAGTGATCGCTCTGAGGGTGGCCGCTTGCATTTTTTAGTGCGGCCTCCTGGTCGCTAGCTGAGCTGTGGGTTACCACCCACAGCTCTAGCGAGCGACCAGGTTAATGGTCGCAATGGTCAAGACCATCACGACCATCGGGGCATGCGACGAGATCCTAAGGTTGGGTCTCGGCATCCGCAAGCCCCAGGGAGCTTCCTGCTCTGATCGAGCAGGAAGCTCCCCACTGACATCACTGGTGATGTCAGTGGGGCCGCCCACAAACGGTCAGGTGTTCCTTGAGGAACGCATCCGTTTGCTCAGCCACCCCCCCTCGGCCCGCCTCCCAAACGGGGCGAGCTGTCACTCTCCATCGTTTGGTGCGAGACCCATAGCGATGGAGCGCCCGACGCTAGTCGGTACCGACGTGCGCATGCCCAGTAGTAAAACATCAACCCGGTTGCGAGCGCTCAGCGCTTGCGACTGGGTCTGAATGAGACCCTATATCTAAAGTATATGAGATATACTCTCCAGTGATGGCTCAAAGCAATCTCCAGCGCAAGTAAATTATTAACACAAACATGTCCGCACCTGTGTTACCCATATTGTCCATTTGGCCTAATGACGCCTTTGTCTTTTGGTCTTCATGCATATTGGAGTTTCCTGTTCATGCCTTCCGTACTAAGGAGACCAATCATGTAACACGTCATGTTTAAGTCACAATAATTTTGTATTCCTTCATAATGACTAAATATACTGTAATAAGTGTCAGGCTTATCACAGGAGGAATGTAATTAACCTGTTACTGTGAAATTGAAATTCTATTTAATTTTGGTTTCCTGATGTGATAACTGATGTAGAGTTTGGGCTGGATCCCTGCTGTGATATATACATTATCTGTATGTAAAGAACCGATGTAGCTCTGTAAGGTGTATACGCTCTGACTATCTGAGAGGAGAGAACCTGTGTAACACCTTCTATGCTTTGGAGTAACTGTCTTTGTATAGACAAATCCTATGAGCAATAAATATCCAATTGCCCCAGACACCTGCATCTGCTCGTATCCTGTGACTACCAGAGAAGCACCAAACACTACTTCCAGCTGTTCTGGTTTGAGCCCAGTGTCTCCAAGCTCAGTCCCTCTGCCAGCTACCATGTGCCAACTGGTCCACAGTGAGAGATCAGTGGCAATTAGCCAGCACCACCCAGGAGGCATTGGGGGGAGTCAGTAACAGGCGGTTGCTGACAGTCCCTAGGAGTATTAAAGTAAGCCCAAAATAATTCTACAGTCACCTGGAGGAACATCTGACACTTTGGGGCTTGTCACCTCCACTCACAATCTGTGTATCCAGCAAAGGCAGTGATCGCGGTGTTGACAAAATATGTGGGTCCCAGGGACCCTCCACTTTAAAAAAAAAATGGGGTCCTACCTGACCATTTCTAGGTCCCATCATAATTTATGCTTTAGAGCTCCCCATATGCCTCTCAGACCTCCCCTAACCCCTTACAAATGATGCCACACAGCCATGCCCGGCCTTTACACATTATGCCGCACATTAATGCCCTTTACACATTATGCCGCACAGCAGTGCCCGGTCTTTACACATTATGCCGCACATTAATGCCCGATTTTTAAACATTATGCCACACATTAATGCCCCGTCTTTACACATTATGCCATGCAGTAATAGACCTTACAAATGATGCCACACAGCCATGCCTGGCCTTTACACATTATGCCACACATTAATGCCCTTTAGTCCCACTATGCATTGCCCCAGTAGTAGTCCCCCCCATGCATTGTCCCTAGTAATTGACTCCCTATGCATTGCCCCCAGTAGACCCCCTATGCATTGCCCCAAGTAGGAATCCCCCTATGCATTACCCCTAGTAATAATCCCCCTATGCTTTATCCTTAGTAGTAATCCCCCTATGCATTGCCCCTAGTAGTAATCCCCCTACGCATTACCCCTAGTAGTCCCCCTATGCATTGCCCCCAGTAGTAATCCCCCTATGTATTGCCCCAGTAGTAATACCCCCATTCATTATCCCTAGTAGTCCACCTATGCATTGTCCCCAGTAGTAATCCCCCTATGCATTGCCCCAGTAGTAATACCCTCATGCATTATCCCTAGTAGTCCCCTTATGCATTGCCCCCAGTAGCAATACCCTAATACATTACCCCTAGTAGTAATCCCGCTATGCTTTATCCCTAGTAGTAATCCCCCTATGCATTGCCCCTAGTAGTAATCCCCGTATGCATTACCCCTAGTAGTCCCCCTATGCATTGCCCCTAGTAGTCCCTCTGTGCATTGCCCTCAGTAGTAATCCCCCCTATGCATTGCCCCCAGTATTGGCGTCACTCACACCTTCAATTGGGCCTAATGACCCCTATGTAGCCCAGGCCTTGTGCCCACCTATATACCTACAGGCCTATTGCCTGAAATTATTCCACGGGCCTAGTGCCCGACAACCCTGGTGGTCTAGGGAAGGGGGTAAATAACGGTGGCCGAAGGCCGCCTACCCGTAAGGTGGAAGAGGCTTCAGTCCTCAGCTTCAGTCTTCTGCCGTTGGCCCATCCTGGCCAGCGGCACCGCCTCTTCCTTTCTTCCTCCTTGATCACGCCGTCTTCTGGCCTCTTGCGTGGCCGCCGGAACTGTTGCCGCGCCGCTCTTCTCTTGTCTTCGGAAGGTCTTCACTCCTCCCCTCCACCACCGGACTGAACTTTCCCTCTCAGCGGCGTCTGATTCAAGACACCGTGATTGGCTCGTCGCTTCTGCCTCCGATTGGCTGCTGGACCGCGAGCCGTGTTTGGCTTGTGGCCAGTGCCAAACAACCGCCGCTTCTGGGCAGCGAGCTCCGCTTAGCTTGCGCCTGGAGCCAAGCTTCTCCCGCCGCCACTTTACCACTGACGCTGGTGGAAGGGACCAGGCGGCCCCTTCACCAGGTACCTGCCATGGTGGCTTACCCGGCGCTGGGAACAAACACTATCCCAGCGCCCGGCACGGATGCTGTGCCGATGCTGGGATCAGACACTTGATCCCAGCATGGCTTTCCACAGCAGCAGCAGCCAATAACAGACAGCATTGTGTCTTTCTCAGGGGGACGCGCTGTGCTGCAGCCAGCTGTCAGGGATTGGCCACAGCACAACGCGTCCCCGGGGACCCGGCTACTTGTTAAAAGTGAGTCCCCATTGCTCAATAGCGGGTAAAATATGTTCTATAGCGCGTATTTGCGAACACTGAAAGGACAGTATAGGGATTTGTTCATATTTTGGTCAAAACATTTAAGCTTGTAATCCGGCATCAGGAGTTCCTAATATTCTGCTAGTTACTCTATGACTGATCCTTCATACACCACTGACTTGTAGTTACATCTTTCTTGTCTCTCAGCTACAGAAGCTAATTGTGAAACAAAAACCTATTGCCACGCGGCTGGTACCATGTAACGTATGGGTAACATCCAGGACTGGCCTGTTTTATTTTGTTTGAAAATTGTGCCTAAAGTCCTGAATGCTGTCAATCATGCCGGTATGAGGCTGTTTTGTGTGTGGCTCACTAGCCTATGCTTGTTTAGGCGTTAGCCTCTGGATCTGGGAGGTGAGCACATGTTACCAGCAGTCTAATGGTGTTTGATGTATATACAATATAGATACTTGCAGGAACCTTGATACTGGGCTGTAAGCTTAAATGTTTTGCTGAAGTCCTTGTGCTTGGATTGCTAGATGTACCCAGGTTTGTAGTGGTGACTCCAATGCCGACAACAATTGTCTTTATGTTTTGTATTAGAATAAACATGTAACCCCTGTGATAGCTATAACATAGCATAATATGTGACCGTTATACATTGTACCATGACACAACGGAACTTCCCCATTTGTTACTAATTTGGGGACCTGTCACCGTAGTCTCTATTGGAAAACTATCCATGTTACAGAGAAACAATACTTTTTTCATATATTTAATTTATTCCCAGCAGATGGATGTAACAGAAGGAAGATCTCAGAGGGACATCACATCTTATCTACAGATGGTGACATAGAAGGTCACAACAACACCCGAGATTCTCTAGGACAAAACCCTAACACCACAATTATACATCCAGCACCTCACAGTGCACATGTGTCATCTGATCCCTCTTATTATGGGGAATGTTCTCCTGATACCCCAGATAGTGGTACACCTATTATAGCTCATGCAGTAGATAAAATGTATTCCTGTTCCATAGATCCCCAACAGAACACAAAAGTCATTAATGACCAACCAACTAAGACCAGTGCAAAGCACCATACATGCTCTGAGTGTGGAAAATGTTTCATCTATAAATCAGCTCTCGTCACACATCAGAGAAGTCACACAGGTGAGAAACCGTTTCCGTGTTCTAGGTGTGGGAAATGTTTTACACACAAATCAGATCTTGTTACACATCAGAGATGTCACACAGGTGAGAAACCATTTCCATGCTCTGAGTGTGGGAAATGTTTTAAACATAAATCACATCTTGTTATACATCAGAGATGTCACACAGGTGAGAAACCATTTTCATGCCCCGAGTGTGGGAAATGTTTCGTCTATAAATCATCTGTTGTTATACATCTGAGACGTCACACAGGTGAGAAACCGTTTCCATGCTCTGATTGTGGGAAATGTTTCAGAGACAAAAGATATCTTGTTAGACATCAAATATGTCAAACAGATGAGAAACCATTTCCATGCTCTGAGTGTGGAAAATGTTTTACAAGAAAATCAAGTCTACTTAGACATCAGAGATGTAACACAAGTGAGAAACAATTTCCTTGCTCTGACTATGGGAAATGTTTTACACATAAATCAAATCTTGTAAGACATCAGAGAAATCACACAGGTGAGAAACCATTTCCATGCTCTGAGTGTGGGAAATGTTTTACCAGAAAATCAGTTCTTGTTATACATCAGAGAAGTCACACAGGTGAGAAACCATTTCCATGCTCTGAGTGTGGGAAATGTTTTACCAGAAAATCAGTTCTTGTTATACATCAGAGAAGTCACACAGGTGAGAAACCATTTCCATGCTCTGAGTGTGGAGTATGTTTTACAAGAAAATCAAGTCTACTTAGACATCAGAGACGACACATAAGTGATAAACCATTTCCTTGCTCTGACTGTGGGAAATGTTTTACAAGATTTGATTTATATGTAAGACATCAGAGAAATCACACAGGTGAGAAACCATTTCCATGCTCTGAGTGTGGGAAATGTTTTACACAGAAATCAAATCTTGTTACACATCAAATAATACATAAAAAAAACGAGCTGATAGACATAAAACACAATACTTTAAGCAATTCAAATGCTTAAAATCTTTTGGCTAATTTATTGTGTTTGAGGGTATGAAGTTGTGGATGCTGATGGTCTAAATGCCGACCGTCGCCATCCCGACTGTCTAATCCCGGCTAGGCTCCAATGACAGGTGTCGAAATCCCGACAGCTGTCATTTTACCTTCGCCGGGAGCCCGATGCCCGGCATACTGATCGAAGGTAAGCCAGGCACGGACAGCCATGGGAGGGAGGGTTAGGTTAGGGGCTCCCATGGGGACAACCCCCCCCCCCCGGGAGACTTAGGGGTAGGCTGCGGGGAAGTTGGGGGATAGGTTTAGGCACTTAGAGGGGGGGTTAGGAGCGCCTAAGGAAGGTTAGGAGGGGGTTAGGATAGCGTTATTTATCTTAATGAACGATCAGGATTATCACCTCTGCCGGGCTATTGCTGTCGGGATTAAGTATTACACACTGATTCCGTTTTGAGTACCAGTAATAGTAGAATGGACAATACACAGCGCCATCAGTGCACAAACATTGCTACTTTTTTTCACATAACAATCAACCTTAATAAAAGGAAAGTATATATCACACAGTCATGGACAACTGAAGGGAACAGGGAGGGAAAGTTGTATTTTGTGTTGCTAATCAAAAGCAAGTAATCCTCAGCCTCCTTGTACTCTAGCTAAGAGATCCATGTGGTGACAAATACCCAATGTCAGTCCATCGTGGAGAACATCACATCTTCCATCTGATGTTATACATATGTGATGTAATGAGTTACTGTAATTGTCATTACCTGTGTGTGATGGGGATCAGTGAAGCATAGATTATAGTAGCACACTGCCTGTTATATACTCACACACACACAGTGCTATGTATGTCCTCTCATCACTCTGCATTTCATTCCACTGACCAATTGGCTCAGATGTAGTCTTATCAGCCAGACTATATCTTACCAATCAGTCTTAGGGGGCAACTAGCTGAGGGGGCAACTAACTGTGGTAATACACAAAGCATGCAATAACTAAGTGTGTTTTCTAAACAAGTGAAATAAAAACAGTGTAACAAACATTGATCACCATATGTGACCAGGCAATTTCGTATTCAAACCTGACATTTGTTTATGTCCTGTCCTACAAATTTCACCTTTTAATAGAAAAAAAACATTTGTTAAAAATTTGGTTTTTTTTATATCGCTCCATGGTATCTTCTCTAATGATATTACATCCATCACTCTCCCTGTATATCACCCCTCTGTATACATTCCCTCCTCATTACTCCCCTCTTATAAACACACATGAGCTTTTCCTATATCACTCCATGGTATCTTCTCTAAGGCTATTACACCCATCACTCTCCCTGTATCTCGCCGCTCTGTACACATTGCCTCCTCATTACTCTACTCCCCTCTTATATACACACATGAGCTTTTTCCTATATCACTCCATGGTATCTTCTCTAAGGCTATTACATCTGTCACTCTCCCTGTATACATTGCCTCCTCATTACTCTACTCCCCTCTTATATACACACATGAGCTTTTTCCTATATCACTCCATGGTATCTTCTCTAAGGCTATTACATCTGTCACTCTCCCTGTATATCACCCCTCTGTACACATTGCCTCCTCATTACTCTACTCCCCTCTTATATACACATATGAGCTTTTTCTTATATCACTCCATGGTATCTTCTCTAAGGCTATTACACCCCTCACTCTCCCTGTATATCACCCCTCTGTACACATTGCCTCCTCATTACTCTACTCCCCTCTTATATACACACATGAGCTTTTTCCTATATCACTCCATGGTATCTTCTCTAAGGCTATTACACCCCTCACTCTCCCTGTATGTCACCCCTCTGTACACATTGCCTCCTCATTACTCTACTCCCCTCTTGTATACACACATGAGCTTTTTCCTATATCACTCCATGGTATCTTCTCTAAGGCTATTACATCCATCACTCTCCCTGTATGTCACCCCTCTGTACACATTGCCACCTCATTACTCTACTCCCCTCTTATATACACACATGAGCTGTTTCCTATATCACTCCATGGTATCTTCTCTAAGGCTATTACCTCCGTCACTCTTTCTGTATGTCACCCCTCTGTACACATTGCCTCCTCATTACGCTACTCCCCTCTTATATACACACATGAGCTTTTTCCTATATCACTCCATGGTATCTTCTCTAAGGCTATTACATCCGTCACTCTCCCTGTATATCACCCCTCTGTACACATTGCCACCTCATTACTCTACTCCCCTCTTATATACACACATGAGCTTTTTCCTATATAACTCCATGGTATCTTCTCTAAGGCTATTACATCCGTCACTCTCCCTGTATGTCACCCCTCTGTACACATTGCCACCTCATTACTCTTCTCCCCTCTTATATACATACATGAGCTTTTTTCTTATCTATTTACACTGACAAACATCCTTATCCTGTCACCATAAAAATCTTTTATACACCGCTTACAACTATAGTTATCGTTCTCTCCCTCTTCTATTTGCTGGTGTCATATCTTCAAATCCAGGCCCCACTCATAACGGAATATAAATCCAGTAAACTTCATAAACATCATGTTTTTCCCATTACCCTCCCAGTCACTATAATGTGCCTTATGGAATGCTGCTCTGTAACAAATTTACATCCATCCATGATTTTATCTCAAAAAACCACAACCTTCTAGTGATAACAGAAACATGGCTCACACAATCAGACACTCCCTCCCCTGCAGCACTGTCACACAATCAGACATTACCTCCCCTGCAGCACTGTCACACAATCAGACACTCCCTCCCCTGCAGCACTGTCACACAGTCAGACACTCCCTCCCCTGCAGCACTGTCACACAATCAGACACTCCCTCCCCTGCAGCACTGTCACACAATCAGACATTACCTCCCCTGCAGCACTGTCACACAATCAGACACTCCCTCCCCTGCAGCACTGTCACACAATCAGACACTCCCTCCCCTGCAGCACTGTCACACAATTAGACACTCCCTCCCCTGCAGCACTGTCACACAATCAGACACTCCCTTCCCTGCAGCACTGTCACACAGACACTCCCTCCCCTGCAGCACTGTCACACAATTAGACACTCCCTCCCCTGCAGCACTGTCACACAATCAGACACTCCCTCCCCTGCAGCACTGTCACACAATCAGACACTCCCTCCCCTGCAGCGCCGTCACACAATCAGACACTCCCTCCCCTGCAGCACTGTCACACGGTGACTATACGTCACACACACCTCCAGGCCTGGTAATAGTAAAGGAGGAGGGGTTGGAATATTACTGTCCCAATCTATCACATACACAGTTCTCCCACAGGTACCATCACTCACAGTTACATCATTTGTACATTCTATCAGGACTGTCACCCCTTTCTCTCTGCTTGTTGCTGTCTATCGCCCACCTGGGCCACCCCAACAATTTCTGTTACATATTTCTGCCTGGCTCCCTCAACTTCCTATCCTCAGACATCTCCACCATCATCATGGGTGATATCAGTATCACTACTGACAGTCCCCAATCATCTCATGTCTCCAATCTACTCTCTGTAACCTCCTCTCTCAGCCTCTCCAAATGGTCTCTACTCTTCAGGAGGTTCACTGCCTTGTTCTACTAACACCAAGGAAGAACTAGAAGAGGTTGTCTGTCATTGGTGCACATGTATAATATATAACTTATTGTTAGCTGTAACATGTATAGATTATATTAGATTATATACAGTCAGTGAGATATTAAGATAATTAGAAATGTGACTATATAATGAAACGTGTCATAAGGAAATTCTGAGCCATACAGCCCTAACATTAATTCCTCATATATATGATATATATATATATATATATACGTATCTTTCTCACTTGTTATATATCATTATATATTGTGATAATAAATTCTTTATTCCAAATCCCTCAATATTGATCAGCGTTTTATTCTATGTGCTCTTATGTCTATTTAAATCACATTCATTGGTGATCCCAAAACATCTTCCATAGAGAATATCATCTGATTCCTTTTACAGTACAGACAAATTAGCCAGAGTATAACGTTTTGTACAATGTATCTCTTTGTTGAAGCTTAATTTATAAGGAACATATTTTACATAATTCTATACTTACATATGCTTTATAGTGAATACAGCTCATGAAATTCAATATGGCCATTGCACAGCCATTTTGCTTTGTACAAACTTAGTAATAATAAGTAAAATGAGTTGAGATATCTTTAAGGACAACTCTCTATGAAAGTGTTTATCTGAAGAATGGTACAAGAGCTTGTCCATTTACATATAATTCTGGTCTAAGAGAAATGTACGCACCAAATATAGTGATAGAGCATCTCATAAATGAATCTATTTCTTTTTGTTTGCCAAAGGAACGAGCCAACAAGAATAAACTATGTCTAACTGCTGAATGTTATATCTGAATATGCCAAATGTCGTTATATGCTTGCATAATGTGGAATAATGTAAAATGTTCTAGATGGATGATGTAAGGGGGCGTATTACCTGAATATTGTAATAGAAAGATATAATAAACTCTGTAATAAAGTCAATCATTGTTATTTTGCATTATAACCCTGGGGGATATGCGCTCCCAGTTAAGGGCTAGATCTATTTATTTAATTAATAAATGACAAATTCTTAAGTGTACTGGATTGGAGTCTATATTACTTTGTGCAACAATGAAACACCAGGTAAAAGGATTAAACAGCTGGAGGCACTGCTGAGATACCTTTACAACACCTACACCTGTCGTTTCTTCACTTCCTCAACAAGTGGAGAGAAGTGTCTGTGCCTGCTGTGTGGCCAGCAGCTGGAACATCCCATCTTATATATCGGTGAGTATAGAAATGTTTGTATTCATATACGTATTCTGTTATGTGAGAGGAAACAGGTGACCAGTGGATGTAGCTAAAGTTGAACTCAGAGATGATTTTACATTGTTGTTGCATTTAAGTAATATTGCTAAAAATAAAGTTAATTGTATTGAGATACTGTAATAATTTTAGAATGTGGACTGATCACCCACAGCTCAGGTGAGAAGAATAATTAATTTAGAGATTATGTATTTTAATATTTGTGTAGTGAAGACTATATGAAGTTATTCTGGAGTGGGTGCCTGTGTTTCGTATGACAGATGTGTCCCAAGTGGTAATACAGACTGTAAATCAGTATGAGTGCTGGTATTTGCTTGGAGAAAAAAGGCGATCATAGAACAGCTTATCCTGAGTACGTGCAGTACTATGATGAGTTATGTTAAATGACAAGAGATGATAAAATGTGTTTTCCATTATATGGAACATTTAGTAGAAATAGTTTAACTTGGGTAGAATAAATAATAATTAAAGAAATACTGTAAATAATAGCAAACTGCATCTCTTTAAAAGTGCAGCAGAAAGTGTGAATTTGTAATGTTTACATAATTGGTATGAGTAATCTAAATGCAGAGATCAGCCTGTGTGCATGCGTAGTTCTAGTCCTTAAACCCTACACTTTCCTAAATAAATACATGATACATGCTGCTGGGACAAGTATAGCAGACTCTTTTTTTGCTGCTGTAGATACTTAGAGATTTCTTACATTGTCATTGTTACATGAACCTATTGGAAAAGATTGGAAATGTGATTTATGAGATAAAAGTGTTGATATTATTACTGCCAATAAACCAAATCTTTAATGCTACGTTATACTGGACTAAATAAGAAATGTTTGAACCAGTTGCTGATAATTATTAGAGATTATTGGTAAATCTTAAAGATTACATAGGTTGCTTATATAATTAAGGGACTTTTTATGGATAGGTTGAATGATGCATTACGTTATGTAATAGGGTAACAATTCAATATCTGGAGTGAAAAGAACAATCCTTTAACATAATTGTTAACTTTAGAACGGCATAGGAGTAATATCTTACAGCGAAGAGAAACAGGAAAAAAACGTATGAATTTTTAGATAAAGAGTTTTTAGAAAAATGTAGTTGAAAGTGGACTATTAGTGACAGAAATATGATCCTATATACTTCTTATATACAGAGCAGGATTGTAAACTTTCATGCAGATAAATGTAACCATAATTGTAATTGTTTTACTTGTTTGAATATTTTCAGAGTGAGAAATTGTCCGTCTGTGTACTTAGTACATCAGTGTATGTTACCACCATATATGTATATCCCTCCCAGATCTGAGAAAAGTTTGTTTCAAGGGGATAAAATGCTTTAACTCTTTTATAGCATAGGATTGTGTTGTATTCTTGCATCATAGTTTTCTTTTGTACCTGAGCAGAGTACTAATGAAAGAAGGTTATGACATACTTTTTTATTAGATACACAGTATCTACAAAGTGTTTTAAAGAGACAGAGGTAATATGTTTTATAATGTCACAGTTTACAATATGTAAAGAAGAATCTGCAATCTTTTTTTGCTCTTACAGATGACTCAGTCCTAATCTAACAGTGATTTATTGTTATATTCTAAGTTGTTTCAGACTTCAGTAAGAGATACTAAGCTGTTGTGGTTTTTTTGCAGAAGCAGGTTACAAAGTTTAATGAGACAAAATCCAACTGTATACTGATGAGTTTAAATGTACAGGACATTGTTTACCATCAGGTCGAAGACATTTATATCCTTAAAGGGTGGTATTTATTGTTAAGATGAATTGCATCTATTTGTTTACATACTATTGTTCAGATATTTAATAATGCTCCACTTAAACATGTTCCTACAGCCAGATTTTCTCGATGGGAGATCACAGATGTCATATTTTGAATTGTGCTACATTGATCGTCTTTATCCTCAACAGGGGGGAATATGGTTGATGGTGAGGAAAAAGGAAGACAATGAACATGTTTGCAATAATGAAATATAAAAATAGTTTTCAACAATGGAAACTTCAGCAATGTTTGTTTTAGCTGAAGCTTAATTAGATAATCCTGACTTGGTTCTCTTTACAGTGAGGGCAATGTTAGGAAATTAAAGCTTTTTACAAAAGAATATCGTATTGGGTTTTTGAGAGGAATTAAAAATATGAGCAGCCCTTGTAGAATGTGTTCATGGGTTAGTACAGTTAGGAGCAGATAATATGAGTTGCATTGTACAATCTTACTAGTATGCTCCAGCCAGAGCTAAATGTGAAAGTTGATAAACAATGTAGAGAAGAAGGTAACTACTAAAACATTTGCTAAGTATTACAGATACTGTAAATTGATTTTATTCACTTACCAAAGTAAAAGGGGATTAAAGTATGCTCTTGTCAAGTTTTCAGGATGTTTTAAAGTATGTTGTTGACATGTTTTTAGATACTGCGGAGTTTACAGCTCCGAGATGCTTAGAAAGAGATTTTGCAGGAATTTGTATGTAGACATGGTTTACCGAGTGTTATTGATAGTAAAAGGGGAACTCATTATGTCAGGGGAAGCTTTTCAGAAAATGTGTGAAATTATGGGAATAGAATTAAAGTTACACGTCATATTAGACTTAATGGTGTTATAAAAAATAGGCTAGTTAAACTTACAAAGGAGACAGGAATGGCATTGTCTGAAGGCCTACATTTGGTGCTTCATAGTATTAGAATCACACCTAAGCCTCATCTCAATCTCTCTCCTTATTTACTGTTTATTTGGACTACAATCAAGATGTTACTAAACCAAAGTCTGATTTGAAATTGCAACATGATTTGACTGTTCAATATGTTATACAATTGTCTAAGCAGCTATAAGAAGATCTTTGGAAGCTCAACAGGATATTCAACAAATCCCGGCATTTGTTCCAGAAGATGAAATACAGCCTAGAGACTATGGTATGATGAGAAGTTTTCCTTATGTTCTGGTTCCGTTACAGATCAATGGGATGGTCCTTGGCATGGCAAAGTAATGCTGACAACAGGTACAGCTATAAAGGTTGCTGAGAAGGACACCTGGATCCACGGCTCACATTGAAAAAGGTCAGAGAGATCCGAGCTTAAAGGGGACTAAAAGACTCAGACTCAAGTGCTGATATAAAGACTGAGATATAGAGACTAAGTTGCATTTATGAGAACTCTTCCATCAAGATTGAGATGATTGCTTACAATAGACTCTGCCTATAGACTAACAAAGAAAGCTTTTCATTTTCCTTAGTTGGTAGCTGAAACATTCGTGTTTATTGTAACATTGACTTTTTTTTTTCTGGAGAGAGGGTGAGCAAAGGTTTATGGTATGAGTACACATCCAGTAGTGTGGATAATGGGGTTTATTCTAATAAGTCTTTTCCTTCCTCTTTTATAAGCAGGGAATATGAATGGTGTCGGGAAGCTATTGAAAAGTGAATTTGTGATTACTGTACTAAATCACCAGAACAAAGGTGTATACTATGAATATTACTCAAAAGAATATCCAATTCTACAAACTTATTCATTGATGGGTAAAGTATTAAATGCTACTAATAGTTGAATTTGTGCCATTGTTGAGTTGAAATATACTGAAATTACTAAGATAGTTACCATAGAAACAGAGTGAGGATTGTGTAATTAAAAGTTGTGAAGAAAAAGGGTTACTGATAACTATAACGTGACAAAAACACTAGTAATTGTGTTAGATCCATATGTAAGTGAACGCATTCCTTTTTATTGTAATAAGATAGTTTATGAAATGAAGCAAACTACACCTCAGATTTGGATGACTGCAGGAATGGTTACTATTCCAATGCTAGAACACTCCATACAAGTAGGAAAATGTTGAGTCAGAATATTTTAATAAGATCATTACTGTGTACAAACTCTAAGTTTATCGCTGTATTGAACAATGTAAGGAAGATTTTAAAAGAGCTGAAAGCTTATTATGTGTAATAGACTTTTACAATGAGGCATTTGATTGTACACTGCTAGTGATTAGTTCTAATAGTGAGTTTTCCAAATAGTGAGACAGATTATATAAGTCAGACATATTGGCTATTGAATGATAGTTGTTACCATGATATTTGGGTTTTATGTTCTTCTACTAAATAATATTTATTATATATGTGGAAAGTATGCCTACAAATGTTTGCTAATTAATTTTGAAGATATTTTCTATTTAAGCAGACTGATACTACAATTTTATGTTATAACTCATGATAATGTGTGAAAAGTTCTTTTGCAGGATGCCAGACGTTCTAAAAGGTTCATTGATCCAGTGAATAAAAGATCAATTTCCCGGATTGATACTTGTGAGACATCGTGTTGGCACCACCTTTGCTAACATCCGTACGTATGGTAATTTGGGATATTTGGATAATCAACATGAAATTATTGAACTGGACAATTTTATTGACAATGAGACTGAACTTTATGATAGGACTTTATAGTTATGTTGGACATGAATTAAAAACATTCCTGAATGAACTGTTACTACAGCACTGTCCATAATTGATCGCTTAATTGTGCAGACTGGAGGATATTGTCTAATTTTTTTATACAAATCTTGGAATTCGTTGTTGAAAGTATTTGACCAATGATACTACAGATGAAGAAGTCATTATTATCAATTACATAAATGAGGCTTATAATATACAAAGAAGAATTTGAATGAATACATTTTGATAAAGATTTTGAAAATAATTTATGATGATCATGATTAGATTCTAGTTTTTGATTTCTCAGGTTTAGAAAAGTGGTTTTTCAAACATATTTTATCTACTGACAAAGTTTATTCTTGAGATTTTAATCCTGGTTCTATGCATTCTATAGTTTTGGCCTATGCTGTATTCAGATGGTTACTTAAAAAATGAGAACCGACAAAAGTGAAAACATCCAAGAAATGGAGGTTGATGAACATTACATTCCGATGTAATTTACAAGATATAGCACATGTAAAATGTGTATACCTAAGGGTGGAATTGTGGAAACTTAATTTATAAGAAACATTATATTTTATATAATTCCATATTTACATATGCTTTATAGTGAATACAGCTCATGAAATTCAATATGGCCTTTGCACAGCCATTTTGCTTTGTACAAACTTAGCAATACTAAGTAAAATGAGTTGAGATGTCTTTAAGGAGTTTGATCATTTACGTATAATTCTGGGCTAAGAGAAACATAGTGACCAAATATAGTGATGCACAGCACAATGAGCATTTCATAAAGGAATCTATTTCTATTTGTTTGCCAAAGGAACAAGGCAACA
The DNA here is from genome assembly GCA_031769625.1 of Taudactylus pleione. Lineage (NCBI taxonomy): Eukaryota > Metazoa > Chordata > Amphibia > Anura > Myobatrachidae > Taudactylus > Taudactylus pleione. The sequence goes on along the minus strand of JAUIMM010001309.1, from coordinate 181,974 downwards.
AGAGTAAACTATGTCTATCAGGATAAATGTTATATTTGAATATGCCAAATGTTATATGCTTGTATAATGTGGAATAATTAGAAAATTTAGGAGTATGATGTAAGTGGGCGTATTACCTGAAGATTGTAATAGAAGGTATAAAACCTCTGTACTCTAATCAATCATGTTTATTTGCTGCATTATAACCGTAGGGATATGTGCTCCCAGTTAAGGTCTAGATCTATTTATTTAATAAATGACAAATTCTTAAGTGTACTGGATTGGAGTCTATTACTTTATGCAACAATGGAACACCAGGTAAAAGTTAGGATTCAACATCCTATATGTCACACTGTAATGATATAATACACTACAGGGATATAGTGATTACAGACATGCTCTCAGTATATGATGTGCAATCACACACACATAGAATGACAAATGAGAGTTACCTTTGTCTATGTGTCACACTGTAATTATATAATACACTAGAGGGATATAGTGATTACAGACATGCTCTCAGTATATGATGTACAATCACACACACATGGAATGACAAATGAGAGTTACCTATGTCTATGTGTCACACTGTAATGATATAATACACTAGAGGGATATAGTGATTACAGACATGCTCTCAGTATATGATGTGCAATCACACACACATGGAATGACAAATGAGAGTTACCTATGTCTATGTGTAACACTGTAATGATATAATACACTAGAGGGATATAGTGATTACAGACATGCTCTCAGTATATGATGTGCAATCACACACACATGGAATGACAAATGAGAGTTACCTATGTCTATGTGTCACACTGTAATTATATAATACACTAGAGGGATATAGTGATTACAGACATGCTCTCAGTATATGATGTACAATCACACACACATGGAATGACAAATGAGAGTTACAAATACTTAGAATGAATGTATAATCACTTTATTACAGGATTGCAGCATATAGATGATGAGCGTTTTATAAAACATATCACTTTTCTAATCATTACTGTTCACCATCTTAGGTCCGTATTCAATCAGACGCGAAAAGTCGGAGAAGTTTCACCTGTCTGATTTTCAGCCTCATTAACCAGTTTCAAAGGTGAAAACTTTTTGCACACGTCCCGGCTTTTCGCCTTATTCAATTCCAAAGCAGGCGAAAACGGGAAACGGCGAATGCGGAACAGGCAGAAAGTACTGAAACAAATGGGGGAATCAGTCTGTTCCCCCCAAAAACATGCCCCGACAAAGGAAATGAATATACATGTGTGCTAATTTGGGGTACTTACAGTAAGTTGGGTAAATTGCTTGCTTTTAGCGTCTTTGTAAAAGTGGTGAAGAATGATTTAAAGCAGTATTTGTAGGTGGAAATATGTGCTCCAGGCAAATTTTGGGTACTTGAAAATGGGTGCTAGCATATTTTAAGGCTCAAAAAGTGAACTTTTTAAAAAATGTGAAAAACCCACCTACAATCCTAAAAACACCTGACCCATCCTTGCAGACCAACAAGAAGTCTATTTTGCTAGTTTTTATGCTTGACCCCCACTTTGGGGTATTTTGGTTTTTAAAAAAAAAGTTTTTTGGTTGATTTGTCCTTTGGGGGCTGTCCCAAGGGGTCTGAGTCGTTTCCCCATGTTTGAACCCCAAAATAAAGATTTTGCACTTCTTTTCACCTGCTATTTATAGGAGATACTTTTCCGCCTATTACAATGCATTGAGTTACCGCGTAGGTGAAATCCGCCTGGAATTGAATTTGGAAATACTTTGAAAACAGGCGGAAAGTCCGAACCCGCGGAAACTTATCTCCAAACTGCACTTTTTGCCTCTTATTGAATCCGGCCCTTAGACTCTATCTAATTGATTTTAATATTTTTCTAAGCAAGGTCTTTAATAACTTAATAATAAAAGTTACATTTTATGTATGATTACTTCTATTTATGTGCACCATTATAGGAACATTCCTTCTCCCTCTGTCTGTGTGTTATACTGTAATCTGGTATTATAGATGTATCATAGATGTATATGCATATTCCTGCCTCTAATATATTTCAGTAACTGGTTCAGGCTCAGCGGCTCCACCTTCTTCTTATATTGTATATGATGGTAGCGCAATAAATACCAATTGGTGGGATCTATTGGGGCCCTGTGAGGATGTAGAAACTCCAGCTAGGATGAGTCTCCCCAGAATGGTTGTTATTACGCTGCCATCATATACAGTTACAGTGTTATTATCTCTGTACCATCATGTATAGTTAGTGTTATTACGCTGCCATCATATACAGTTAGTGTTATTACGCTGCCATCATATACAGTTAGTGTTATTATCTCTGTACCCTCATATACAGTTAGTGTTATTACGCTGCCATCATATACAGTTAGTGTTATTATCTCTGTACCATCATATACAGTTACAGTATTATCTCTGTACCATCATATACAGTTACAGTGTTATTAGCTCTGTAGCATCATATACAGTCACAGTGTTATTATCTCTGTACCATCATATACAGTTACAGTATTATCTCTGTACCATCATATACAGTTACTGTGTTATTAGCTCTGTACCATCATATATACAGTTAGTGTTATTATCTCTGTACCATCATATACAGTTAGTGTTATTATCTCTGTACCATCATATACAGTTAGTGTTATTATCTCTGTACCATCATATACAGTTATAGTATTATCTCTGTACCATCATATACAGTTATAGTATTATCTCTGTACCATCATATACAGTTATAGTATTATCTCTGTACCATCATATACAGTTACAGTGTTATTATCTCTGTACCATCATATACAGTTATAGTATTATCTCTGTACCATCATATACAGTTAGTGTTATTATCTCTGTACCATCATATACAGTTAGTGTTATTATCTCTGTACCATCATATACAGTTAGTGTTATTAGCTCTGTACCATCATATACAGTTAGTGTTATTATCTCTGTGCCATCATATACAGTCAGTGTTATTATCTCTGTACCATCATATACAGTTACAGTGTTATTACGCTGCCATCATATACAGTGTTATTATCTCTGTACCATCATGTATAGTTAGTGTTATTAGCTCTTTATATGTGACCTGCAGACACTCCTGGTGACTGATTACGCTGTGATCAATGCTCTCACTGCGTCGCCTCCACTTCCCGCTGCTGTACTTCGTTTACGGGTGACTATAGCGTATGTAGTGTTCATTCTAGCACCCTGCACCAGTCATAACCCGTGTAGTTCCTCTTTCCTGCCTGGGGTGTCGCTCTCTGCTCTGGTGACTCTACCACTCTCAGCTGATGCAACAAACTGCTATGATACAGACCAGAGTTTGCTAGAAGCACCAGAGCAGAGAGCGACACTCCAGGTACAAAAGAGGAACTACACAGGCTGTGAGGGTGCAGGGTGATAGAATGAACACTACGTATGGATTAGCAGCATTGCATTGACTGTCACTAGATACCGCCTACATAATGTTCTTTACTTAATTTTTAAACTCTATTCATTGTGTTTTTCCTCTACACATCTGGATTGTGCTCTGAGCAGCAAGTAGGGTCAATGAATATTAGCTAACTGAAATTGTATTCTCCCTGTGTCGAGTTCTCTGATGTCTCAGAACATGTGATTTATTCTTAAAACATTTCCCACATTCAGAGCATGGAAATGGTTTCTCACCTGTGTGACTTCTCTGATGTTTAACAAGAGATGATTTCCGTGTAAACCATTTCCCACACTCAGAGCATGGAAATGGTTTCTCCCCTGTGTGAGCTGTCTGATGTATAACAAGTTATGATTTATAAGTAAAACATTTCCCACACTCAGAGCATGGAAATGGCTTTTCACCGATGTGTGTCATCTTATGTCTAACAAGAAGTGATTTCTGTGTAAAACATTTCCCACACTCAGAGCATGGAAATGGCCTCTCACCTGTGTGACTTCTCTGATGTGTAACAAGACTTGATTCATGTCTAAAACATTTCCCACACTCAGCACATGGACATGGTTTCTCACCTGTGTGACTTCTCTGATGTCTAACAAGATATGATTTCTGTGTAAAACATTTCCCACACTCAGAGCATGGAAATGGCCTCTCACCTGTGTGACTTCTCTGATGTGTAACAAGTTTTGATTTCTGTATGAAACATTTACCACAGTCAGAGCATGGGAATGGTTTCTCCCCTGTGTGATGTATCTGATGTCTAGCAAGTTCTGATTTTAGAGTAAAACATTTCCCGCACTCAGAGCATGGAAATGGTTTCTCCCCTGTGTGACTTCTCTGATGTATAACAAGAGTTGATTTAGCTCTAAAACATTTCCAACACTCAGGACATGAAAATGGTCTCTCACCTGTGTGACTTCTCTGATGTATAACAAGATATGATTTCTGTGTAAAACATTTCCCACACTCAGAGCATGGAAATAGTTTCTCACCTGTGTGTGTTACCATATGTCTGACAAGATGTGATTTATGTGTAAAACGTTTGCCACACTCAGAACATAGAAATGGCCTCTCACCTGTGTGACTTCTCTGATGTGTAACAGAAACTGACTGACATATAGAACTTTTACCAGATTTAGAACAAGATAATATATCACCTATATGAGCTGTACTGTGTGTAACAAGATCTGATTTATCTGGAGAAAGTTCCTCATGATTAGAGGGATCAAATGACATATCCGCACTGTGAAGTGCTGGATGTATATTTAGGGTAATTGGAGTTTCTCCTGAAGAATCTTGTCTTATGTTCTTATCTTCTATTTTAAAATCTGGTGACGTGATGAGATCTCCCTGCGAGGTATTCGCGCTTGTGTGTCCATGTACTGGAAACAAATATATGAGAATAGAAAAAATTGTTTACATTGAGGAGCAAATTATCTTGACGTCTCAGCACTTTCTTAACATGTCTAAGACCGAGCTGATTTTCTTCCCACCATCTGCGTTCCCTGACCTTCCTCAATTTTACTGTCCATTGACAACCTCACTACCTCTTCTATCCCATAAGGCAACGGTCTTGGAGATATCCTTAACTCGCCCTCTGCTTCAATTCCCACATTCAGGGCCTGATTCAGACTTGAGATTAGAGTGAGATATCTCTCTCAACTGTTCATCTTGGTGAAACCATGCTGCACTGCTGGTGGGGCAGATTTAAAATGTGCAGAGAGATTTAGATTTGGGAGGAGAGTTTCCAAACTGACATCTAAATTGTAGAGTAATAATAAAGCTGTGCAGTATTTGTGGGCTACATGCAAAAGCAGCCAGTATTTACCCCACATGTAAAAAATTTTATGTATTTACACCCTTTGCATTGCAATATGGTTTGTTCAGGTTCACAGTTGAGAGTGATATTTCTCTCTATTCCCAAGTCTGAATCAGGCCCTCAGTCCCTCTCCCACACCTTCAATATATCTTCAGATCAGACCCTCTCTCACCCTGTAGGTAACTAAGACCCTCATCCACTTACTGTTCAACTCCAGACTGGGCTACTGTAACCTCCTCAACACCCATCTCTCTTCACTGTAATCTGTCCTCAATGCTGCTGCCTGGCACTTCTTAAAATTACAGCTTCTGCCTCCCCTCTACTACAGGTCCTACACTGGCTCTCCATCCCTCTCAGAACCCAATTCAAACTCCTCACACTCACCTATATAGCCCTCACCCAATCATCACCCCCTACATCTCCAACTGCATCTCCCTCCACTCTCCCATCACCTACTTTGCTCTACCAATGCCTGGCGCCTCTCCTCCCAAATCAGTATATCCTCCCACTCCTGCCTTTAAGACTCTGTCCCTGTTGCTCCCCACCGCTGGAACTCTCACCCTCTCAGATTCTCCACCTCTCTCCAAAGCATCCCACAGACTTTCAAAACCTACTTCTTTACTAAAGCTTCCCTGCTCTCATCCTAACCCACCGCGCTATGCTCCTCACTCAGTCTCTCCTGTGTGACCCATCTATCAGCCCCTCCTCCTATAGATTGTAATCTCTAATGAGCAGGGCCCTCTTCCCTTCTGTGCTTTCGCTCCCCTGACCTATACTATCACCTCCTCCCCAATACTAACAGCGGCACCGAACCATTGGGCTCAGCCCGTGCTGCTTCTGTGATTACTGTGACTATAAGCTGCAGTGTTGTTATAGCTGGTGTCCCATATGCTACAATGTTTGGTACTGTAAGTCTTTTGTACTATTCCCTTGTTAGGCTTCCAATGTGTTCTGTTTATATACTGTGTAAGGCAATGCTGAACCCATATAAATAATGGTAAATAATACTATTAGTGAGTCCACGATGTATAATTTGAATTTGTAAACTACTGTACAGCTACTTTATTACAATAATAAATGTACATACACAATATATGGCTCTTGCTGCACAGATAAAGTGTTGTGATAAAAATACGATCTTACCGTAAAATCTCTTCCTTGGAGTCCATCTGGGGGATGCCTTACATCTGGGTTATGTGTAGTGATGGGTGGTGTACATCTGGGGGATGCCTTACATCTGGGTTATGTGTAGTGATGGGTGGTGTACATCTGGGGGATGCCTTACATCTGGGTTATGTGTAGTGATGGGTGGTGTACATCTGGGGGACGCCTTACATCTGGGTTATGTGTAGTGATGGGTGGTGTACATCTGGGTTATGTGTAGTGATGGGTGGTGTACATCTGGGGGACGCCTTACATCTGGGTTATGTGTAGTGATGGGTGGTGTACATCTGGGGGACGCCTTACATCTGGGTTATGTGTAGTGATGGGTGGTGTACATCTGGGTTATGTGTAGTGATGGGTGGTGTACATCTGGTGGATGCCTTACATCTGGGTTATGTGTAGTGATGGGTGGTGTACATCTGGGGGACGCCTTACATCTGGGTTATGTGTAGTGATGGGTGGTGTATATCTGGGGGACGCCTTACATCTGGGTTATGTGTAGTGATGGGTGGTGTACATCTGGGGGACGCCTTACATCTGGGTTATGTGTAGTGATGGGTGGTGTACATCTGGGGGACGCCTTACATCTGGGTTATGTGTAGTGATGGGTGGTGTACATCTGGGGGACGCCTTACATCTGGGTTATGTGTAGTGATGGGTGGTGTACATCTGGGGGATGCCTTACATCTGGGTTATGTGTAGTGATGGGTGATGTACATCTGGGGGATGCCTTACATCTGGGTTATGTGTAGTGATGGGTGGTGTATATCTGGGGGATGCCTTACATCTGGGTTATGTGTAGTGATGGGTGGTGTATATCTGGGGGATGCCTTACATCTGGGTTATGTGGAGTCGGACACATTAAAAAACGTCTCCCACCCGGTTCCCATCGGCTCCCATCCCCTATATAACTACTCCCAAGCCACCGTAAGCTCAATCTAATGTTTAACAAAGCCGGAGGAGAGCCACGGAAGAACTGAGAGAACCAGAAACCAACAGTTATCCAGTATGAAAAACAAGGGAGGGATCCCGGCATCCCCCAGATGGACTCCAAGGAAGAGATTTTATGGTAAGTAAAAATCGTATTTCCTTTATCATCCATCTGGGGGATGCCTTACATATGGATGATATACCATATACCAAAGCAAGCCAATTAAGGGCAGGGGAAGCATAGAACTGACCGCACTAAGAATTTTCTGCCCAACACTAGCATCTCTTGCGCTGAATGTATGGATGCGGTAACATTTTGTAATCTTGTGAAAGTGTGTACGGATGACCAGGTCCTGTAGATGATTTTCAGAGTTGCTCAACTGAGGCACCATGCCGTACAGCCCAAGAAGCTCCAACAGCACGAGTAGAATTAGCCCGAATTGAGGCTGGAACTGTCATATTCGAGGAAAAACATGCCTGTCTAATAGCAGAAGTGACCCATCTAGCGATTGACCATTTTGAAGCAGGCCAGCCTCTAATTTGGTGCATCGATCAACACCAACAAAAACATTTTGTACAAGTAAAAACAGTGACTTGTTTCTTAGAACACTTGTCTGGCTTATCCATACTGAGAAAGACAAGTCTACTCCAAACAGAGAGCTACCTAACTTCCCATAGAAAGAGCTCCGGGGTTACGGCTTAGCTTGTCAGGCCTCCATCACGCAGTGCCTGCTCTGACTTCCACCAGACCTCAGCGCTCTGGCTTTGCAGGAGCCTGTATTTTAATCAAAATAAATACCTGGGGGAGTGGATGCGTGGCCGGGCGCCGGGTCCTGCTAATTCCGGACACCTGTGAACATAGCATCCAGCATCTGCGGCTCAGCCTAATGATATCACCGCTGCGCGATTACACGTGCAGCAGTCATTTACTCACTCTTTGACACATAGCCTCCGGCGCTTGCCAATGACGCCACCCGCCGCAGGCTCTATGTGCAGCGGCGCTCTATCTATCCGGCCACCTGTTTAATCTCTGGCCTGGAAACTACTTGTGGCCCCTCCTGATGACATCACTGCTGTGCGCCTGAACGTGTCAGCGACGGCCTGGAACCAGCAAAGTCTCTCTCCTTTAAAAGCAGCAGTATGTCTCTGCTGCTGTAACCCTCAAACCAAATGCAGCGCTGAGGATTGAAGCAGTGTTGTGCTGAGCAGCCTCTGGAGGTGTGAGACAAGCCGACTCTACAGGATCTGTAATAACAAGGCCCAGCCAATCTGCTCTAAAGCACTGTGCAGTATAATGGTAACAAGATTCTTATACTAGTAACATATATGACCTTTATGCCTGCGGCCCCCTCAGATGTGTGTCTGGCATGGAGAGAGACCCAGGGACATGGTAGTTTGGTGACTCTCTCAGTGGCCGTCTTTAAAGTGGGATCCAGGTTCATACAAACCATCTAATCTATATAACTCCCTCTCTGTTGGTGCTTCTCCAGGAACCAAGCTCCCAAATCCAAAGCTTTAACATAAAGAAATAAAACCTAACTAAAAGCTAGGACCTATCTAGTGCCTTACTCCAAAGGCACTAAACACAAGACTGAGCTTATGGTGGAAAGTTATTATATATATATTTTTATTCTTTATTTTTTATTTTCATTATCCCATTAATATGTCATTTTTGCATTTCCTATCCTATATGTATTTTTATTAATTTTTTGAGTGTTTAATTTTACTATTTACTGTGGTCTTCTTATTAAATATTAGTATCTTTAGCGCCTGTCTATCTGTGCTTTCGATTTCTTGGTAATTGTTGGGAGGGTCCAGATTCCTCCACCTCTATGATGGCTGCTTTATACTAATTAATCCCCTGGTCCTCTACACACTCCCTACATTTATCCTGGTCCACTGAGGTGGTTATAGTCCAGCGCCTATTTTTTGTCTGTGTGTTATGGTGGAAAGGGAGGAGTTATATAGGGGTGGGAGCCAGTTTTCAATTAGCTAGTGTCCGACTCCATCCTTCACTATATATAACCAGATATAAGGTGTCCCCCAGATGGATGATAAATGTATATTATGCAGCTGGGTCCAGCCCAAAACCACTCTACATAAGTTAACAAATCATTAAACAAAAATTAAATATAATTTAAATTTCACAGTAACAGGTTAATTGCAAATTGAGCAATAATATTCTGCATATAATCCTATGTAGTATCAGTAGGCCAGGCCAAGCCCTTTGGCTGAGCGTGTAGAATTAGGGTTTGTTGTAGCAGGGCATGGTTGCACCCTAAGCCGGCCCCATCCACTGAGCGTGCAACACCATTACCTCATGCGGAAGGGGCGTGACACACTGCTTCACTAAGTGCAACAATGACCGTCCTAAGGACGCCCGATTGCCCGCATATACTGGCCAGGGAGCCAGTCAGTCCACAGGATACTCTGCGGGTGATCCAGAAGCAATCCTGGCTGTAGGCACCCTGCTAACCAGGAACAGGGACCAGCGGGGTAGACAGTGCTGCACACTGAGCCTCTGCGCCCTTTGCGACGACACAGGTCATCCACAGCTAGTTACAGCACTGTCTACAACACAAGGAGAATATGCAACTCCTTTCTGTAATAAGTCTTTATTACTCACCTGTGGCGATATCTGTAGGGATTTCCTCCTCCTTACACTGCTGATCACCCCTCACATACGTCTCTTCTACCTCTGTATCTTCTGCTTTATTATCAGTCACATACGTCTCTTCTTCTCTCTCTGTATCATCTGCTTTATTATCAGTCACATACGTCTCTTCTTCTCCCTCTGTATCTTCTGCCTTATTATCGGTCACATACACCTCTTCTTCTACCTCTGTATCATCTGCCTTATTATTAGTTACATACGTCTCTTCTTCTCTGTATCATCTGCTTTATTATCAGTCACATACGTCTCTTCTTCTCCCTCTGTATCATCTGCCTTATTATCAGTCACATACGTCTCTTTTTCTTCCTCTATATCTTCTGCCTTCATATCAGTCACATACGTCTCTTCTTCTCCATCTGTATCATTTGCCTTATTATCAGTCACATACGTCTCTTCTTCTCCCTCTATATCTTCTGTCTTCATATCAGCCAGAATTTCACCCTAAGTAACCCACAAAACAATTAAATAACATTTTAAAAATGTCAGATTTCATGAAATTACATTAAGTAGAAGAATTCTGGATAATAAGACACACACAGCTTCTCTACATATCATATAGTGACAGTCACTTTGGTATATTGGTGAGACTGTAAATCCCACCTACCTGATGCTCCTGTGGGATCCTGTGATTCTCCTCTGTACAATACTGGGAATTAAGAGGATGGGGACATCTCTCTGGGGTATTTCTGTGACTGGATCCATCTGTAGGAGACAGACAGTGACTGAGTACATTGTATATATGTGATTAGCAGATGATAAGTGTATATAGGAGGCCCCCATACCTGATCTCCCCTGTACAACAAATGAGTCTCTTACCCAGTGATGTGAGGGACCGGTGATTCTCCTTCATCATGTCCTTGTGCAGACCCCTGTGTTCCTCTATATACTTCTCCTCCTGCATGGAGACATAGACAGTGACATCCTGACACCTTATAGGAACCTGACACACACAATGATACAGTCATCACCGAGACATATCCCCTGGTGTTACGGTATAATGTCCTATTCTCAGAAGTCACCTCTCCATTCATCACCCAGACACATCCCCTGGTGTTACTGTATAATGTCCCATTCCCAGCAGTCACCTCTCCAGTCATCACCCAGACACAACCCCTGGTGTTACTGTATAATGTCCCATTCCCAGCAGTGACCTCTCCAGTCAGCAGCTGAATGATCCTGTTTGTGAGTTCCAGAATCCTCTGGTCATTGTGTCTCTCATGTATCAGTGAGTGAGGTGGAGGCACCGTGATGGGGCTCTGGGTCCTGTCCTCCTGACACACGGAGACGGCTGCTGGGTGTCTCACATTCACTGGAAGTTTTCTTCACTACTGTGTAACCCTGTTTATTGGGGGAGACATCGATAAAAGGGTAAAATTATACTCATGGAGCTGTTTATTAAGGTTTCATCAGTCCATAATATGCATGAAGGGTCTGTCTTACAAATAAAACCCCTATCCCATCTGTAACTATTTACCATATATAGGAAAGTGGACAGAATATAGCACATCTCCTGCCATCTTCATTTCAGTGATAGAAAAGAAACAAAACAAGATACCATGAGCAATGTAATATATCCCAGCTCCTATGATAACTAAGGCACTGATACTATATCTCTCTGTATTATTACTATAGATATAAGTGATGTCACTGTGACACTCCCAGATCCTCTCACCTCCGCAGTCATGTCCCTGTATTATTAGTATAAATATAAGTGATGTCACTGTGACACTCCCAGATCCCCCCACCTTCCTAGTCATGTCCTTGTATTATTACTATAGATATAAGTGATGTCACTGTGACTCCCAGATCCTCTCACCTCCCCAGTCATGTCCCTGTATTATTACTATAGATATATGTGATGTCACTGTGACACTCCCACATCCCCTCACCTCCCCAGTCATGTCCCTGTATTATTACTATAGATATAATTGATGTCACTGTGACACTCCCAGATCCTCTCACCTCCCGTCATGTCCTTGTATTATTACTATAGATATAAGTGATGTCACTGTGACACTCCCAGATCCTCTCACCTCCCCAGTCATGTCCCTGTATTATTACTATAGATATAATTGATGTCACTGTGACACTCCCAGATCCTCTCACCTCCCGTCATGTCCTTGTATTATTACTATAGATATAAGTGATGTCACTGTGACACTCCCAGATCCTCTCACCTCCCGTCATGTCCTTGTATTATTACTATAGATATAAGTGATGTCACTGTGACACTCCCAGATCCTCTCACCTCCCCAGTCATGTCCCTGTATTATTACTATAGATATAATTGATGTCACTGTGACACTCCCAGATCCTCTCACCTCCCGTCATGTCCTTGTATTATTACTATAGATATAAGTGATGTCACTGTGACACTCCCAGATCCCCTCACCTCCCCAGTCATGTCCCTGTATTATTACTATAGATATAAGTGATATCACTGTGACACTCCCAGATCCCCTCACCTCCCAAATCATGTCCCTGTATTATTACTATAGATATAAGTGATATCACTGTGACACTCCCAGATCCCCTCACCTCCCAAATCATGTCCCTGTATTATTACTATAGATATAAGTGATATCACTGTGACACTCCCAGATCCCCTCACCTCCCAAATCATGTCCCTGTATTATTACTATAGATATAAGTGATGTCACTGTGACACCCCCAGACCCTCTCACCTCCCCAGTCATGTCCCTGTATTATTACTATAGATATAAGTGATGTCACTGTGACACCCCCAGACCCTCTCACCTCCCCAGTCAGCAGGTAGATTATCTCCAGGGTGAGATTTAGTATCCTCTCAGTCATGTGACTCCTGTCCTTGTCCATCCTCAGTGATTTATACAGGACACGTCTCACCCTCACGTGACTTCTAGTAACAAGAATTTGACGCCTCACTGCACAGAAATCTAGGAATGAATATAATTATTAGAAGCTATTTATTACCAGTTATTTATGTAGTGTGCACATATTACACAGTGCTTTATAGGGAATATTTAGTCACATCTGTCCCTACCCAGATGAGCTTAAAATCTACATTCCTACCACATAGACAGCCCATACACACACGTTCTAGAGGTAGTTTAGAAAGAAGCGAGCTAACCTACCAGTGTGGCTATGGAGAGTGGGAGGAAACCAGAGCACCTGGAAGAAAACAATGCAAACTCAAAGAGAACATACAAAATCCACACAGAGCCTTGTTCAGTAATTTAATTCATGACCCCTTGTGCTGTGAATTACTAATGCTGTCCACTATGCTATCACGTTGCCCATAAAAATACATGAGTGACCACTAAGGGGCCGATTCAGACCCAGACGCTGAAGGTGCCCACACACATACCGATGTCCTCACGATACGATTTTATGGCCAATTTCCTCATGAACTTTCACGGGAGCTCCCTTGCCGTCGTGATCACGATTTGGAGTTAAAAATGTCCAATCTGACTAAAGATCTATCTTGCAGCCAATGCATTGTATCCCAGATTTATTAATCTGCCCTACAGCACGGCTGATCAGAAGATGCGATATACGACGAGCGGGAACGCGCATCGGCATCGTGCTTGTGAGTATAAACTCACGATTTGTAGGTTTTTTTTACCAGATTCGTTACCAAATCGTGTAAAATGTCGCTATGTGTGTGGGCACCATAAGCCGCATTCACTCGCTATGGGCGATTGTCGCCCATCAGCACATGCATGTGTGGCAAAATACACATGCGCAAACTAGTCTGTGCGATGGGGAAGTGCTCGCTCGAAGAACACAGACAGGCCGTTCCTTTGAGTGACAGAGAGTGCCGTTTGTGGGTGTAATATGGGATGATCCGGGAAAAAGGGTATGCAGTCAAGAAGCCAGCGGCTTCCCGACTGTCATATCCCGGCGAGGGTTAAACGACCGGCATCTACATCTAGACACCTGTCATTTCACACACGCCAGGAGACTGACGCCCGGCAACCCGATCAAAGTGATGCTGGGCGCCTCTGCGTACAGCCGCGTGCGGGGGGGGTTAGGTTTAGGGCTCCCGAGGGGGACTTAGGGTTAGGCTAGGGGGAGGGAGGGTTAGTTTTAGGCACCCCTGGGGGGACTTAGCTTTAGGCGGCGGGGAAGGGGGGGTTAGGTTTAGGCACTTAGAGGGGGGATTAGGATTAGGTACAGGGGGGAAAGGTTAGGGTTAGGGGGTTAGAAATAGGTTAGTCTATACTTACCTTCGACGATCGGGATTCCAACCACCGGGCAGGGGTCCGGCGGTAAATAATACCGATTCCGGAAAAAGGGGGAGTGGATGTGCAAACGCAGGCGTGTCCGAGCGTCAAAACAGCGTTCTTTGGGCGTGCATAATTAGCATGTCAGCGTCACTGTACACTTCACCTAGTTTTATTTCAGCCTGCAGTGATCGCAGTGCTTGCGGCGGGGTAGGGTCTACCTTAAGGTCTGCGAGCAGCTGTGATGGCTCTTGATGTTACAGATTAATCATACTGTTCCTGGAGATGACGTGTGCTAAGAAAGAAAAGTGCGCGTCCTTACACCTGCGAGTGTTCACTCTGCCGTCGCTCTCTAAGACATAGAGAGCATAATTTAGCCTGGCTGTGCGATCGCGAAATTTGCATATCCGCCCCCTGATGGCTGCGAGAGAGCGCAGCTTAGCGTCCGTGTATGAATGAGCTTCTAAGTTCCATCATTCCCAGAGCCATAGACACTAAGGGGGTCATTCAGACCCACTCGCAAGCGGCAGTACGCTCGCAAGTGGGTCGATGTTCCCCACTGTGCATGCGCACGACGGAGGGAGCTCCATCGTGTGCATGCGCGAGACCCGGACTGCGACAGCCAAGCTGTCGCTCCGGGTCTCGCAGCAAAGGGGGCGTGCTGTCGATGGTGACTGACAGTACGCCCCCTTTGGTGGGCGTGCCGGGGGCGTACCTGCCAGACGGAGGCGTTCCCATGGGAATGCCTACCGTCTGAAGTCGGCCCCACTGACATCACTAGTGATGTCAGTGGGAGTGATTTTGGCTCTGATAGAGCCAAAATCACTCCAGGGCTTGTGGCTGGGAGACCCTACCGCAGGGTCTCCGTCGCAAGTCCGATGGTCAAGACCATCGCGGCCATCTTTTTGGACGCTTGTATATGCTGTGGGTGGTGACCCACAGCTATACGAGCGTCCAGGGGGACGCTCCATTATAATGGAGGAGGGCCCTGATTCAGAGCGAGCGCTCTGGTCAGAGCGTCGGTTCTGAATCAGGCCCTAAGTCAGTGTTTCTCAGATGTTCCTCTGACCCAGCTTCATAGGGCTGCTCAGTGACCACCACACGGCATTGCTGGAGGTTACACCAATGTCTCTCCCTCATGGCCAGGAGTCCTGGACCTCCAAGACACATACTTGATGCAATTTGCCTGAGGAAGCGGACCTGATCCAAGTAAAGGAGGTTACACCGACACTCCCAGGTGCCCCCCTCTATTAGTGACTTGGTAACCATGGTTGGGCTGAGCCTTCCTGGATGAGAGGGTTATTAGTCCCTTCCCTAGATATGATGTTGTCCCCAGTGTTGGGGTAAAAGTGAAGGATGACTTGTTATTGTGGCCCTTTGTATGCAGATGCTCTCCCTCTGGGTGTGTGTTTTGCAGGGGCCCCTTCAAAATGTTGCTGTGGGGCCAAATTCTCTATTTACATCCATGGTACTGAGACACCTATTCTCGGAGCTGGAAGAGATGGAATTGGTAACCTAACATCTATTCTGACAACTCAAACAGATAGAACTACTGCTCCAGCACAAATTCCAGCAGCTGGAATGAAGGGATCAGGTAATTACAGCCCTAGTCTTGAACCCAGAATGGATGGCTAAGGCACTGGTAGAACCAATTGGGGCAGCTATAAGGAATGGCCAAGGTTCTCGTAGCCCTATACCAGCACCTAGAATTGCTGGCTATTGTACACAGAGCTACATTCTGGCTCCCAGAACAGATAGCTAAAATACTCAGGGCTCCGTTGCGGTAGCCCAAACACCTGCCTAACATACTCAGAGCTCACCCCAACACCCAAAACCGTTGGTTAAGGTTATCAGAGCTCTAATCCAGAACCAGGAACAGATTGCTAATGTACTCAAAACTCCATTCTGGCACCCGGAGTAGATGGCAAACATACTCTAGCTCTGTTTGAGCACCCAGAATGGCAGGCTAACATACTGTAGCTCCATAATGGCACCTCTTCCGGTTTATCGATGCCAGCTGCATACTATCACACTATCACTGAGTCACACTTTCAGGCAACCAATGTAAAATGGTCCAAGGGGGCTCTAAAGCATAAAAAAGGGTGTGAGGAGGCTCTGAGGCATATAAAGGTGCATGTGGGGGCTCTGGGGTGGCATATAATGGCATAAGGAGCTCTGAGGCATATGAAGGGGCTTTGAGGCTTAGGAAGGGGCACAAGGGGGCAAGAGTCATATAAAAGGGCATGAGCGGCCTTTATGGCATTTACAGTGCTGTTTTTGGCAACGTCTCAGGAACCTGTAAAATGAAGAGGTGGTAATCCTACCCTCAGATCTGGTCACAGTGATGGAGAAGGCACGGTAGTGGTGAGGGGGCATGTTTCCCCACCGTGTATGCAGATAGTGCTGAGGAGCAGAGCTGGCTCCTTGCAGGGATTCTGGGCTGCACTCTGTCCTGAGCAGCAGCAGCTTCCTATGAGGAGGCTGTAATTTCTCCCTTTCTGTCAACCACCCCCAAATGAGGACGTGTACTGATAGCTCCACAGAGGCAGGGGGCGCTGCAGTGAGCTGAGCCGTTCAGGAGGATTCCATGTGGTAGTGGATAGATCCCCATCCGTAGATGTACCGACATCATCAGTTACTGTCCAATGTCATTCCCTACTATGCACGTGGACATAGATGGAGAATACAAACCTGTGGGAAGCGAAGCGAGCCCCCGTGCCCGAAGCGTGGCGAGCAAAGAGATCCTGTGAGGGGACAAATACTTCTTTTGGTGGCCTTTATGGGCATGGAATCGCACGTCCGGACTCACTCCACATCACTTCCAGGTACAACTAGTGAATGGGATCTATACACTACCGTTATACACAGTCGAGTCACATTATTATGACCACCTCTTGCATTTGACGTCGTCAGCGCATAGCCCATGAAGTACGTCACGTGGCGTGCGCTGGCTTGGTGGGTATATAAGGTGTGCGATAGGCCGTCTGCACACATATCACCCGTTGCGGTCATGGGTAAAAGGGGCGATTTATCCGAGTTGCAGAAAGGGATGATTACTGGCTCTCTGGCCAAGGGTGGCAGTATTTCTGACACAGCGCAGTTTGTGAACTCGCGTGCTGCTGGGGTGAAGGTGTATCGTGACTGGACAAATGGCACCATTGGGTATAACTGACTTGGAAACTGCGGAGCACCACGTGCCATTGATGTGAGAGGTGAACGTCGGCTACGAAGGTGCGTGTGGGCCAACCGACACGCTACAGTGGAGCAGCTCACCGTCAAAATGAACCTGGGGGGGTCACCAAACGTGTGTCTAAAATGACAGTTCAGCAAATCCTGCTGCGTATGGGGCTCCGAAGCAAACGGATGGTCACTGCACCTATGCTAACGAAGGTGCATCGCTGGAAAAGGCCTCAATTTTCACACCTGTATCGGAATTGGATCTCTGCTAATTGGTGAAGGGTTGTCTTCTCTGATGAGTCACGTTTTCTGCTTCATCGAACGGATGGACGCTGGCGTGTCAGGCGAGAAACATCGGAGAATAAACACCCTGCAACCATTGTTGTGTTCGCTCTATGGATACTCCACTATGCATCCTCCAGCAGCTGTGGGACGCACTGCAGTCAGCATGGCTCCATATACCTGTGCCCACCTACCAGCACCCTCTAGCTGCTGTCTGTGCTGGACACGGTGGTTACTCTGGCTATTAGCTGGTGCTCATAATAATGTGACTCCACTGTGTATATTTACCAGATATTGCTGACTAATTGTATTCTACCAAGTCACCAGAAAGCAGTCTCTTACCAAGCAAGGTCTGTGCTATCTGTATTATAGTAACAATGGAGACTGCACCACCTGTATTATAGTAACAATGGAGACTGCACCACCTGTATTATAGTAACAATGGAGACTGCACCACCTGTATTATAGTAACAACTGAGTCTGCAACATCTGTATTATAGTAACAACGGGGTCTGCACCACCTGTATTATAGTAACAACGGGGTCTGTGCCACCTGTATTATAGTAACAATGGAGACTGCACCACCTGTATTATAGTAACAATGGAGACTGCACCACCTGTATTATAGTAACAACTGAGTCTGCAACATCTGTATTATAGTAACAACGGGGTCTGCACCACCTGTATTATAGTAACAACGGGGTCTGCGCCACCTGTATTATAGTAACAACTGAGTCTGCACCACCTGTATTATAGTAAAAAAGGGGTCTGCATCACCTGTATTATAGTAACAACTGAGTCTGCACCACCTGTATTATAGTAACAACTGAGTCTGCACCACCTGTATTATAGTAACAACTGAGTCTGCACCACCTGTATTATAGTAAAAAAGGGGTCTGCACCACCTGTATTATAGTAACAACTGAGTCTGCACCACCTGTATTATAGTAACAACTGAGTCTGCACCACCTGTATTATAGTAAAAAAGGGGTCTGCACCACCTGTATTATAGTACCAATGGAGACTGCACCACCTGTATTATAGTAACAGATCCTGCACCACCTGTATTATAGTAACAACTGAGTCTGCACCACCTGTATTATAGTAAAAAAGGGGTCTGCACCACCTGTATTATAGTAACAATGGGGTCTGCACCACCTGTATTATAGTAACAGATCCTGCACCACCTGTATTATAGTAACAACTGAGTCTGCACCACCTGTATTATAGTAACAACTGAGTCTGCCCCACCTGTATTATAGTAACAACTGAGTCTGCACCACCTGTATTATAGTAACAACTGGGTCTGCACCACCTGTATTATAGTAACAACTGAGTCTGCGCCACCTGTATTATAGTAACAACTGAGTCTGCACCACCTGTATTATAGTAACAACTGAGTCTGCACCACCTGTATTATAGTAACAACTGAGTCTGCACCACCTGTATTATAGTAACAACTGAGTCTGCACCACCTGTATTATAGTAATAACAGAGTCTGCGCCACCTGTATTATAGTAACAATGGAGACTGCACCACCTGTATTATAGTAACAACTGAGTCTGCACCACCTGTATTATAGTAACAACTGAGTCTGCACCACCTGTATTATAGTAACAACTGAGTCTGCACCACCTGTATTATAGTAAAAAAGGGGTCTGCACCACCTGTATTATAGTAACAACTGAGTCTGCACCACCTGTATTATAGTAACAACTGAGTCTGCGCCACCTGTATTATAGTAACAACTAAGTCTGCGCCACCTGTATTATAGTAACAACTGAGTCTGCACCACCTGTATTATAGTAACAACTGAGTCTGCACCACCTGTATTATAGTAACAACTGAGTCTGCGCCACCTGTATTATAGTAACAACTGAGTCTGCACCACCTGTATTATAGTAACAACTAAGTCTGCGCCACCTGTATTATAGTAACAGATCCTGCACCACCTGTATTATAGTAACAACTGAGTCTGCACCACCTGTATTATAGTAACAACTGAGTCTGCACCACCTGTATTATAGTAACAACTGAGTCTGCACCACCTGTATTATAGTAACAACTGAGACTGCACCACCTGTATTATAGTAACAGATCCTGCACCACCTGTATTATAGTAACAACTGAGTCTGCACCACCTGTATTATAGTAAAAAAGGGGTCTGCACCACCTGTATTATAGTAACAATGGGGTCTGCACCACCTGTATTATAGTAACAGATCCTGCACCACCTGTATTATAGTAACAACTGAGTCTGCACCACCTGTATTATAGTAACAACTGAGTCTGCCCCACCTGTATTATAGTAACAACTGAGTCTGCACCACCTGTATTATAGTAACAACTGGGTCTGCACCACCTGTATTATAGTAACAACTGAGTCTGCGCCACCTGTATTATAGTAACAACTGAGTCTGCACCACCTGTATTATAGTAACAACTGAGTCTGCACCACCTGTATTATAGTAACAACTGAGTCTGCACCACCTGTATTATAGTAACAACTGAGTCTGCACCACCTGTATTATAGTAATAACAGAGTCTGCGCCACCTGTATTATAGTAACAATGGAGACTGCACCACCTGTATTATAGTAACAACTGAGTCTGCACCACCTGTATTATAGTAACAACTGAGTCTGCACCACCTGTATTATAGTAACAACTGAGTCTGCACCACCTGTATTATAGTAAAAAAAGGGGTCTGCACCACCTGTATTATAGTAACAACTAAGTCTGCGCCACCTGTATTATAGTAACAGATCCTGCACCACCTGTATTATAGTAACAACTGAGTCTGCACCACCTGTATTATAGTAACAACTGAGTCTGCACCACCTGTATTATAGTAACAACTGAGTCTGCGCCACCTGTATTATAGTAACAACTGAGTCTGCACCACCTGTATTATAGTAACAACTAAGTCTGCGCCACCTGTATTATAGTAACAGATCCTGCACCACCTGTATTATAGTAACAACTGAGTCTGCACCACCTGTATTATAGTAACAACTGAGTCTGCACCACCTGTATTATAGTAACAACTGAGTCTGCACCACCTGTATTATAGTAACAACTGAGACTGCACCACCTGTATTATAGTAACAGATCCTGCACCACCTGTATTATAGTAACAACTGAGTCTGCACCACCTGTATTATAGTAAAAAAGGGGTCTGCACCACCTGTATTATAGTAACAATGGGGTCTGCACCACCTGTATTATAGTAACAGATCCTGCACCACCTGTATTATAGTAACAACTGAGTCTGCACCACCTGTATTATAGCAACAACTGAGTCTGCACCACCGGTATTATAGCAACAACTGAGTCTGCACCACCTGTATTATAGTAACAACTGAGTCTGCACCACCTGTATTATAGTAACAACTGAGTCTGCGCCACCTGTATTATAGTAACAACAGAGCCTGCGCCACCTGTATTATAGTAACAACAGAGTCTGCGCCACCTGTATTATAGTAACAACAGAGTCTGCGCCACCTGTATTATAGTAACAACAGAGCCTGCACCACTGGTATTATAGCAACAACTGAGTCTGCACCACCTGTATTATAGTAACAACTGAGTCTGCACCACCGGTATTATAGCAACAACTGAGTCTGCACCACCTGTATTATAGTAACAACTGAGTCTGCACCACCTGTATTATAGTAACAACTGGGTCTGCACCATCTGTATTATAGTAACAATGGAGTCTGAACCACCTGTATTATAGTAACAACTGAGTCTGCACCACCTGTATTATAGTAACAACTGGGTCTGCACCACCTGTATTATAGTAACAATGGAGACTGCCCCACCTGTATTATAGTAAGAACTGAGTCTGCACCACCTGTATTATAGTAACAACTGAGTCTGCACCACCTGTATTATAGTAACAACTGAGTCTGCACCACCTGTATTATAGTAACAACGGAGTCTGCACCACCTGTATTATAGTAACAACTGAGTCTGCACCACCTGTATTATAGTAACAACGGGGTCTGCACCACCTGTATTATAGTAACAACTGAGTCTGCACCACCTGTATTATAGTAACAACTGAGTCTGCACCACCTGTATTATAGTAACAACTGAGTCTGCACCACCTGTATTATAGTAACAACTGGGTCTGCACCACCTGTATTATAGTAACAATGGAGTCTGCACCACCTGTATTATAGTAACAACTGAGTCTGCACCACCTGTATTATAGTAACAACGGGGTCTGCACCACCTGTATTATAGTAACAACTGAGTCTGCACCACCTGTATTATAGTAACAACTGAGTCTGCACCACCTGTATTATAGTAACAACGGGGTCTGCATCACCTGTATTATAGTAACAACTGAGTCTGCACCACCTGTATTATAGTAACAACTGGGTCTGCACCACCTGTATTATAGTAACAACTGAGTCTGCACCACCTGTATTATAGTAACAACTGAGTCTGCACCACCTGTATTATAGTAACAACTGAGTCTGCACCACCTGTATTATAGTAACAACTGAGTCTGCACCACCTGTATTATAGTAACAACTGAGTCTGCACCACCTGTATTATAGTAACAACTGGGTCTGTACCACCTGTATTATAGTAACAACAGAGTCTGCACCACCTGTATTATAGTAACAACTGAGTCTGCACCACCTGTATTATAGTAACAACAGAGTCTGCACCATCTGTATTATAGTAACAACTGAGTCTGCACCACCTGTATTATAGTAACAACTGAGTCTGCACCATCTGTATTATAGTAACAACTGAGTCTGCACCATCTGTATTATAGTAACAACAGGGTCTGCTCCACCTGTATTATAGTAACAACTGGGTCTGCACCACCTGTATTATAGTAACAACAGGGTCTGCTCCACCTGTATTATAGTAACAACTGAGTCTGCCCCACCTGTATTATAGTAACAACTGAGTCTGCACCACCTGTATTATAGTAATAACAATGTCTGTACTCCGAATGTAGACAAGCAACAATAATAATAATAATAATAATAATTATATTACCTGGCTGCTGTCAGAGTCAGACAGAACAATACAATGGCTGCTCTCTCCGTCTCTCCTGTTCCTGTGCTGGGAATAGATCAGAGGAGACAGAGCTCAGACCAGGGGAAAATGGCCGCCGCTCCCATAATAACTGTTATTACTGTATGCTGCCTGACTGGTATACAAGAAAATGGCCGCCGACTCCCAACACTGAGGACATGTATGGTCACTGTTACTGGAGGAGAGATTACCAAGAGGCAGGGCTGAATAAAGCGGCTCCGCCCACCCGCCGTCTCTATGGCTGCAGCCATCGCCTCCTCCCTGATAATGAGGTGAGTGACGTTTCGAGGAGCCAATCAGATTGTTAAAAAAATTAAAGCAGAGCGTAGACCGCCTAAAGGTAAACACGTGATGCTGGCTGGGGAGCTGAGGCCTGGCAGTGACAGGGTTACATAGAGCGCACAGAAGGCGACGTCTCTGTGTCCGGCATCAGCAGGTAATGCTGTCCTACTATACAGGTGGAGCAGCCTGTGGTGTCCTACTATACAGGGGTAGCGGCCTGAGGTGTACTACTATACCGGGGGAGCGGCCTGTGGTGTCCTACTATACAGGGGGAGCGGCCTGTGGTGTCCTACTATACAGGGGGAGCGGCCTGTGGTGTCCTACTATACAGGGGAGCGGCCTGTGGTGTCCTACTATACAGGGGGAGCTGCCTGTGGTGTCCTAGCCTGCGGTGTCCCACTATACAGGAGAAGAGGCCTTTGGTGTTCTAACATACAGAGTGAGCAGCCTGTGGGGAGCTGCCAGCGGTATCCATACTATACAGGGCGAGTGGCCTGTGGTGTCCCACTATACAGGGGGAGCGGCCTGTGGTCTCCATACTATACAAGGGGAGTGGGAGGGGCCTGCAGTATCAAGGTCCTATACAGGGGGAGTGGCCTGCGGTGTCCATACTATACAGGTGGAGCATTCTGTGGTGTACTACTATACAGGGGGAGCGTTCTGTGGTTTACTACTATATAGGGGGAGCAGCCTGTGGTGTCCTACTATACAGGGGAGCAGCAATACGGGAGGAAAGGCCTGTGGTCTCTGTCCCTAGAGTATATACCAGTGAGGGGAGGCCTGGGCTATATACCCTGTACTGTCACACAGTCTCCTCATACAGCAGCACTGGGGGTCTCTGTACCTATAGCATATACCAGTGAGGGGAGGCCTGGGCTATATACCCTGTACTGTCACACAGTCTCCTCATACAGCAGCACTGGGGGTCTCTGTACCTATAGCATATACCAGTGAGGGGAGGCCTGGGCTATATATTCTGTACTGTCACACAGTCTCTCATACAGCAGCACTGGGGGTCTCTGTACCTATAGTATATACCAGTGAGGGGAGGCCTGGGCTATATACCCTGTACTGTCACACAGTCTCTCATACAGCAGCACTGGGGGTCTCTGTACCTATAGTATATACCAGTGAGGGGAGGCCTGGGCTATATACCTGTACTGTCACACGGTCTCATACAGCAGTACTGGAGGTCTCTGTACCTATAGTATATACCAGTGAGGGGGAGGCCTGGGCTATATACCCTGTACTGTCACACGGTCTCTGTACCTATAGTATATACCAGTGAGGAGAGGCCTGGGCTATATACCCTGTACTGTCACACAGTCTCCTCATTCAGCAGCTCTGTATATATCAGTGAGGGGTATATACCAGCCTGGGCTAAATACCCTGTCCTGTCTTATGGTCTCCTCATACAACAGCACTGGGGGGTCTCTGTACCTATAGTATATACCAGTGAGGGGAGTCCTGGGATATATTACCTGAATGGGACATTATACAGTAACACCAGGGGATGTGTCTGGGTGATGACTGGAGAGGTGACTGCTGGGAATGGGACATTATACTGTAACACCAGGGGATGTGTCTGGGTGATGACTGGAGAGGTGACTGCTGGGAATGGGACATTATACAATAACACCAGGGGATGTGTCTGGGTGATGACTGGAGAGGTGACTGCAGGGAATGGGACATTATACAGTAACACCAGGGGATGTGTCTGGGTGATGACTGGGGAGGTGACTGCTGGGAATGGGACATTATACAGTAACACCAGGGGATGTGTCTGGGTGATGACTGTGTCATTGTGTGTGTCAAGTTCCTATAAGATGTCAGGATGTCACTGTTTATATTTCCATACAGGAGGGGGAGTATATAGAGGAATACAGAGCTCTGTACAAGAACGTGATGATGGAGAATTATTGGCCCCTCACAACACTGGGTAAGAGGAGACACGTTTTTTGTACTGGGGAGAGCAGGTATGGGGGCTTTCCCTATATATAATCTATTAATCACACATATATATTAGTACCCAGTTACTGTGTGTCTCCTACAGATGGACCCGGTGGCAGAATTGCCCCAGAGAGATGTCCCCGTCCTCTGTATTCACGGGATTGTACAGAGGAGAATCGCAGTATCCCACAGGAGCATCAGGTAGGTGGGATTTAGGGTCTCACCAATATACCACAGTGACTGTCACTATGTGATCTGTAGAGAAGTTGTGTGTGTCCTATACCCTGATATTCTTATGTTTTTATTTCATGTAATTTCATCAGACTTTCTTAAATAATTTTTTTTGTGTTGTGGGTTATTTAGTATCAAGGTCTGGCATTTATAAAGGTTGAACATATAGAAGAAGACATGTATTTAAGTGATATAGAGGGAGAAGAAAAGATGTATGTGACTGATAATAAGGCAGAAGATATAGAGGGAGAAGAAGAGACGTATGTGACTGATATGAAGGCAGAAGATATAGAGGGAGAAGAAGAGACGTATGTGACTGATATGAAGGCAGAAGATATAGAGGGAGAAGAAGAGACGTATGTGACTGATATGAAGGCAGAAGATATAGAGGGAGAAGAAGAGACGTATGTGACTGATATGAAGGCAGAAGATACAGAGGGAAAAGAAGAGACGTATGTGACTAATATAAAGGCAGAAGATACAGAGGGAAAAGAAGTAACGTATATGACTTATATGGAGTCAGAAGATATAGACAGAGAAGAAGAGCCGTATGTGAGGGGTGATCAGCAGTGTAAAGAGGAGGAAATCCCTACAGATATCAGCACAGGTGAGTAATAAACACTTATTACAGAAAAAAGTCACAATCTCCTCATTCAGTCACTACAACAGTCTCCTATCCTACACCACCTTTTTCAGTACAAACTAAGGGCCTGATTCAGACCCACTCGCGAGCGGCTGTCCGCTCGCAAGTGGGTCGATGTTATGCACTGAGCATGCGCACGACGGAGAGAGCTCCGTCGTGCGCATGCGCCAGACGCAACGAGCGAAGGAAAGTCCTTCGCTCGTTGTGTACGATCAAAGGGGGCGTGCTGTCAATGTTGATTGACAGCTCGCCCCCTTTGGTGGGCGTGCCGGGGGCGTGCCTCCCTGACGGGGGCGTTCCCACGGGAACGCCTCCCATCAGAAGCCGGCCCACTGACATCACTAGTGATGTCAGTGGGAGTGATTTTGGCTCTGATAGAGCCAAAATCACTCCGGAGCTTGCGGTTGAAAACCTCAACCGCAGGCTCCGGCTCGCAAATTCGATGGTCGCGATGGTCTCGACCATCGCGGCCATCACAAAGCACGCTCGTATAGCCTGTGGGTGGTGACCCACAGCTATACGAGCGTCCTGGAGGACGCTCCATGAAAATGGAGCCCGGCCCTCATTCAGAGCGTGCGCTCTGCTCAGAGCGTACGGCTCTGAATGAGGGCCTAAGGCATTAAATGTGTCTGCCAAGTGGGACCCCTCCCACCTTGTCGCTGTGTGTTACCAGCCCAGAGATCTGACCAGTTTCCTCCCCACACTCTCTGGTGTATCTCATACATCAGGAGCCATCAGACCCTCTTATACTCCTACTCTCCTCCTCACATCATGCCCAGTGACTTGGCCAGTCACCACCTCACACTCTCTGGTGTATCTTATACATCAGGAGCTATCAGCCCCTATTATACTCCTGCTCTCCCCCTCACATCATGTCACTGTGTGTTACCAGCCCAGAGATCTGACAGTCTCCTCCCCACACTCTCTGGTGTATCTCATACATTAGTGTAAGGGATGTAGCTATACTAAATAAATCACTGGTCAATGTGATGAGACCCCATATAACAGCCATGATTCTGGCTTGTGCACTACCACATGTGAGAGCACCGACTATGTTTTTTGAATATTATGTGATTGTCGGTATACTGTGTACTACCCATCACACACAGACACACAACCACACACCCGTAGTTGCACAGTTGCTTCTCCACTTTCTGTGCTTAGATGCTTTGTACTGTTACACTTTATCTGCTGACCTGTCTCTGTATCTTGCTCTGCCCTCCTGCTGTCTTCCTCATTCTGCTGTTAATTATCTGTGCCCTGCACTATTCCCCTACCCTGTCCTGCTCTCTCCCCCGCTCTGTGCCATTCCCCTACCCTGCCTTTCTGCCTCCCCCGCTCTCTGCCCTGCACAATTCCTCTACCCAGTCCTACTGCCTCCCCTGCTCTGTGCCCTGTGCCATTCTCCTAGCCTGTCCTGCTGCCTCTGTGCCCTGCTCTATTCCCCTACCCTGTCCTGCTGCCACCCCAGCTCTGTGCCCTACCCTGTCCTGCTGCCTCCCCCGCTCTATGCCCTGCACCATTCCCCTACTCTGTCCTGCTGCCTCCCCCGCTCTGTGCCCTGCACCATTCCCCTACCCTGTCCTGCTGCCTCTCCTGCTCTGTGCCCTGCACCATTCCCCTGCCTGCTGCCTCTCCTGCTCTGTGCCCTGCACCATTCCTCTGCCCTGTGCTGCTG
Organism: Taudactylus pleione; assembly: GCA_031769625.1. Classification (NCBI taxonomy): domain Eukaryota; kingdom Metazoa; phylum Chordata; class Amphibia; order Anura; family Myobatrachidae; genus Taudactylus; species Taudactylus pleione. Next base: position 154,448 of record JAUIMM010001309.1, on the reverse strand, counting down.
CCTCCCCTGCTCTGTGCCATGCACCATTCCCCTGCCGTGTCCTGCTGCCTCCCCCACTGTGTGCCCTGCACCATTCCCCTACCCTTTCCTGCTGCCTCCCCCGCTCTGTGCCGCCATCATTCTGTGTTGCTCTGTCCTATCGCTCTCCTTCCCTCTCAGTGTTTATATGCAGTGAGTCATTACCCTAAGTTAGTAACATGACTGTGGTGGGGCTACTCTCCATGAGGATGACCAGAAGACCATATAGAAGCTGCTTTTGCTATATATATATATATATATATATATATATATCCACCTGGAGAATTTTGAGTAGTGTGGATGCAGCTGTTAGTAATTATCCCACAAGTTTCCCATGTGTATGTGTGAGGGTGGTCTAGATGGATATTGTGGTTCACCAACATAACTGGTTGAGATTGTCCATGTGGCTGGATCTATGACTTGTGCAATTAATGTGCTTGTGTCATTTTACCTGTTCAATGAGAGTCTTGTTTCTTGTTGGTTCATTTGTAAATATAATAATGTGGTCATCGTTTGTACCTGCAAATTAAACAGCTAAACGACTTCATTTATAATAACATGGTGGTGTAGTGGGGTTAGGATTGCTGACTCACAGCACTAAGTTCATAAGTTTAATTTTCAACCAAAGTGATGTGTGGAGTTTGTATGTATTTCCTGGAAAAATCATACTGGTAGGTTAATTGACTTCTGACCCAAATAAAGCATATTGTGTGTGCGAGTAGATATGGTTGTGAATATAGATTGTTAGCCAATTGGCCAAATATTATCTGTAAAGTGCTGTGAAATGTGTGAGCTTTATGAAGAACTCTGAATAATAATAATAGTTATTGTATTTCCAGTAGATGGACGCACGAGCAGGAATGACTTGGAGGGAGATCTCATCTTGTCTACAGATATTAAAATAGAAGATAACATCACACAGGAATCTCCAGGAGATAATCCTGTTACTCTAAATATACATCCAGCACCTCACAGTGCAGCTATATCATCTGATCCCTCTAATTGTGACCAATGTTCTTATGATATAGCTTTTGTTACACATAGTGCAGCTCATACACCTGATAAAATATTTCCTTGTTCTGTGTGTGGGAAATGTTTTACACTGAAATCAAATCTTTTAACACATCAGAGAAGTCACACAGGTGAGAAACCATTTCAATGCTCTGAGTGTGGGAAATATTTTACTTATAAATCAAAGCTTGTTACACATCAGAGCTATCACACAGGTGAGAGGCCATTTCCATGTTCTGAGTGTGGGAAATGTTTTATTGATAAATCAAATCTTGTTATACATCAGAGAAGTCACACAGGTGAGAAGCCATTTTCATGCTCTAAATGTGGAAAATGTTTTACTAATACATCACATCTTGTTATACATCAGAGAAGTAACACAGGTGAGAAACCATTTCCATGTTCTGAGTGTGGGAAATGTTTTACTTCTAAATCAAAGCTTGTTACACATCAGAGCTATCACACAGGTGAGAAACCATTTTCATGTTCTGAGTGTGAGAAATGTTTTATACAGAAATCAGCTCTTGTTAGACATCAGAAATGTCACACTGGTGAGAAACCATTTTCATGCTCTGAATGTGGGAAATGTTTTATTGATAAATCAAATCTTGTTATACATCAGAGAAGTCACACAGGTGAGAAGCCATTTCCATGCTCTGAATGTGGAAAATGTTTTACTAATACATCACATCTTGTTATACATCAGAGAAGTCACACAGGTGAGAGGCCATTTCCATGCTCTGAGTGTGGGAAATGTTTTACACTGAAATCACAGCTTGTTATACATCAGAGACATCACACAGGTGAGAAACCATTTCCATGTTCTCAGTGTGGTAAATGTTTTACACAGAAAGCAGATCTTCTTATACATGAGAGAAGTCACAGAGATGAGCGGCCATTTACATGCTCTGAGTGTGGGAAATGTTTTACATATAAATCGGCTCTAGATATACATCAGAGAAGCCATTTCCATGCTCAGAAAGTTAAAAAATGTTATACACAAAAAGATCATCTTGTTACATATCAGAGATCACAAAGGTAAGAAACCATTTTCATGCTCTGAGTGTGGGAAATGTTTTAGACCGAAGTCACATCTTGGTAGACATATATCACACAGGGGAAAGCATTTCCATGAGCTGATACAAAACAGGGCTGTAGGAACACTCCAGTCACACAGTATTTTAAAATTTGAAGTTTTAATACATAATTGGGATGTGTAACATTACTATACAAGCGGAGGGATGTACAGCGCTAGGGAAATCTGAACAATAATAAATGATTAATATAGGGCTTGATATAGGTGCAATTAATCATTTATACTATTTAATTTGAACTCTCACAGGGGCTTATCTGGATGTTCTAACTGAATTCAATCCACCCAGATGGTTTGAATGAATAAGTAGAACTGACCACTATTTCCTGATATTTCATCGCTATCATGTTAGTGGGTTAAACAGTTAAACCTTGTCTGCTGTAATTGTGATCCTGGAGGAAGGAATGTAATAACATAAATTACTGCAGCCTGGCATCTCTACAAAAGGATTTTTATTTATTAGATACAATTGATCTCTAATACTTATAAGAATAGTTGATGTGCAATAAGGGTCAATTTAATCATATAAGCTGAATACAAAAGTGTAAAGAGGCGTATCCACTAGGCGATATATGCAGGCGATTACACAATAACGATGTAGTTATCGTGCAATCGCTTGCAAATCGCACATGAATCAGGCAGGTTTAGGTCGGAAACAACCAGTGATGCGTGCGCCCGATGGTTGTTTCTGATATCTATCATCGCCCGTACATGCTGGTCAACCTGATCGCGTCAGGTTCAGCATGTACGGGGATGATGGATGTGCCTGGACTGAACGAGTGAACGTTCAGTCTAGGTACATCACAAGACATACAAACGATAGCACGATTGCAATGTCGTAATTGTGCTCTCATTTGTATATCTATAAGTGGATACGCACCTTAAGCCTATAACACCCCAAAGAGCAAAAACAAACAACCAGAAAACAAACAGTAGAGATTACCGTACATAGTTGTGCACTGTAGGAGAGCAGGCTGGGGTAGGAAGGGAAATTATGGCCAAAATAAGGTGCTAGCATAGAGACCTTGTGGGTTAAGTCAATGGCTGATGCTGCAGGGTCTCCATGGTGAACTCCTGAGTATCCTTGGTGATTATAGGTGGTATGTAGCTGCCGGCGGAATCTGTATGACATACTGCCAGACCTAAGCTCGGCGGATGAAATACCAATACCAGAAATCCAGTAGATGAAGATTTCGACTGTGCCTGGTAAGTATCCTAACCCTCTCCCCTCCTAACCCTCCCTTAGTCCCTAAACCTAACCCCCCCGTGGCCAACAGGTCCTGGCACCTGGCTTACCTACGTTCGGTATGCTGGGCTTTGGGATTTTGGCGTGGGACTGATGATAGGCGTCGATATTTAGATGCCTATCATTAGTCCCATGCCGGGAGAGTCTGGAGGTCGGCATTTCAACCGCCGGTTTCCTGACTGCATACTGCTGCCGGCTAATGGTGATTGTATTTAGTGTCAGTACAATCCCTGGACATCTGCATTATTAACGCTGTAAGGAAGGGTGTGACCACAGCTGCTAGAATAGGAATTCATTACGCAACTAAACAGCACCACGAGAAATTTACACTTCACCACGCAATACTGTAACACAATGGTACAGTTCCTAGACCTGGATGTACATATACAAGAAGGGAGGATACAAAGACCCACTACACAAAAGTAGTCATGAACAGTTTTATCCTGGCAAATAGGGAGCATCATCCACAGTGGTTGGACAACATTCCAAAGGGTCAGTTTATCCGTATAAGAAGAAGAAGAAGAAATTGTTCCACGGTAGATAACTTCAAGAAACAACAGAAGATTTAAAGAAACAACTAAAGGAGAAGAAATATATGTATATAAAAAAAAGCAATAATATAGACAGCGTATGAAGAAGTCCATTTCAATGAAAGAGAAACATTGCTACAATATAAAAACGGACAAGAAATGCTGTAAACAAATCAGTTTATTTCTTAACGGAATACAACGCGAAATCTCTCAGCATAAAAATAATATGTAATAAACACTGGAACATACTACTAAAGGATGAGACACAATTCTACCGCTGAGACTTAGTAATATTCAGAAAGGCTCCTGATATCAGGAAACGACTGGTTCACAATCACATAAACCCAGGAAACTCCCAACAAACGTCAGTAATTAACCTATGGAAAACCAGGGGCTTCTTTTACTGTGGTAAATGTAAAAACAACACAACACAACCAGTGACACTGTATATCTAATGTAACGAGAGAACTTTAGCATCCGACACTTCATGATGTGTGACACAAAGGGCATTATCTATTTACTAGAATGCCCGGGGTTGAATGTAGTATGTGGGTATATTGATTCCTAATAGTCGCTATTTAGCGCTGCAAGTCGCTTAAGAAAGAATTGCTTTCCAGTCCAATCGTGTGGTTCCAAAGCACAAAAAGTTATTTATGTAAAGAAAAAGTAACACGATTAAAGATTTAACAATTAGAGTAAAAAGCAATAAAATAGTACAAGCCGATACATACGCATGCGCACTGATCCCGTATACAGTCATCAATCCAGATGTCTGTGATCATCAAAGAGGATGAGTGTACACTGAGATCGGGACACAGCCTATATACATTACAAGTTTCAGAGTTAACAAAGGGACAAATTGACAGGTTCTCATTGGTTCTTGCTTCTGGTCATTGGTCAGTTCATACGGTGTCAGGGGTATAGCTCAGCTCTCCAACAGTCCCTTTGTGTATCTTTTCTGCTGAAGAACTGGTTAAAACTGGCTACAACACTACATACAAGAAATAACATTCTATTCAATAACTGCCTATCCATAAGTAGCGGACGCATTATGCGATTTCCTTTCCGATAGAAACGGATGTCTGCAAATAAACAGGGATTTAGTATGATACCAAACATGACATGTCCACTGTATTCCATACTTTAGATCTTGTTAAAGTACATATTAAATCATAATTATTACATAATACCTTTAATAACTCTGGTTATCAACTATAGTGTGTGGGAACCATTTTATACATATGCGTTTGCTTATGTGCGTCTGCATTGAAATAGCAAATGTGCGTATGTATGTATGTGAATACGCATATGAGCGTCTATATGTACGTATGTGGATACACATATGAGCGTCTATATGTATGCATATATGTATGTGCATCAGTGTATGTGTGTGGTGGATGCGCAATTGTGCGCATCAGATTGCGCCGATGCAGAGTAGTGTTCAATTTACTCGCCATCAGACTATAGATGACTAGATCATCAGATAATAATTGCAAACGATCATATCCAATTATTTGACTTTGACTGTCCACCTTTTGATAGCAAACATAAAACAATCACATTCTATTCTTAACCTTTATAGCCATGCATAATAAATCATTCAATGTTCTGAATGGTGTGACACAAATTGGTCATTGAACCGTCAATAATGCATTTCAGAAAGGGTAAAACAACCCTTATACGCACTCAGCAGATCTATAGGGGATCATTGGTAGAATGTGGGACCTCATCAAACCTATAAAGGAAGTTTGGGGGAATTGAGACTACATTATCTATGATGTTTAAAAGAACACTTACAATAATTATTATTATACATGACTTAGCGTATTCACATATTATTATCCGATGGTACACTCAATTTCAGGATTGTAATGCAGTTCTTTATCAACCTTAGTACCTACACCACCACTATTCACCATCATGATTTAATTTTTACTGTTTACCTTAGTGGTACTTTTTCCACACTTCAACACAGCTAGAACACATCTGGCACATAAACCAATTACTAAAATAACAATCAGTATAAGAATAAGGAGCTTACCTATACTAGCAAAAATTTCCTGTACCCACTCTCCCAGACCGGTGAACCATTTTACAGGGTTTAACCATGAGAACCATTTCTCTACCCTTTACCTCTGACTCATACAACAAAGTATTATGGTCCTTCCGAAACTCCCACTTCAGTTGTAGGATTTCATCCATTTTCCGGTCAATCACCTCTTTGGGGTCACTAGTATTATTGGTAATGTACGTGCAACACTTGACACCAAATTGGGTGGCCAAAGTCACACAATATCCACCAGTAATAGATGTTAAGTAGTTTAAAACTAGCCTATGTTGTACCAACTCCTTTTTATAAGTCTGTAGCTCCTTACCAGTATACCTGGAAGTGTCATTATACATCTCTGTGATGTTGTCTATTAATTTAGCCAAGTCTTGGATATATGATAACAACAATGTAGACAGACCAACATAATTCCATTGGTTCTTGGTCTTTGTAGTACACTGTAGTTCATAGGACAGTTCACTAGGGGTATGTCCCAATTCTCCAAATTACATTGTCTTTCTTTAATTGATTTAAACTAGATAGAGACACTACAGTTTATACAGTCTAACCAATAATTTCCTATATTCCATAACCATCGAATGCAAGATGTGACTCCCTCGCTGATAGATTCGGATATCTGGAAATAAACAGTGTTAGTTTAGTACCAAACATGCCATGTCTATCATGTTGTATACCATTAATATCAAATACATTTTACATCATAACTTTAATATAAATCATAATGCGCAGGAACCTTTTATGAGTGCATGTATATTTATGGTTATATGTAAGTATGCATTGTGTGTCTACATGCAGCATAAAAGGTGCACTGTATGCAGGGGTTGTGTACAGCGCAAAACATGCACTGTGTGTGATTATTTACAATGGAAACTATATGTGTACACACATTGTGGATACACATGCGATTGTGTGTGTGTATATATATATATATATATATATATAGCTTTAAACAGTAACTGGTTATTATTATTACTTCTGTCTGAACTAGAAAATGACAGACAATGGAGTTTCTCCCATTCACAGGTGGAGCAAGCCTTGGAAAGATGTCTGATAATTTTAACAAATACAATCTAGAATACAATTGTTAGTTCTGCTTAACCACATCAGCATTGGACACAAGGCTTACAATTGCTAACGATAGCTAAACGTCTGACAATTGTTTCCAAATCTATATTCAGAACACTCCCTCTGAGCATATCAGTGTCTGTGTTATACTTCAATCGCCACAGGCATACTGTGTATGCAGAGCAAACACTTACAGTATCTGTGTATTCTTAATTATTTGTCACAGACATGTCCTCAAGACTTGTCTGTCATCACTGAATATATGAAGTCTTTAAAAATATATATATGTGTATTTGTGCACATTTATTATATAAAGACTTTAACAGTGTGCAGTAACACAGCAGATGTACACAATGCTAAAATAGCGCCATGCACAATGATATTATACTGACTACGCCAGATGGCGTCATGCAGACAATGCAAACATGGCGTCTTCAGATATTAATTTTACAATTTAGGTCTCAGCCAACCATCCAGCTTCAACAGTCCACCCTTTGATAGAAACAATATGCTATCACACTCTGGGCCTGACTCAGAGATGGACGCTCTGAAAGAGCGCTCGCTCTGAATCGGGGCATTTTTTTTATTTTTGGAGTGGCCTGGCCGCTCGCATAGCTGTGGGTGACCACCCACAGCTATAGCAAGCGTCCAAGTTGATGGTCGCGATGGTCAAGACCATCGCGACCATCGGGCTTGCGACGAGACCCTTGTGGTAGGGTCTCATGGCCGCAAGCCCCAGAGAGCTTCTGGCTCTAATAGAGCCGGAAACTCTCTTAATGACACCTCTGGTGATATCAGTGGGGCCGCCCCCAAACAGCAGGCATTCGCTTGGGAACACCTCCATTTGTGAAGCCACCCCCCGGCCACGCCTACCAAATGGGGCGAGCTGTCAATCACCATCGACAGCTCGCCCCCTTTGGTGCAAGACCCAGAGCGACAGAGCACCCATAGCTAGCCGGGTCTCGCGCATGCGCACGACGGAGCCGGCTCCATCGTGCGCATGCCCAGTGGGCAAACATCGACCCGGTTGCGAGCGCTCAGCGCTTGCGACTGGGTCTGAATCAGGCCCTCTGATCTTAACCTGTTGTAGTCATGCATGATAATGGATTATTTATGGTTATACATGGTGTGACACAAGTAGGTCACTGAACCATTAAATAATGCGTTATCAAGAAGGTAGAACAACCCTTACATGCCATCTGCGGATCTATAGGGATCTTTGGTGGGATGTGGATCGAACCTATAAAGGAAGTTTGGGGACTTGAGAATACATTATCTAGGATGTTTTAAAAATAACCTTAATATATCTATGCATGACCACACGATTTCATATTTCATCATCTGATGGTACACTCTAATTCAGGGTTGTAATACAGTTCTTCCTTGACCTTGGTATCCATAATATCATTGCTCACCACCATCATCTCTGTTGCTCTGTTCACCCTTGTACATTTTCCACACTTCAATACATTAGGAACACATCTGACACACAAGCTAATTACTAAGATGACGATCAGTATAAGGATCAGGAGTTTACCCACAATAGCAACCAGTTCCTGGACCCACTCTCCTAGACCGGAGAACCATTTCACAGGATTCAAACAAGTGAACCACTCTTCTACCTTTTCCTCTATTTCAACCAGTGAAGCATTATTGTTCTTTCAAAATTCCCATTTCAGCTGCAGAATTTCATCCATCTTCCAGTCTATCACCTCCTTGGGGGTCACTTGTGTTATTGGTGATGTATGTGCAACACTTGACACCAAATTGGGTGGCCAGAGTCACACAGTATCTGCCAGTGACAGCCATTACATAATTTAACACTAGCCTATGTTGCACAAGTTCTTTCTTATAAGCTTGTAACTCCCTATCGGTATACCTGAATGTGTCATCATACATCTCGGTGATATTATCTATTAATTTAGCAAGATCTTGGATGTCACCAGGTGTCATGTTTCTTTTCTCACGGTGTTCATAATGCGTATGAAGATATTGAGATGGTGTGTTTTTATGGATGCCAAGCATTTCACCATGTGTAAGGGTCATAACCTCTGTGTGAGGGTCTGGGTTTGTTGTGGACCCGTGGTGTGACAGGAGCAGACACAGAAGCAGATTTAAATAAAAAGGTGGAGTTTTAATAAGTGACTTAGCAGACATGAGAATGGCAAAAGAAAAAGTCCACTAAAGTGCACTTGATAACTGTGGTGAAGCAAATGGGAGAATGTCCAGATAATGAGAGGCAGGAAATGTCCAGTATGCAGGTTTTGGTGAGCTGTAGCGAAGTGCAGGCAGAGGTAATAAAGTCCAGCTGGGAGTTAGAGTGTGAGGCAAGGTGCAGGGAAACAGCAGGTTCAGGTACTCAGGCAGGGGAAAGGTAAATGGAGGGTGCAGGGTGAGTCAAGCAGGTTTGGAGCAGGCAAGGTAACAGGCTAGTAGCGCTTCCAGACGGACAGGTAAGGCACAGGTACTCTCAGCCGCAGCTGAGAAACACGTTGCACTGGCAATGAATGAAGACCTTCCTAAATACTAGGTGCCGTGCTGTGACTGGCTGGAAAGGGCTCATGACCCACCAGGTTTGGACAGCTTGAATCACATGACCTGAGGCAAGATGGCGGCGCCCATGCCAAATGGAACGGAAACACCACCAGGCCTCAGTGACAATGTGGCCGCACAGAACCACGTGCAGCCAATGCCCCTCGCCAAACACCAGCACCACTGCGAGAGACCCCTCGCCACAATGACCTCACAGGTAATACTCAGTGACCACCATGCCAAGAAACGCTGGCCGTGACAGTACCCCCCCTTAAACCCCCCAGGTTTCTCCGGATGGGCAGCGTGGAACCTTTTGATGAGTGCAGGAGCATGGATATCACGGGCATCAGTCCAACAATGCTCCTCTGGGGTGAAACCCCTCCAATCCAAGAGGTACTGCAGATGTCCTTTGCGGATACGAGAGTCCAAGACTTGGGAAACCTCGAACTCCACGCCTCTTCCCATTTGGACACGGGGTGAAGCAGGAATGACACAGTGGAACTGATTCAACACTAGGGGTTTAAGCAGGGAGATATGAAAGGAGTTGGGAATTTTCAGGTAAGGGGTAACTGAAGGCAATAAGCCATGGGGTTAATAATTTCTATAATGGAGAAGGGCCTGAAGAAGTGTGGAGCAAATTTCATAGATGGTACTCTGAGCCGTAGGTTCCGGGTGGACAACCAGACTGGGTCTCCAACTTGCATACGTGGTAATATCCTACGCTTCTTGTCAGCTTGAAATTTGTAACGGGAGGATGCCTTTTCCAGGTCAGCATGAACTTGAGTCCAAATTGATGCAAATCTTTTTACAGTGTCTTCCACAGCTGGTACATCAAAGACGGGCAGGCTTTGAAATTGAGGAACCCAAGGATGAAGACCGTAGACCACTTAGAATGGGATTTGGTTCTTGGAAGAATGGTAGGAGGCTTTATGCGCAAATTCAGCCCATGGCAGCAATACACACCAATTGTCTTGGGAAGATATCATGAAAATCTTCAGGAAGGTCTCAAGGTCTTGATTAACCCTCTCAGTGGAACCATTGCTTTGTGGGTGATAAGCCGTAGAAAAATTTAGTTTTACTTACAACACTGAACATAAGGCTCTCCAAAATTTTGCTGTAAACTGAACACCATGGTCAGAGACTATCTCGGCAGGAAGACCATGGAGACGGAATATATGTTGTACAAACAAATTAGCTAGGTCAGGAGCAAAAGGTAATTTCTTTAGTGGTATGTAATGGACCATTTTTGAGAATCACTCTACTACGACCCAGATGGTAGTGAACCCTTGAGAATTCTGCAGATCCGTGATGAAGTCCATGGCGAGATGCGTCCATGGACGTGATGGAATAGGTAGCGACAACAACTCACCAGCCAGAGCCTGACATGAAGACTTATGCTGAGCACACAAGGAGCATGAAGAAATAAACTCCGACACGTCCGCTTTCATGGATGGCCACCAATAGCCTCTCTTCAGAAATTCCAGGACTTCCAGGTACCTGAGTGACCTGCAAAGCAAGAGGAGTGAGCCCAGGTGAGGAGCTACTTCCTTAACTCTGGGGCCACAAAGTACTTCCCAATGGGAGGCTGTACTTGGGGTGTGGCAAATACTCTTGACTCCAAGAAAGGGGTATTTTGTTGATTCTCCGCTTTGTCATCACAGAGGAGAGATCTGGACAGAGCATCTGCCTTTTGATTAAGGGCTTCAGACTGGAAGGTCAGAGTGAACTGGAACCGAGCAAAAAATACTGCCCATCGGGCCAGACGAGGACTCACACACTGGAGGTTCTTGAGGAATAGAAGGTTTCTATGATCTGTGAAAACAGTGAAGGGGAACTTAGCCCCTTCCAGCAGGTATCTCCATTCTTTTAATGCCAATTTCACTGCCAGGAGTTCTTGTTCACCTATGGCATAATTTCTTTTGGCAGGCAAGAATTTGTTGGAGAAAAACCCACAGGGATGAACTCAATTATCCTCATAACGCCTGGAAAGAACTGCACCCACGGCCTCTGAAGACGCATCCACTTCCAATAGAAAAGGCCTGTCGAAATCTGGTTGAAGTAAGACTGGAGCAGAAATAAAAGCCTGTTTTAAAAGCTGGAAGGCAGTCTCTGCCTCATGTGATCATAGGGCAGGATTAGCGTCTTTATGGGTCAGAGTGGTGAAGGGAGCCAATAATGAGGAGAATCCTTTAATAAAACATCTATAGTAGTTGGCGAACCCAAGCAATCAATGGCTTTCAAGGTTTGAGGTCGGGAGCAATCCAAAATTGCCTACACCTTCTTGGGATCCATTTCAAGACTGGAGCCGGAGATGATGTAACCAAGGAATGGCACACTGGGTACCCCAAAGACACATTTCTCCAATTTGCAGTAAAGGTGGTTCTTTCTTAGATGGAATAATACTTCCTTCACATGTTCATGATATTTCTCTATAGAAGACGAAAAAATCAGTATATCGTCCAAGTAAACTACAACCGAGACATACAACAAGTCCCGGAAATTTTCATTAACAAAGCCCTGAAATATGGCAGGGGCATTGCACAACCCAAGGGCATCACAAGGTATTCAAAATGTCCATCTCTAGTATTAAAGGCAGTCTTCCATTCATCACCAGCACGAATATGGATGAGATTATAAGCCCCTCTCAGATCCAATTTTGAGAATATGATGGACCCCTTAACTCTGTCAAACAACTCTGTGATCAGTGGAAGAGGATTCTTGACCGTTATATCATTTAGGCCCCTGTAATCTATACAAGGCCTCAGGCCACTGTCCTTTTTGCTGACAAAAAAGAAGCCAGCTCCAGCAGGAGAGGTGGAAGGATGAATAAATACTGTTGCTAGGTTGTCCTGGATGTATTCAGACATGGCTTGAGTATCGGGCAAGGATAGAGAATAGGTGCGACCACGGGGTGGCATCTTGTCAGGCATCAGCTGGATTGGACAATCCCATTCTCTATGGGGAGGAAAGACATTCGCCTGTTGTTCGGATAAAACATCAGAGAACATCTGGTACTCCTTGGGAATAGCTGGAGATATTAATGAAACTGTCTTTCTTACAGGTCGTATTTTGGGAAGAAAGGATTTCTGACAGTCAGTTCCCCATGACAGAATCTGCATAGAACATCAGTCTATCTTGGAATTATGCTGGTGTAACCAGGGTAGTCCTAAAATGATTTCTTGGGAGGCCTCATGTATCACTAAGAATTTTAAAGACTCGGAGTGGTATGCCCCAACACGGACCAATACTGGTTGAGTCTCCTTGGTGACCACTCCTTTAGCTAGAGGCCATCCATCTACAGAGGTCAGGGAGATTGCGTGATTGAGAGATGAACAAGGAATCTGTAGTTTATCAACTAGGCTGGAAGTCATGAAGTTTCCGGCTGCTACAGAGTCCAGTAGAGCAGAAACAAAAACAGGCTTAGGCTTAAGATCCAAAGCTAAGGAAATTTTGAAATCTTTAGTATTTGGGGATGGGCTCATAACTCCTAACTTGATGTCCCCAGGGTCAGTTAGGAATGGGTGTTTTCCCGATTTACAGGAGCAGAAGGCCACCAGGTGACCCGAATCTCCACAGTATAGATAGAGGTTTTTTAGCATCCTTCTCTGACGTTCCTCTTTGGAGAGATGGGTTTGGTTCACCTGCATAGGCTCCTCATCTATTGGAGGCTCTTCATCTATAAGAGGATGGGGTGGATGGGTAGGCAAGGGAGGAGTAAATGACCTTTACCAGTCAGTTCTGTGCTATGCAGCCTGACATTCTCTGAAGCGTAGGTCAATTTTGTTGCAGAGTGAGATCATCTCATTTAAATTAGTTGGAAACTGACGGGTGATCAGATCATCCTTTAGTTGGTCCGAAGGCCATGCCAAAAGGCTGAGGTGAGGGCCTCCTCATTCCATTTAAGCTCTGATGCCAAAATTTTAAACTGTACAGCATATTGGCTGACAGGACGGGTTTCTTGTCTCAGGGTCATGATACTGGTCGATGCTGGCACAGTGCATCCAGGTTCATCGAAAATCCTCCTGAATGATGATACAAAGTCCGCATAGTTATCCAGCAGCGAGTCTGAACGCTCCCAGAGTGGTGAGGCCCAATCCAAAGCTTAGCTGGACAACAAAAACACAATGTATGAAACTTTAGTTCTAGCAGTGGGAAAATTATCAGGCTGTAAGATAATGTGTATATTACACTGATTTAAGAAACCACGACAGAGCTTGGGATTGCCGTCAAATATGCTTGGCATAGGTAGGTGTAAACGAGGGGATACCCTGGTCCCTGTATTACCAGGCACAGGAGGAGGTGTAGTTGCTGATACCCCAGGGGTGGATAACGAGGTTTGCATATTATCTTGTCACTTACACATCTCCTGTATAAACGGAGCCATTTGGTTCTGCATAGTTTCCAGGTTTTCTAAACGACCAGCAATACTCTGGAATAAATCCACTCCAGACTCCTGTTCCGTGGCCAGATCCATGGGGCCAGTGCAAACTGTGAGGGTCTGGGTTGGTTGTGGACCCGGGGTGTGACAGGAGCAGACACAGAAGCAGATTTAAATAAAAAGGTGGAGTTTTAATAAGTGATTTAGCAGACATGGGAATGGCAAACTAAAAAGTCCAGGTTTAGCACTAAAGTGCACTTGATAACTGTGGTGAAGCAAATGGGAGAATGTCCAGATAGTGAGAGGCAGGAAATGTCCAGTATGCAGGTTTTGGTGAGCTGTAATGAAGTGCAGGCAAAGGTAATGAAGTCCAGCTGGGCGTTACAGTGTGAGGCTAGGTGCAGGGAAACAGCAGGTTCAGGTACTCAGGCAGGGGAAAGGTAAATGGAGGGTGCAGGGTGAGTCCAGTAGGTTTGGAGCAGGCAAGGTAACAGGCTAGTAGCACTTCCAGACGGACAGGTAAGGCACAGGTACTCTCTCTCAGCCGCAGCTGAGAAACACATTGCACTGGCAATGAATGAAGGCTCTGGACCTTCCTAAATACTAGGTGCCGTGCTGTGACTGGCTGGAAAGAGCACATGACCCACCAGGATTGGACAGCTTGAATCACATGACCTGAGGCAAGATGGCAGCAAACATGCCAAATGGAACGGAAACACCACCAGGCCTCTGTGACATTGTGCCTGCACAGAACCACGCCAGGCAATGCCCCTTGCCAAACACCAGCACCGCTGCCAGAGACCCCTCGCCACAGTGACCTCACAGGTAATACCCGGTGACCACCATGCCGAGAAACCCTGGCCGTGACACTCTGGAAGTATCCTTCCCAGATAACATAAACCTTTGGGAACTCAGAGAGAGCCACTTACACGCTTTCCTTCCACATATAAAATACACATCATCTGGGAGTACATAAGGAATAGAATGCATCATTATCTACACAATTCTCTAACAAATAATCTTACTCCAGATTTTCCCATCTGACTAATACATGTTTTAGGTTGTACAATAACTGCACAGTACCCTTCTGGTACTCTGCCAACCATTACCTTGGTGGAACTGAGGGTATATCTATATCGGAAGTGTCTCCCACCTAATCTAATGGAGCGTAAAAGTAAAAAATTGGTGATATTCAAACATAAAAGTGATCTATCTACTTGGTACTGGTGGAGTTTAAAATGGGGTGGTTTGGACATAAAAAAATTTCCATCCAGTGTCTCCCCTTTTTGTAATTCTAAAACCTCAGAGACATTCAATGGAAATGGCACTAACCCTACTACATTATGCTGTCCCTGAGACATGTGAGAGCACACCCAACAGTCAGTTTGGTTTAAAACTTTGCCCACCATGGTATGATAATCCTCTAAAGGATACCCATCCCAATACGGGTTATACTTAGGCTGGCACCCACAGAACTCACAAATACAATATTCCTCAGACAATAACCCTTCACACTGCCTCCGAGTTTCCAAAATGACAGATCTCTTGGTAATTACTGTACTGAGTTTGGTCAGATACTCCCCCGATTGGTTTAGCACTCCTTTTGCCGACTCCACTCCATCAATATCACCATCATCCTCTCTCTCCATCATCTGCCCCCCGTTACAGAAACAGGACCTCCCGAACCAAACAAGGATCATGAGAACTCTGGAAGAAAGAACACAAACCCAGCCCACCACTTCATTGCTGGAACAGTGGGCTGCAAATTTCCCTAGCTCAGATTATCTCACTACAGTCTTTAACTCTCCCAGAACAAGCTCGCGATTGACAGGGCTATGTTATCTGCCTCGACACCGCCTTGTATCTCCACGGGTTGGTTGACCTTTCTGCAGTAAGTGGAATGGACCCAGGTATCTCTCTCTGCCAATTTTAAGGATGTTGTACTAATCGGCAACACTTGATACGGACCTTTGAACCGATCTGTCAAACAACCTGAACATAAGAAATTTTTGATCATAACAAATCTCCAGGTTTGACATCATGACAGTTTGTTTCTGGCATATCAGGTGACTTCAGTTTCTGCT
Organism: Taudactylus pleione; assembly: GCA_031769625.1. NCBI lineage: Eukaryota > Metazoa > Chordata > Amphibia > Anura > Myobatrachidae > Taudactylus > Taudactylus pleione. The sequence continues at coordinate 138,423 of JAUIMM010001309.1, read as the reverse complement.
GCTGCTGTTTCAACTGTTTACTCATTGTTATAAGATACTTTACAGTAACCTTGTTGTTACTCTTCAATCTTCCTGTGGACTTGCAATCAAATGAGGTTGTCTACCAAACAGTATTTCAAAGGGGGAAAGCTCAAGAGGGGGTCTAGGAGTTGTCCTGATGCTATGAAGGACTAGCGGTAATGCTTCTAGCCATCACAATCCACTTTCTGCCATGATCTTACTACCCATCAACTTACAGATGTTCTGGAAGACATCACCTATGAAATGAGTACCTCTATCACTTTCAATAATTCTAGGGATACCGTATCTGCATACAAACTCCTGTACAATCTTTTTAGCAATGAACACAGCAGTATTAGTGGCAGCTGGGTATGCCTCTACCCAGTTAGAAAACACATCTGTACAAACTAATACATACTTGGGGCTCCTGCAGAGAGGTAATTGGATGAAATCGAATTGTATTACCTGAAAGGTCCATCTGTCAGAGGGATGTGGGATGGCTCGGTTGGTATTGTTTTTCCAATGTTCTTCCTCAAGCATGTCAAACAGGACATTGCCCTCTTTTTAGCTTGAGAAAACCCGGTGCACAATAATACGCCCTGACCAACTTGCACATACCTTGCTTTCCCAAGTGAGTCAGACCGTGCGCTGTCTCAGCCAAGCTTGGGTAGTATGCCTTAGGTGCCACCGGCTTACCTTGTCCATCTCTCCAGAGTCCAGAGGACTCCTGTCCACATCCCTTGGATCTCCAGACTACCTTTTCCTGAATGGAACACAAATTTTGCATCTCAATTAACTTCTGCATATCAATAGTTTGAAAAAAAAAACATCATCTGATCAATTGGTATATTTATTTTCAACCCTGCTGCCCATTTGGCAGCTTCATCTGCTCTGTTATTTCCCAGTGACACCGGATCATCCTCGCATGTATGGGCTTTACACTTAATGATGGCCACTGCCTTAGGCATTTGAATCGCTATTCGGTCAGTAGTCAGATGACATAGCCCCTGGGTTAGGCAGTGTCTCAAGTATTTAACCCTGATCTGGCATGGCTGTAATTTGTCCTTTGCAACCTTGTGCCCTGCTTGTCTATTGTATTAGAACAGATCCAGTGGCAGGTTGAAAAGATTGTAAACAGTCGTGTATTGAAAGATTGTTGTTGTGTGGGTTGGGGAGTGTGGAAAGATTGTGGTTGTGTATGGGGATATGGGTTTGGAGGTTGTGTGGGACATGTGTATTGTGGCTGTGTGTGATAAGAGTGCTGCGGTGGTATTTGCATTCCTTCCAGAGCTTGGATACTAACAGCCATTAGTTTCTCGCTCTGCATTTCTCTCTTCCTAAGGATGTTTTATCATGTTCAATTGTAGATTACCTGAGTGTGTCTACTGTAACTCCCCTCCATCCAGGAAGTGAGGTCTGAACCCTGGTCTTTATAGTGTTTTTAAGAATATAAATTAGCACCGTGATTTTCATTTCCCTGTGATGGGTGTTGTCTTTGATATCTTCTATACCTGTGTAATGGGTAATAGTCTGCAGTGCTCTGGAGAAATAATCTGCTGCAGACTCACCCTCTTTCTGCTTAATTGTAAAAATGTTACTCCAGTTAACTACTACTGGGAAATATACGGCCAATTGGGTGACAATGCTGGTTATGTTGTCCTGATTGCCTTCATCAGTTATGGGACTATCTCCATCCAATACACAGGCCATGATCAACTTTTTTCATGTCGGTATTGTGTGGAAGACATGCCCGTAATACCACTTGCCAATTTGTTGGTTGGCTCATGAGCATTACATAAATCCTTTACAAATCTCTGGCACTTTGCTAATTCTTTCCTAGGATCAGGAAAATCTGTCATTATGGAATGTAGCTCCGCTCTTGTCCATGGACAATGCATCGCTACTTCCCTTGTGGCCACTACACCATGTGCGTCTGGATTCCCATCGGGAACAGTTATTGTCCGGATGGGATGGATGCCTACTGCACCGCTACCTATGGCCTTGTTACCTGGTGGAGGGTTCAGCCTACTACTACTACGTATGGTATTAGTAACTCCGCTATGGTTACAGCGGGTGTTAATACTTCCTGCACTATCACTGGTGGGGCTACCTCTACTACTGGTACTGGTGGGGTAGCTAGCTGTGCTTGTTGTGATGGTGAATTTAACATTTGGGCAACATGGGAAAGAGCGGACATTACAACAGGTTCATCATCTGCACTATAAACATGTTCCTTATAGTTACTCAAGAGAGGGTACAAGTTGTTACATTTTTATGATTTTTTTAGATCGACTGTACCTTCACCCCCATCTGCATAGGGCAGAGGAAGTGCGCCTGCACTATTAACATTTCCTTCGGCAACGCTACCTTGCCATACGTGCTTGCTCCCCTGAGGTGCGCTCACAATGCTATTTAGCGTTGCGTATGCGTTCCCTTGCGTCGTAAGAGCGACACTAGTTTCCGCCGCATGCACACCGCTAAGCCACATACTCCCCTCGTGCTGCCACAACTTTAAGCAATCATTGAACTTTATCCTTTTCCTTAGAGATTTCACTAAACATATACCATCTCTAACTTATTTAGTATCTCTGAATCAAAGCTACCAATCTTAGGAAAAGGTTTTCTACATGTCTTGGTCATCTTGACCCATATGTCACAGTACACCGTAATGCACGCACCATACTTTTAAACATGATAAACCTTGCTGAGCCAACCGGCCATTCCACCAGCAGCACATCATCAACCATTAAAATAGAGGGCTTCGCACCCATCTGAGAAAACGCTTAGCAATTTCTAGAGAATTTCGATTGGTGAACGATTTTTAGTGAGCTACGTTCACGCACTCCCTCCGGTTTATGCACAGCCATCCCGTTAGCATTTCAGACAGCTTGCACAATGAGGAGCAGAATAACCACCTATTAAATTAGTCTACCTGCGGCGATTTCAACCCAAGCTTCAGCCGCTCGCTTCTTCCCTTTTATGCACCACCTTCCCGATAAGCGAAATGGTCAGTGTGCATAAACGAGGAGTAAAATAACCACCTAGCTGATTATTTTACTTGTGGTGAATTTATCTCAAGCTTCACCACTCGCTTCCTACTTTGAGTTTACTCCAAGCTGGTAGCATCTAGGAGTTCCAATAACTCCTAACCTTGCCAGCAAGTTAACTCCCACAACAACCCACTTCATAATCTCAGTTTATATAACCATGCGGTCCGATCGCATTGCCCAAAGACCCTAACTGATCAACGGACTTTGCCATTAATGGGTGTCGGACTGAGAACCCCCTTAGTTTCTCGATAACCACAATGTACCTGCTTTGTACACTGGCCCAGTAGTTTGCACGGCCTCGTCAGGCCCCTACTGAGTTTCCACTTTAGGCTTAACAGACAGAAGCCTCCACTTTATAATAACACGTTTCAATCACATACACCCTTTTCTGCGCAGAAAAAAAATAATCCTTTTCCCCAAATATAGTAGTGTAATTCAAAGGTTTAACAAGGAATCACATTATAAATATAATGAATGTTTGAACACGTGGCAGCAATACAGGAAATATGCGTACGCTATTGTGCGAATTACCCTCTAACACAAAACTTTAACAATGAAAGAAAACAACTTTTCCTTCCTTGTCCCTAGGTCCTAGTTAGCGTTCCTTTAAATCACACAATAACGGATAGCGGACTCTCAACATTAGCTGGACTTTGTAGTACGCTGTAGTTCATAGGACAATTCACTAGGGGTATGTCCCAATTCTCCAGATTACATTGTCTTTCTTTAATTGATTTAAACTAGATAGAGACACTACATTACAGTGTATACATTCTAACCAATAATTTCCTATATTCCATAACCATCGAACGCAAGATGCGACTCCCTCACTGGTAGGTTCAGATATCTGGAAATAAACAGTGTGTCAGTTTAGTACCATACATGCCATGTCTATCATGTTGTATACCATTAATATCAAATACATATGTTTATACATCATAATTAATAACGTTAATATAAATCATAATGTGCAGGAACCTTTTATGAGTGCATGTATATTTATGGTTATATGTAAGTATGCATTGTGTCTACATGCAGCGTAAAAGGTGCGCTGTATGCAGGGGTTGTGTACAGCGCAAAACATGTGCTGTGTGTGTTTCTATTTACAATAGCAACTGTATATATGTGTGCATGCATTGTGGATACACATGCGATCGTTTAAGTGTATATATACATATATATATTAATATATATATATATATAGCTTTAAACAGTAACTGGTTATTATTATTACTTCTATCTGAACTAGAAAATGACAGACAATGGAGTTTGTCCCATTCACAGGTGGAGCAAGCCTTGGCAAGATGTCTGATAATTTTAACAAAAGGTTTTCCTATGCTTATCTAGAATACAATTGTTAGTTCTTAACCACATCAGCATTGGACACAAGGCCTACAATTGCTAACAATAGCTAAACATCTGACAATTGTTTGAAAATCTACATTCAGAACACTATCTCTGAGCATAGAAGTGTCTGTGTTATACTTCTATCACCACAGGCATACTGTATCTGTATGCGGAGCAAACACTCACAGTATCTTTGTGTATTCTTATTTATTTGTCACAGACATGTCCTCAAGACTTGTCTGTCATCACTGAATTTATAAAGTCTTTAAAAATATATATATATGTGTATTCGTGCGCATTTATTATATAAAGACTTTAACAGTGTGCAGTAACACGGCAGATGTACACAATGCTAAAATATCACCGTGTACAATGACATTATACTGACTACGCCAGATGGCGTCGGGCAGGCAATGCAAACATGGCGTCTTCAGATATTAATTTTACAATTTAGGTCTCAGCCAACCATCCAGCTTGACAATATCTGCACAGTACCCTACTGATACTCTTGCCAACCATTACTTTGTCATAACTACGCATGTACCTGTACCGGAAGTATCTCCCACTTGCAATAATTCTGCATACAAGTTCAGAATCGATAGGCTCATTATCAGCTCTGGTGAATAGGTCATTGTTTGATTGTTCCAGATCACCTCCCAATTTCCCAGTTTTCTGAAATTTGTGAGATTTAAGCATAACAGGGATCTATCTACTTCGTACTGGTGGAGCTTAAAATTAGGGGGTCTAGATATATTATATTTCTTGTCCACCGGCCTTCCCCCATGTAATTCACGGACCTCAGAGAAATTTAATGGGAATGGTACTAATCCTACATTATGTTGTCCCTGAGGCACACTGAACATTCAGTCTGGTTTAAGACCTTACCCACTAAGGAATGGTAATCCTCTAAAGGATGCCCACCCAAATACAGATTACTCTTGGACTGGCATCACTGGATGACTTTTCATCAACTAGGGATCCACAGTACTCACAAATACAGTATTCCTCAGACAATAACCCCTCACACTGTCTCCGAGTTTTCATGGCTAACAGATCTCTTAACAATTCCTGTACTGAGTTTGACCGTATACCGCCCTGATTGTTTGATCAATCCCTCTTCCGACTCCACTCCATCGACATTACTATCGGCCTCCCTCTCCATGATCTGTCCTCTGTCACAGAAACAGGAAATCCTGAAACAAATAAGGATGAGAAGAACCCTGGAAGGAGGAAAAGACAGAAAAACAGTCCGCCACGCCATTGCTGGAATAGTAGTCTGCACATGTCTCTGGCTCAGGTGTTTTCACTGCAGTCTCTAGCTCTCCCGGAACAGGCTCGCAATCAACAGGTCCACATTATCTGTCTCGGCTCCGCCTTGTACCTACTTCGGGTGGTTGACCTTTCTGCAGTGAGTTCAATGGACCCAGGTATCTCTCTCTGCTACTTTCAAGGATGTGGTACTCATCATCAGCACCTGATAAGGACCTTCCCACCGGTCTGTCAAGCAATCTGAGCATAAGAAATTTCTGATCATAACATATTCTCCAGGTTCAACATCATGATGTCAGGGTTCAGCCTAGGATCGGCCTCTCTCACCTCCTTGCCGGCTTCCACTGACTTCCTTGCGGTCAGATGTCTGGTGCAGTGATGAATGTGGGGCTGAGTATTCTGCCTTAGGTGCTTTTGCGAGCTTCCATGGTCGGCTGTGTGCTGGGGTTCGAAGTTCCCATCATGGGTGCCGCCATGACAGTTCCTCTCATGTGACAGTACTCCTAACCTATGGTAGCATGATTAGAGTCAGCTGATGCTGTGCTCCAGTAATCTGCTACCCCTGGGTATAAATCCGCCTCCAGAACTCCAGGAAGTTGCTGTTCAACTTCTTCTCTGTTCCAGTGATACCAGCATTGCTCTGTGCTAATCTTTCAGAGAGTTACTTCAGCCTGTTCACAGTTCTCCAGTTTCCAGTATTAGCTTCCAAGCTATTCTTAGTCTGAGAGTAGTTCTCTCCCAGTATCCAGACTGTTTTGTTTTCTGTCTGTGTGTCTTTGTATATGTGCTGCTAGTATTGCAGCTTCCTTGTGTCACTGAGGTGTCAGATTACCTGCTGGTATTAATTAGCTCTCAGCTGGACCTCCCAGCACATATCTGTGTCAATCTGCCCTGTGTCTTGTCAGTGCAAATCTGCACTTGCATTTAGCACTCTCCTAGTGTATGCCTGACTTCTCTTTGTGTCTTGTCTCTGCCAATCATTTCCAGCATTCCCATATATTCCCTGAGTCCACTCTGCTCTTGTCTGTACAATCTCCAGTATATGTCTGTGTTCTTTGCTCAGTGTCTTGTCTCTGGTAATCAGCTCCAATCATTTCTAGCATTCCCATATATTCCCTGAGTCCACTCTGCTCTTGCCTTTGCAATCCCCAGTATATGTCTGTGTTTTTCTGCATACTTAACTGTTTACAGTCCATGCCTGTGTTATAGCATTCAGTTCCATTTCCAGAGTTCATTCATTCCATTCACCTCCAGTGCTATTGCATTCATTATAGTTTCTGGTCTTCTGCCATTCCCAGGTACCTGTCCAGAGGGCCGCGACCTGCTCACTTGGTGCAGCTGAAAACCAAATCCCAATTGGAGGGGTCACTGGAGAAAACCACCAAGTGAGTTAGACTCCACGCCTCTGGGCAGGTCTAGCCAAACCTGGGTTTGGCCACAACTAGGAGACCTAGTCTAGTCACTCCCCTAGTCACCCGAACCCCTCGGCTCACCGTCCTCCACAGAGGAATTCTTGCACTGGATCATGACACATGACAGTTTGTTTCTGGCATATCAGGTGACATTTTCAATTTCTGTTGCTGCTGTTTCAGCTGTTTACTCATCTTTAAAAGATATCACACAGTAACCTCATTATTACTCTTCAAATCATCTCAAACAGTATCTTAAAGGGAGACAGATTAAGAGGAGATCTAGGAGTGGTTCTGATGCTATGGAGGACGAGCGGTAAGGCTTCTGGCCATCCTAATCCACTTTAAGCCATGATCTCACTCAGTTTGTTCTTAATAGTACCGTTTACCCTCTCCACCTTGGCACTGGCATGTGGTCGGTAGGGGGTGTGAAGTCTACTATTGATACCCATAAGCTTACACATGTTCTGGAAAACATCACCAGTGAAATGAGTACCCCTGTCACTTTCTATGATTCTAGGGATACCGTCTCTGCATACAAACTCCTGAACAATATTCTTATTAGTAAAAACAGCAGTATTAGTGGCAGCTGGATATGCCTCTACCCAATTAGAAAATACATCTGTATAAACTAATACATACTTGAGATTCCTGCAAGGTGGTAATTGGATGAAGTCAATTTGTATTACCTGAAAAGGCCCGTCTGTCGGAGGGATATGGGATGGCTCAGTGGGGATTGTCTTCCCGACATTTTTCCTCAAGCAAGTCAGACAGGACATGGATCTCTTTCCAGCTTGAGAAGAAAAGCCTGGTGCACACCAATATGCTCTGACCAACTTGCACATACCTTCTATTCCCAGGTGAATCAGACCATGCGCTGCCTCAGCCAAGCTTGGGTAATATGCCTTGGGAGCAACAGGCCTACCTTGTCCATCTCTCCAGAGTCCGGAGGACTCCTGAACACATCCCTTCGATCTCCAGAGTGCAGGCTGAAGAGGTTGTGCAGGTACCATGGAGGCTGCACAGGCAGCGTTTTTTAGGGGGCGTTTGAACCTGATTGCGTTGGCCAATGGCGAGGTCATACAGATGTTCAGGCTCAATAGAGCCAACATATTCCATCTGTATGATCTTGCCTAGACCCTGAGACAGGTCGCTCATGTGCTGTCTCAGGAATGCATAAGCTTTTGAGTGTATTGCACTTTTTTGCTACAGGAAACTTCCAGTCTATCACTGGTAGGGTCATTGGAATTTCCCAGTCCACATTTTCCAGGTATTTAACAGGTCATGGCCTCATTTCAGCCTCTGCTCCAAGCCTTAATCTGCTTCCCTAACCAAGAGTCACACTGGCATGCAGTCAAGGTTGCTTTTCATGGCACTGCAGGCATGCCAAATGTCCTTGGTGCAATAGACTGCACAAACATTGAGCTAAGACCACCTCGGGCTAGGGCCCATATGTTTTTGAATAGGCACCATGCCCATTCTACCAATGTCCAGGTGGTTTGTGATGAAAAACTCAAAATCATGAGTGTTGTAGTTGGCTACCCTGGCTCATGTCACGATGCCTTTATCCTCAGCCAGTCATCCCTCCATGACAAATTTGAGGCTGGTCAAATGCCGGAAGGATGGCTGCTGGGTAAGTATTTTCAATTTTGGTTTTGTCTAAGTTACATAGAAATACACATATAGTTCTAAATCTAATTTCTCTCTTCTGCACAATAGGTGACTTTGGTTATGGGTTTTGCTCTTGGTCACTGACTCCACTGTTGCTTCCAAATTCGCCAGCTGAGCACAAGTATAATGATGCACATAAGTCCACCAGGTGTGTGATAGAACGTACATTTGGCTTGTTAAAGTCTAGATTCCGTTGTCTAGATAAATCTGGTGGAATTTTATTATATGCGCCCAATAAAGTGTCAGATATTGTGCTCTGCTGCCGTCTTTTGCATAATATGTGTTTGCAGCAGCCTTTAACCGCTGATTATGTGGAGGACAGCCAGCTGGCTGGCTTTTTGGACACATCAGGCGACAGCGTGAGCACAGGAACTGGAAGACAGGTGAGGCAGAATCTGATTGAGGAGCATTTTACTGTCATTCCTCACCTGGTTTATTAAATGTGTCCTATGTTTTTATGTTCCAAATTTATGCTTAAGTGTTTTTAATGGCTTTTTTGTTGTCCAATTTTTTTGGGCTTATTCTAATACCTACATTGTTTGTTTTTTTTGTCATTTAATTAGGAATTAACATATTTGGCCAGTATGTTTTTTTCCCTAGAGTTTTCTGCTAGCTATTTTTTTCGGTATGTTTGTAACCTGCTGTTTTGGTCCCCTGAGTTTGTGTGTTCTGCCCACACCCTTGGGCCAACATTGCTGCTTTTACTGTTATTTGTTATTATGTTTTGTTGGTCAACCTTTGATGGAACCTGTACCTTTCTCATCTTTAACCAAAGCTTAATACATATTTACCACGTCATTACACCCATTTTGTGATGTCTAACTCAAAAATAGTCTGGTCTTTGGCATTCCAAAAATTGTTTTTCTTTTTTTATTATTTTCGAAGCAACCAATATAACCTATTTGGTCATTTGAAATGTATATTTGCAAAGTAAACAATCTGCTTGGTCTTTTTGACAAAAATATTACACAACGTCTTTGTGAAATAAACAAACACATAATTACATAAAAAATGGACAAAGAAGAGGACTTCCGGTTGGCGGCGCATCGTGTATGGCCGCTTTTTACCAGAGCTCCTCCAACTTATTTGAAATCCTGGTCTATCTGTCCTCCCACACAGCCTCTGTCTGTGATACTTTCACAAGAAACTGATAAGGAAGACTAGAGGCTGCTGCTGGACTCTTTATTTTTGGAGGAGCTGCTTTATTCCCCGGAACCCAGCCTTTACTTCTAAGGTGTTTATGACCGCCAGTGTTTGGCGCAAAACTATGCTGTGACTTGTTTCTCCTACTCATCACAAGCTAAGATACCTCTTGCTCTCCCTCAATAACTGCCCAGTAGCTTTCTTCACTGGTTGCTTCCCAGTTTGGCCCCGTTGCCAGTGTGGTACCTCCTACCTCTGAAGTCTGGCTTGCTGTGCGGTGTTGGGAAGACGCTCAGTGGAGGAAGCACTGTGTGCTTCTTCCCCTGTGCCTGCTGCTGATGGGAAGATCTGACTGCATCTGTTGCTCTGTGCTCCCTCTGTCTTCCAGGCTGGTTATTGCTGTGATCTTTCCTGCCACCGCTGGATCATACTCCCTGGACAGTGACCCTCTTATTCATTTGGCACCATCTTGTCACCGCTGCTGACTTCCTGAGGACTTATCTTCAATGCGCCTCCTAGATGGTGGCTTCAACTTCTGTATCTATCCGGCTTCTGCACTCTCGGCAGCATCTAACTCTGAGTCTTTCAGGTAATCTGTGCAATGCTGCTGCCTGCTGATACTCTATTGGATGTCCGTCTGTGAAACTGTGACCCAGCTGTTTGTGTCTGCCTGATTCTACACCTATCTACTGGATTTATATTCTCAGGTATATCTGAGTCTATATTACTGATCAACTTCAGACCAAGGACACTGTCAACAAAATTATAATATTGCTGGACTCGTAGCTTATCAGTTTTCTAGTATTGCTGTGATTGCATATAACAAATACGCCATCTAGTGGTGAATTATATTCAATACAACTTACTGGTTAAACTTTTATTACAGTGTCATTGATATATTCAAACCTGCCAACTTTATGGTTACTGTTTATGGTTTCAGTTGACCTGGGTTATAACTGTACTTTACTGCTCATGTAATATTGCTTTTGTACTGTTTTGTATTATCTGTGTTACTTGGTCTGTACCTTTATTGGCTATGGATTCCTTGCCCAAATTTCCCATTGTAAACACGCCACAACTGACTGATTTTGTATCTCAGCTCTGTAACAGGCTGGATGTTATCTGGGTTTCACTCCAAGCAGTGATGTTACGATTAAGCTCTGTCGCACCACCTGTCTCCGACTTACAGCAGAAGCTAGAGGATGGTGATAGCGTACTGCCTTTACTGACAAATATTGCTCAGTCTAATTCTCTGGTTCTTGTTTTCCCACCCACTGATCTGGTTGACCTGAGTAATTATGATGCTCGTCCTAACCTTGAAATCCCTGGTGTGCCTGGGGGAATCGGGAGATCTGAGCTGCCTGATATGTTTAATGATTTCTCTCTCCCTCCCATTTCCATCTTTGGCTATACACGTGTGCTTCTTGGTGACGGAGTCCTCCTGGGGCTCCCCAAATTTAGGTTTGGTTTCCCAATTTCTCTGGCTACACAGGGCTCTGCTTGCCTAATTTCCTTGGATGCTCCCAGGTTGGTTTCAAGCACTCCCATTCCTTACTTAAATCGCCCCTTTTTATTCCCTAGAAACGGTATGGGTTGATGCATATATTTATTTTACTTTTGCCTAGTCCATTTCCCACTGGATGCTTTATTGTTGCCTAATACAATTTATTCGATTTCATGCTGGCTGCATTTAAACCACGATTAATGTCTCACTCCTCAAATATTTGTTTACTTGTCACTATCTGCAACTAACATTTTATTTCTCAAAGTTCACTGCATATACAAAATGTATCTAACATACTGTTAAATGTTTTAAAATCTATGACATTTGTCATTTTGACCACATTTGTGTTATTTCTGCTTTCCTTGTTTCTCCTTCCCATGACTCCTCTTATCCGATTATTATGCTAGTTTTGCATATATAGAAAATTGAGAAAGTTTCTTGTTCTGCTATCATCCTTTGTTAAATATCTATCTGGATGTACCACTTTGTTTCTCCTTATTTATTTTTTTTGGGATAACGTGTTTTTTTTGTGTGTATTTTACACAACCATGATGTATATCTCTCTCTATGTTTGTACATCTGTAGGAACTTTCTTGCAATAAAAACATTTTGGAAAAAAAAAAAATGGACAAAGAAGTGTATTAAAATACACTTGAAACACAACACACAAAACTGTCCAATCCCCTTTTCATGTTTTCAGGTAGATTAACACATACAAATTTCCATCAATACTAGCAATTCTATCAAAACATAGCAATTCTTTACAAATGTACGTAAGGATAAAGGGGCCTATTCATTAAACCTAAAAATTCTCTGGAGATAATTAGCTTTAGAACTCGCATGGAGTTCTACCTAATTATAGGTGGAATTCATCATTCCTCCTCTCCATAAGTATCTATTCCAAAAAGCTGTCATTTTTGCGATGACAGCTTTTCGGGAAATAGATACTTTTCCCTCTCTACACCACCTTATCGCATCTGGAAACAGTGCTGCGCATGCGCTGTTACATCTGTAAAACCAGCGCATGCGCAGCACTGCCTACAGATGCGTTACACCCTACACCCCCCTCCGCTCACCTCCCCCCCCCGACTTACCTGTCCGCGCAGCAGCCTCCGGCTCCGTCCTGCTGGTCTGTCATGTGGTTTCCCAGCAGACCACATGACAGATTAGAAAAAAAAAAACTTTTAATTTTTTGTCTAAACTTTCTTGTGCTCTGCTGGGGAGCACACATGTCCGATCAGCCTCCGGAGCCTGAGGACGGAGCAGAGCACTGGAGGGACTCGTTGGGGGACCTGCACACGCGGATACAGGTAAGTTTCACCTGCTATTCACCACCTCACAGTGGCGAATAGTAACTGCATCAAATTCCGAAAATTGATAATTGTCGGAATTTGATGAATACCACAATTTCCACATCCCCATACTAATGTACTAATGTACCCATACTAATGTACTAATGTATGGGGAGTGTGAAAATTAACGCAAGGGAACTTAGCAAGGAGATATCTGTGATATCTCCTGTGCTAAGTGGCTACATGAATACCAAAATAACGTTATTTAAGGAAAATGTCCTTAAAAACGTTATTTTAGTGTTGATGAATAGGCCCCAAAATCTGATTTGTCTATTCACCATAGTTTTTACATCTGGCTTTTGTTCAAGAAATCAGTTAGAGTGACCCCTCCCTGACTTGGTTTGCCACCCTGACTTGGTTTGCTGCCACCTCTGGTTCGCAGTGTTTGTCTAGGTGGTTTTAATTGGTGTTGGTGCCAGTGAAGTGCTGCTCGAGGTCAGGCTTGCTGTTGTTTCGTGTAAGCGACCTAACATTTGTGTGCCTAAATTTTGCAAAACAGCACAATACTCCCTAAAGGCAGCGGTTTGGTTTGCCATGATCATGAAATGATTGTTGTACGTGTGCAGCCTCCAATCTCACAATGCTCTGTCTTATTTGTTCTAAAGAGTTGGCCATTCGTGTAAGCTCCACCCTCTGAGCCATCTGGATTTTGATATGCCTATGACCAATTTTGTTTATGGTCTGATTTTGGGAAATGTGCTGTTGCAATCAATCAATTTGTTGTTGTTGACAAATATACATTTCTTGCCAGTATGTGGTTTCTGGCTGTGGTGGTGGAGGTTGAGATGCTGGTTGTGCTTGTGGTGTCCCCAACAAAATTGGGGGAGTGGAGGGTAGAAAATTTGATGCTGGCATCACTGGTGTTGGAGGTATGATGGTTAATGTAAATGTGTTTTCAGGTTCAGAAAGTCCGTCTTCAGTCGAAATGGTGTCTGCAGGAAGATCAGGTTGTTCCAGAGAATCTAGAAGAGAGTTTCTGGTAAGTTTTTTTGAAATCACCGTCACATTTCTAAAGTTTTACCCGCAAGAATAAAGTTTTAGTAGGTATTGTCCTCCAAACCTAAGAACATGAGCCATATTATCTTGGTTTACACACATTTAAAAGCCAAATTATGGAGAATGTTTGGTGTCCTTAAAAACAGAAAAATTGTTTAGGTAAATAAGACAAAACTAGCATGGGCCCAAAAAAAAAAAAACCCCAACAGGTGCAACATGACATACCCAAGCCAAAAAAATAAATAACAACGTATGATTTAGGTTTCACAACATACAAATCTATTTTTGGAAAAATAGAAGGCACATAGGTAACAAAAACAACTTTTTTTTTGTGATAAAGTCAGCAATTAAGGTTCGTACATTTTAAAAATGTGTAATGTATGTTTTTAAAACACATACGAAGTCAATATAATATATGAACAGAGTAACTTTTAGGAAAATAACAAAGTTATCCTTTTTAAAATGCAAAATCACAGGTATGATCTTACATTTAAGTACCTAACTAAGTTGAGAAACCAACACAATACTGCAAATGAAAGGCACAACAGAACTCGCCAGTGTGTTTCCATGGGACGAATTAAAAGTAAAAAAAGAAGACCCTTAAAATTAGTGTTAATTTGTCCAAACTTCTAAAAGCAAAACCATGTAAGTAAACCTCTAAAATTACTGAGACCTTAAACTAACAATGTCAACCATGAAAAAGTATTAGAAAAAAATGGAAAAAAAAAATACTAACAATTATGCATATATTTTCCCAAAACAGATCCACAACAACTCACCGTACAGAAGAGGTGTAGAGGGGCCTCCAGAAAACAAATCAACTTCATCACATATTGGTGTTGCAAAAACTGGGGGGTCAGATGCCTCTTTTTGGGAGGGCAGATTTGATGGTCCTACAGAACAACATTAACATTGTCATGGTCTCATTTACATTACTGTGGGTCTACACACAACTCCAGCTCCACAACTCACCAGCCTCCTCGGCCTCTTCATGCTGCTGTGTTATTTGGAGCTGCTGCTCTTGTTGCTTCTGCTGTTGCTGGGGTGGTTGCTGCTCCTTTTGGGGGAGTGATTTTTTACTCTTTTTCTTGGCTCTTTGTTAAAAAGAAAAATATTTTTTTTTACACCAAAATGCATGCCATTTCTATGTGCTAACAAGGTACCATCAGACAAAAATGAGTGATGCCTCATTAATGACATAGGGCTTTAAAGAAATTAATCAAGTTGCATTAAGTGTGTTGCAGGGGTATTTCCATTACATTTCCAGGATTTGGGAACCTGATCTTTGTTTTAATTAATTGTACTTTGGACCATTTAATAAAAAAAAAAACACATTATGTTGTTAACTCCAATATCTAAAAAAACATTTGTGGTTGACTTATTTAGTGCTTGGTATTTGAAAGCGTATACCAAGAACAAATCCAGGATGAAATGACAAACATGTTCGAACCTACCAACTGCAAAATACACTGCAAGCTGGGTGAAAACACCTAACACAATGCATGTGATTGTAGGGTCCAAATACTTTCTGCAAAATGGTTGCTGTTGGTTACCACACTCAAATTAGTAAATTCATTTATAAAAAACGTAAAATAAAACAATGACACTGGACCATTAAGTGAAAACAATACACTTTTTACATGTTGAAATTAACTATTGTGAAGAAAATGTTAAGCTTAGCGCTCTATGGTACTGCAATAAGTATTCTATTCACGTCCTAATGTATGTCGTGGTCTATCTATAGAGCGTCCTAATGATTGTGTGTAGTTCCTAGTAGGCTTATGTCAGGTAGGCAATATCTATAGGCTGGATATTCCTTAATAATGCAAAAAGACCTTGCACTTCAGTCCTATATCAGCTCAGCAATAACTTTGGGCAGTGTGTTCTGATGGTGAAATATGCAACAACTCTGTGTTCTTACACCAGGTGGACAATATCTTTGGGCAGTGTGTTCTGATGGCGAAATATGCAACAACTCTGTTCTTACACCAGGTGGACAATATCTTTGGGCAGTGTGTTCTGATGGTGAAATATGCAACAACTCTGTTCTTACACCAGGTGGACAATATCTTTGGGCAGTGTGTTCTGATGGCGAAATATGCAACAACTCTGTTCTTACACCAGGTGGACAATAACTTTGGGCAGTGTGTTCTGATGGCGAAATATGCAACAACTCTATTCTTACACCAGGTGGACAATAACTTTGGGCAGTGTGTTCAATAGGTGGTGAAATAAACACATAGACAACTGTGATCCAACTCTCCTTGTATGCAGGAAGTCTCTGAGTGTTTCTTCCCTCCTCTCTGTATAACATCATGGATACCTCAAAGTGAAATGAGTGCAGTATCAGGGTACTTGGACACTATATATGCAGATTGTTAGTAGATTGGAAAGTACTCACCAAATAGTGGCTTCTGCTGGTCCCCCAGCTTGCTGACTTGTAACTTCATGCATATGGGGCTAAATGATGTGACTATGGAGCTGATGTTAATCTGAATAAAACCTTTTATTGTACGCTTGTACTAAAAAAACAGCTGTGTGTTGCTGCTATTAACAAAAAAGTCCAGATATTTAAAGTCAATGCAACAAATGTTCTGGTGGTCCCAACGCATATCGTCCCCGTTTTGGGACTTTTTCAAGGGCAAATGGGGTGGTGGTGTGACTTACCCTGCTTTATACCCACTGTAATTAACCTGGGAATCCCTTCTGTGTGTGTATCAGCCTTACTTCCGGGTTCCGTCAGTATTGCCGCTCACGTGACTCATCACATGTCCATGTATTCCTACTGCACATGCTCCGATAGGTGTATGTGGTCACAATGTGTAGCGCTGGTCTATCTCTAATACCTCCCCTATATTTCTCATTAACAGTGCTTTGTATGGTATTTAGACCTGCCTAGTGGTTAGGCTTCGGTCTCTACCCTTGAGGCGGCCATTTTTGAAGTGATATTTACAATGCCACAGACTCGAATACAGTCTGCCTTTTGTTAATGTTTATTTTTTGTGTTTGGGAAATCTCTATTACCTCACAACTAACCACCTTTTATAAATGTGGTTACATAACAAGTAAATTTCTTTATCTCCATCATCTGCATAGCTAGAGTCGAATAAATATACTGAATAAAATGAAGTGTGGAATATTCTATTCCGATATATAATATTCTATATGCATATTCAATTGAGATTTATTGGTGGCTCACATATATACACATATATATATATATATATATTACACATACATATCGCATGACATCTTCTGCATGTTGCATGCTAAGTTAACTGATTAACTAATGTGTCTTAGTCTTACACGTGGGGTATTCCCCCTAGGATATTTGGAGTATAAATTTAAACAAGTAGGATTGTATTATTGGGGGACAGATCAATCCTTCATTGGATCTAACTTGTCATATAGAGAGTAGGGTTGTTGTTCATGAATCTATATGACATAATCACTAACTCAGGGATTAAGATTAAGTTCGATGCCTATCCAATGCCTAGGGTGGATTTCTGCACCAGAAGGGTTGTTCCAATACAAGATGTTGCCATTTGGCTTACATGGGGCACCTGCTACCTTTCAAAGGATGATGGATAAAATTCTAAGGCCCCATAGACAGTATGCTGCTAATTTAGCAGTCTCACTTACCCAGAGTACAAGCAGTGTTGGTCTACATCTATAAAGCTGGATTGACAGCCAAAAAGTGTTGTCTAGGGATGGAAGAAGTAAAGTGTATTGCATACACCATTGACAGGGGTTTGATGAAGCCCCAACTTAATAAAATCAAGGCACTACAATATTGGCCACAACCCCTAAATAAGAAGCAGGTGAGAACATTCTTAGGAATCACGGGGTAGGAGTTTATACCCAATTTTGCCACCATTGCAGTCCCACTGACAGACCTTACCAAAGGCAAAGAAACAGTTATGGTTAAATGGAGTCCTGAAGCAGAAAAGGCTTTTCAAGAGTTAAAAGTAGCATTGTGCACCCAACCAGTTCTGACGATACCTATATCTGATGAAATTCAGGTTGATTACTGGTCATGCCCCTTTAAAATGGTCAGAGAATAAAGAGAGCAATGGGAGAATAACTAGGTGGTTCTTGGTACTGCAAAATGTTACATTTTCAGTAGAGCACAGGCCAGGAAGCCAGCTGGCCAATGCAGATGCTTTGTCTCATGTGTTTTATATGGTGGCTGCAGTTGTTCCGTCCCACAGGTCAAAATAAAGGGGGGGGGGATATGTGACAGAAGCACTGGTAAAGTGCTAAATCACATATATGTATCTAAGGTTTTTGACCTATGTATTTTAAACCCCCAGGAAATGTATGTGTCTGCTTGATTAGAGTTTGGGCTTTAAGTAAAAGCCGGATAATGGGTCCTGGGGGTGTGGATGTGAGAGTGAAGGGAGGGCTCCATTCACGAGGCTGGTTTATGTGTTGGGGCCTTCAGCCTGAGAGCAGGCTAATTAGTGACTGCAGCTGTGAGAGGCTGATAAAGGCTGTGTCAGGGTTTGGCTCAGTGTCTCATACCTGGGAGACAGGCAGCAGACACACTATGATGTACCACTTGTAATACTGTGCATATGCCTATGTTGGTGGTTAAGGCAGTAGGCCCTATCACTTTGAGAGAGGGAATTTATTATCTAGTTAGTGCCCAGACAGACTAAGATTTATTTTTGTTTTACATTTTTATACTGCACAATAAAAACTAGCTGTGGCTAGCTTGCACGAAAATCCTGGACTGCTGTGTTGTTTCCTGGCAGGTGTGTTTTGAGGTGCACATCTACCCTAGGAGAGGGACCTCCTACCCCAATCCTATTACAGCACATACATACACACACATACTTTCTGTGATCATTTTATCCTTAATGATAATGGGTAATGAATATTTGTCAGTGTAACAGCAGTATATTAGTATATTTAGACATTGAAGATATAATGGCTTTAATTTTTATAAAAAATTTGCTATGAATAAAATTTGCACTACTATTGGGGTAAGAATTTGGTATTGGGATTGCGTAGAATAAAAGTATAGGGCAATATTATTGTTATTCATATGCTACTGAGGACAATGCCTAGAATTTATTTCATTGTCTATACAGGAAACTAATAACTGAGGTTAGGTTGTGGGTGAGATACTTAGACTTTGGGGGGGTTACAGTTAAGCTGTGGGGGATAGTTAGGCTGTGGGTGGAAGGCTTAGGCTGTGGGGGGGTTAGGGTAAATCTGTGGGGGGTTATGGTTAGGCTGCGGGTGGAAGGCTTAGGCTTTGGGGGTTATGGTTAGGCTGTGGGGTGGTTAGGGTTAAGGCATAAGGTTTAGACTGTGCAGGGTTAGGGTTAATCTGTGGGGGTCAGTGTAAGTCTGGGAGTTATGGTTAAACTGTAGGGGATAAAGTTGGGCTGTCGGGGTAGGGTTAAGCTGTCAGGGGGTAGTGTTAGGCTGTGGGGGTTAGGGTTTAGCTGTGGGGGATAGTTAGAGTTAGGCTGTGGGGGATAGGGTTAGGCACCTTATGGAGGATTAGCAGGATACTTACTGGAATGTTGAAGGATCACAGGTCTGAAGTTACATGACAGCTGGGACACGGAAGCTGCTGCAGTCATCAGGAGCAGGTAAGTAGCTGCTGGGCCACCAGGGAGAATATGGTGACATTCAACATGGTTCATATTGACATTCTCATTGCAGCATTATAAATGTTGCCAGATCACACCATCGATGGCTTGGTTCCAATGTTAAGTGGCTTACCCAAAAAGGCTGAGGTTCCAATGTTTCCTTATCATTGACAATTCAGTTCCAATGTTAGCTCACTGTGACTGACTCCCGCGGCCGACCTTCCCCCACTAACTTCAGAGAATCTTCAACCAGACATGCAGCTTGGGCAGCGGCCAGTTGTCTGACGTGATGGTAACACTCATTATGTCACAACAGAGCAGCTCTGCCTGGCAATGACAAAGTGCACTGCTGATTGGCTAATCTCAGAGTCCATCAGGACAGTCACATGGGTGTCACAGGAGGCAGAGCAGTGTGTGATCACTACTGATTGGCTAAGCTCAGAGTCCATCAGGGCAGTCACATGGGGGTCACAGGAGGCAGAGCAGAGTGTGATCACTGCTGAGCATGAAGCACAGTAAAAGCCAGCCTACCATTATTAGGAGGTGGTGGGTCAGCTCAGCCAGTCCTGCTGTAACCATGAGGAGTCCTGTGTAGAGACATCAGAACACACTGATATTTCATAACCAATGTTTAACATTAAAATTTTTTGACCAAAGCTAAATACATCGGCTCTATCAATGGTTTCTTTATGTCCATTTCTTACTGTAATACAGACATCAGTAATATTATCTAAGTTGTCATCAGAGAAAATGTGGAGATGATTTACCAGAGATGGTTCCAGTGACAATTCCCAGCATCCTCCTCCAGTCCTCAGACCAAAGCTGGGGGATGTGCAGAGGGGCAGGTACATTAGTCCATGTATAAGGGGGAACTGTCCTATTATATCTGTATGACTAACATAGAGCAGACACTTTACTGACATAGGGAGACGCTGTGACCCATCAGATAGGCTCATACACAGGTCCTTGTACCCATTACATGATCCCACATATGGGCTGTTATGGATCACGTGTGGTGAATTCTCCCATGTAATACAATTCTTCATTGCTGATCAATACCATATACTATACACTACACGGGAACCCTGGTATTGCTATACTATACACTACACGGGAACCCCGGTATTACTATACTATACACTACACGGGAACCCCGGTATTACTATACTATACACTACACGGGAACCCCGGTATTACTATAATATACACTACACGGGAACCCTAGAATTACTATATTGTACACTACACGGGAACCCCATTATTACTATTCTATACACTACAGGGGAACCCCAGTATTACTATACACTACACACAGAAAAAAGAAAATTGCCCTCCAGCACACTGCAGATAATTCAAAAATACTTGAATCCTACATGATAATAGAAATTCAGAGGTATTGGTTTACATACATTTGCAAATATATGAATAAGCGCTGGGCCGTCGTCAAGGCTACTCTATACCAGCGTCCCTAAAATTAAGGGGTTCACGTCCGAGAAGCAAGGCACCCCAAAAAATTCCAGCCAAGGACCACCCCCAGGGCATCACACGAAAAGGGGAAAAAAGGTGATAGTGAAGTGTTAAAGGATAGGTGTGTAAAGATAAATCAATAAGTGTTAATGAGATGTAAAAGAATTAAAATGACATAAATAATACACAAACGCATAGAAAAGTGAAAAAATATTCTATGTGAATTAAGTGGTGATGCCATGAGCAAGGTCCAGCCAGAACAATCCCGGGGGCCCCACTCCCAAACGCTCACCCCCAAATAATTATTGCTACATAATAGTAGCACCCACTCTGGGTCATATAATAACAAATTGATGTACTGCATGATAACAGTACATGTATGAGCTGAGAGCTAACTTACCTTGGAGGTACCCCAAAAAACCTCCACATGGCACTATAAGGATCAGCACCTCCTCCTAATGCTGACTCCTTTCGTGCCTCCAAACTGCAAGCAAAAAATATGGTAGTTGCTCAATCAGCTTGTAAAGGGCGGGGTTTACACTGAACACAGAAAAAAGAAAATTGCCCTCCAGCACACTGCAGATAATTAAAAAATACTTGAATCCTACATGATAATAGAAATTCAGAGGTATTGGTTTACATACATTTGCAAACATATGAATAATATAATTTTTTGGGGTGCCTTGCTTCTCGGACGTGAACCCCTTAATTTTAGGGACGCTGGTATAGAGGAGCCTTGACGACGGCCCAGCGCTTATTCATATATTTGCAAATGTATGTAAACCAATACCTCTGAATTTCTATTATCATGTAGGATTCAAGTATTTTTGAATTATCTGCAGTGTGCTGGAGGGCAATTTTCTTTTTTCTGTGTTCAGTGTAAAGCCCGCCCTTTACAAGCACCTGTAGTATATTAAGCTGATTGAGCAACTACCATATTTTTTGCTTGCAGTTTGGGGGTGAGCGTTTGGGAGTGGGGCCCCCGGGATTGTTCTGGCTGGACCTTGCTCATGGCATCACCACTTAATTCACATAGAATATTTTTTCACTTTTCTATGCGTTTGTGTATTATTTATGTCATTTTAATTCTTTTACATCTCATTAACACTTATTGATTTATCTTTACACACCTATCCTTTAACACTTCACTATCACCTTTTTTCCCCTTTTCATGTGATGCCCTGGGGGTGGTCCTTGGCTGGAATTTTTGGGGTGCCTTGCTTCTCGGACGTGAACCCCTTAATTTTAGGGACGTTACTATACACTACACCTGAACCCCGGTATTACTATACTATACACTACATGGGAACCCCAGTATTACTATAATATACTCTACACCTAAACCCCGGTATTACTATAGTATACATTACACGGGAACCCCGGGATTATTATACTATACACTACACGAGAACCCCGGTATTACTATACTATACTCTACACGGGAACCCCGGTATTACTATACACTACATGGGAACCCCGGTATTACTAAACTATATGCCACACGGGAACCCCGGTATTACTATACTATACACTACACGAGAACCCCGGTATTACTATACTCTACACGGGAACCCCGGTATTACTATACTATACACTACACGGGAACCCCAGTATTACTATACTATACACTACATGGGAACCCCGGTATTACTAAACTATACGCCACACAGGAACCCCGATATTACTATACTATACACTACACGGGAACCCTGGTATTACTATAATATACTCTACACCTAAACCCCGGTATTACTATAGTGTACATTACACGGGAACCCCGGGATTATTATACTATACACTACACGAGAACCCTGGTATTACTATACTATACTCTACACGGGAACCCCGGTATTACTATACTCTACACGGGAACCCCGGTATTACTATACACTACACAGGAACCCCGGTATTACTATACACTACACGGGGACCCCGGTATTACTATACACTACACGGGGACCCCGGTATTACTATACTATACACTACATGAGAACCCCGGTATTACTAAACTATACTCTACACGGGAACCCCGGTATTACTATACTATACACTACACGGGAACCCCGGTATTACTATACTATACACTACATGGGAACCCCGGTATTACTAAACTATACGCCACACAGGAACCCCGATATTACTATACTATACACTACACGGGAACCCTGGTATTACTATAATATACTCTACACCTAAACCCCGGTATTACTATAGTATACATTACACGGGAACCCCGGGATTATTATACTATACACTACACGAGAACCCCGGTATTACTATACTATACTCTACACGGGAACCCCGGTATTACTATACACTACACGGGGACCCCGGTATTACTATACTATACACTACATGGGAACCCCGGTATTACTAAACTATACGCCACACGGGAACCCCGGTATTACTATACTATACACTACATGGGAACCCCGGTATTACTATACTATACACTACATGGGAACCCCGGTATTACTAAACTATACGCCACACAGGAACCCCGATATTACTATACTATACACTACACGGGAACCCTGGTATTACTATAATATACTCTACACCTAAACCCCGGTATTACTATAGTATACATTACACGGGAACCCCGGGATTATTATACTATACACTACACGAGAACCCCGGTATTACTATACTATACTCTACACGGGAACCCCGGTATTACTATACACTACACGGGAACCCCGGTATTACTATACACTACACGAGGACCCCGGTATTACTATACTATACACTACATGGGAACCCCGGTATTACTAAACTATACGCCACACGGGAACCCCGGTATTACTATACTATACACTACACGGGAACCCCGGTATTACTATACTATACACTACACGAGAACCCCGGTATTACTATACTCTACACGGGAACCCCGGTATTACTATACACTACACGGGAACCCCGGTATTACTATACTATACACTACATGGGAACCCCGGTATTACTAAACTATAAGCCACACAGGAACCCCGATATTACTATACTATACACTACACGGGAACCCTGGTATTACTATACTATACACTACATGGGAACCCCGGTATTACTAAACTATACGCCACACAGGAACCCAGATATTACTATACTATACACTACACGAGAACCCCGGTATTACTATACTCTACACGGGAACCCCGGTATTACTATACTATACACTACACGGGAACCCCGGTATTACTATACACTACACGGGAACCCCGGTATTACTATACTATACACTACATGGGAACCCAGGTATTACTAAACTATACGCCACACAGGAACCCCGATATTACTATACTATACACTACACGGGAACCCTGGTATTACTATACTATACACTACATGGGAACCCCGGTTACTATACACTACACGGGAACCCCAATATTACTATACTATACACGGGAACCCTGGTATTACTATACACTACATGGGAACCCTGGTATTAATATAATAAGTTGGGGATGGGATGTTGGCCGTCAGAATACCAACAGCAGCATACAGTCAGAATCCTGATGCCTGGAGGTAAGTACCCTAATCCCCCCTCAGCCCCCTCCTTGTACCTAACCTAATACTTACCATCAGGATGTCAGCGGTGATTCTGGTGCTGGGATTCTGATCGCCAGTATTTTACCGCAGAGCTGCCGACTACATCCCAATAAAAAAATGGTTACAGGTATATCCCTCATTCCCCCCACACATCGCCTTTTCCTTTATACACAAGTTATCACTAAACATAGCAGTGAGGCAGAATTTTCTACATCAGAGTCATTTTATTGCAAGGTTACAAGAATATAGTTTCCTTCTGTAGTAACACTTGGAATGTTATTTATTGAATATTTAATACTACAGATTACTATAATATTGTGTGAATGTTTTGCTGCTAGAATAGTGCAAGAAAAGCAGATTATAAAATGAGCAGCTGCTGTATCCTGCAAACCTAGGGGCAGACACACAAGCAGCAGATAAGGTGGGTGGAGCTGGAAATCTTTAACTACAAAGAGAATGGTAACAGCAGCACAAAGTAATTCAGCTCATATAACTCCATTACAACTATGATCAGACAAGACTGACATGGATACAGCTAGGTAACAGAACAGAGTAATGATGTGAGGCTCCCGGCATACTGGTGCAGTGACTCTGTGCTGTGCACCTGTATATAGATAACAGATCATACATCCAACGCTCAGAGATGTGCAGCATCCTGGCATTTTCCATCAGGTGGGGTCTGTACGTATTAGGAGCCATCCATGAGGAATAGCTGTTCTGGCTTTCTCTCTTTGGTATAATATAGTCCTTACATTAAAGATGAGAGTAACATCCTGCACATAATAGTCCTGTAAAGTCCAGTTACTCATATAGAGCAATTCCTGTTATTATTCATGGCTTGTGTACAATACGTCATTTCTGTATTACTCATGTATTATAAGCTGCAGGATATGATACTCGCACAGTGCTGTCATTCCCTCCATGACACACATACAATAGAGATGACATATTATCTAATACATATGTACTAACAATATACTGATATATACCATGATAGGAGGTAATAACAGGACAGGCCAGTGTATCCATGCAGGTGCCCATCAGAGAGCAAATCCCCAACACCAGAGCGGTGTCACAGTGACAGGAGACAGGAGAGAGGGGCACACGTGTAAGACAAAACCTTTCTTGTTTGGGTATGAGAAATGGATACTAAGACAGTCACAGTATAAAGGTACTAAAAGCAAAGTTAGGATAAATCTAAAAAACAAAACAAAGATCTTACACCTAGGCCATCACAGAATATGTGCACCACCAAAAGGACAACTGGTCACTATTCCAGCTTTACTAACAATGTACAAAAAGTTGCAGGTCAAAAAGTGTGGAAAATACTAACAAGCGCGACACGCAGCTGTGTTACCCCACATGGACGTCAGACAGGTCCGTGCGGTGTTTGATTTTCTTACTTGTTACCAAACTCTTTGAACTATTTTTGTAGGTTAATAACAAAGCTTGTATTGTCCTTTCTATGCTCACTACCTCACTACCAAATAATCTCCATCTCCTGACCCTGCACATTACTGGTGGTGTCACCACTGTGGGAGGTGAGACAGGACATACTGGGGACAACCTGTACTGATCCTACTTATCCTGTAATGTCCCTGTATTATTCCCCAATTACTTCGTACCCTGCTCACATATGTATTCTGCTGGGGATATCGGGAGCCTGATGCACTTATTGTACATTACTGTTAGTGGTTTATACCAGGACCAGCAGCTTCCTGTGTCCCAACACTAATTACATTATATAATAATGTACAAATTACATAAGTGATAATCATTGTAATGTCCTTATCTTTTGGAATAATGTAAATAGTAGGTTACAGAGAATCTAATTAGAAGGAACCAGACATCAGACTGCTGTAAGGAGATTAGAGATCCATTTACCAGGAAACCCAACCAGAGAATACTGGATCCAGTGAGATAAAATCAGCGGTTACAGATGTCATTATATCGCCCATCTCACCCCATCACTTACAGCCCAGTCATCACATGATGTCATAGTTTCCCACTTCCCATATTACATCCCCAGCACATTGTCATGATGACAGATTAGTTATGTCCCTATATTACATCATGTGGTCTTGTTACTGTACAAATAGGCCAATAGCACAATAATATTCTAATACAGAGCTTCCCAAACTCTGCCATTACAATCCAAGTTTTAAGGATATCCATGTTTTAATACACATTGTTAATTCAAACTGACTAAGGCATTAAGTGACCTGTGCTCAAGCATGGATATCCTTAATACTTGGCCTGTAATAGTGGAGTTTGGGAAACTCTGATCTGATAGAATAAGGAAACTGACAGCCATTACATGAGGAATGTGTGGGAGCCCTATGTTGGTGACATCCGTGTGGATATATAATAAAATGTAATATATTAGTGTATAGGGGCTGATTCACCAGCGGACACAATGATGATAGTTACACAGATAGAGCGAATGTTTGCCATCACACCAGCATCTAAGTTACACTGCGCACGTACAGCGATCACATTGTGATTACGGAAGCACAGAGGAATACATCGCATAGTGAGTGGCAGGGTGACAGCATTTGGGGGGGAAGTAACAGGGGGGTGGACAGAAAACTGCAGGAGTGTCTGTCCGTGTGATTGCCATGTCATGGGCGTGGCTGTCCGTGTGATCGCCATGTCCTGCAGATGTGTCCGTGTGATCTCCATATCATGGGCGTGTGTCCGTGTGATCGCCATGTCATAGGCGTGTCTGTCCGTGTGATTGCCATGTCATGGGTGTGTATAAATTAGCCATAGCGATGGCAGCTGCAGCATGAGACCTCTCTGCGTGTCAGGAGAGCTGCAGTGTTTGCGGCTGGTCAGACCTGATGTAAATGCTGTGTGACTGCTTGATGTGCGGCGATGGTACCGATGATTACACAGGAGGGCGACATTGTACGGTAAGAAGACAGCAGTGGGCGTGGTTATGGAGGCTGTGCCCCGCCATTAGCACCTGCAATCTGTAAGAGACTGCAGCTGCATTTGCTTCCACTGCTGAATCAGGCCCATAGTGTGATAATGCAAATGTAATTTAACCTTCACTAAGCAGGGACAGCAATCTAGGCTAACATTGTATTTATGCTTGTTCTGATAATTCCCAATATTACAGTACTGCAAATACCGCTGCAATTTCTATATATTTCTAGATGCTCATACACATCGTTTTTCTCCTGTGTGACGTTTCTGATGACTAAAAAGAGCAGATTTATTTGTAAAACATTTCCCACACTCTGAGCATGGAAATGGTTTCTCACCTGTGTGACTTCTCTGATGTCTAACAAGATATGATTTCTCTGTAAAACATTTCCCACACTCTGAGCATGGAAATGGTTTCTCACCTGTGTGACTTCTCTGATGTCTAACAAGATATGATTTCTGTGTAAAACATTTCCCACACTCAGAACATGAAAATGGTTTCTCACCTGTGTGAATTCTCTGATGTATAACAAGATTTGATTTCTCTGTAAAACATTTCCCACACTCAGAGCATGGAAATGGTTTCTCACCTGTGTGAATTCTCTGATGTCTAACAAGATCTGATTTCTGTGTAAAACATGTCCCACACTCAGAGCATGGAAATGGTTTCTCACCTGTGTGAATTCTCTGATGTCTAACAAGATTTGATTTCCCTGTAAAACATTTCCTACACTCAGAACATGAAAATGGCGTCTCACCTGTGTGACATCTCTGATGTATAACAAGGTTTGATTTCTTTGTAAAACATTTCCCACACTCAGTGCATGGAAATGGTTTCTCACCTGTGTGACGTATCTGATGTACATCAAGTGTTCCCTGATGCAAAAAATATTTCCCACATTCAGAACATGTAAATGGTCTCTCACCTGTGTGAATCTTTGTATGTCTAGTAAGAGCTCCTTTCAGTGTAAAACATTTCCCACACTCAGAACATGAATATGGTCTCTCACCTGTGTGACTCTTTGTATGAATAGTAAGAGTTCCTTTCAGCGGAAAACATTTCCCACACTCAGAACACAGAAAAGGCCTCTCAGCTACGTGAACTCTCTTCTGATGTATAGAAAGACTGATCTGATTGGTAAAACCATTCCCACATTCAGAACATGACAATGGATTATCACCTGTGTGATATGAGCTGTGTGTAACACTACTGGGATTATCAGGGGAACATTCTTCATGGTTAGAGAGATCAGATGATATATCTGTACTGTGAGATGCTGGATGCATACTTGGGATAATGGGGTTTTCTCCTGGAGAGTCCTTTGAGAAGTTATCATCTACATCACCATCTGGAGATATGAGACGTCTCCCCGAGTTATTCCTGTTGCTGTGTCCATCTGTTGGGAACAATGAGTGTTATGGTAAGAACTTACCTTGATTAATGCTTGGTTTCGAAGTCCATAGGGTCTAGAGGGAGATCTTGGGGTATAGCTGGATCTGAATCCCGTGCACCACACAGTTAAAAGCTTTGCTCCCAGGATGCACTGGACCATCCTCCTCTATACCCCGCCCCCGAGGCACCTCAGTTGGTAAGTAGCCAAAGGCCAGAGGAGGAAAAAAGAGAGAAGACTGGAACACTCAAAAATCACACTCACAGAGGAGACGGAAAACAGGTGACCAACATAAGAACCCACATGAAGCCAGGTGTGTCGTGGCGGGTGCCCTGTGGACCCTATGGACTTCGAAGAAAGAGTTAACCAAGGTATGTTCTTACCATAACTCATTTTCTTCTTCAGAATCCATAAGCTCCACAGGGAGACTGCCCACGAGGGGGGCTCACAGACCGAGTAGAATGAGCTTTAACAGAAGCCGGAACAGGCAGGCCTGCCTGTGTGTAAGCCTCTGGAGACAGTTATACGAAGCCATCTAGCCAATGTTTGTTTGTCGGCTGGCCATCCCTTTTTGTGAAATCCAAAGAGCATAAATAATGATTCCAATTTCCAAAGGGAACTGGTCCGGTCCACATAAATTTTGAGAGCACGGACCACAGCCAAGGAGGTCTCGCCCGCTGAGAGGTCAGGTGACAGAATGGCCGGTCCTATAATTTCCTGATTAATGTGGAAATTAGAAACCACTTTAGGAAGAAACTCAGGGCGAGTGCGAAGCACAGCCTTATCCTTGTGAAATATCAGAAAGGGAGAACAATAGGAGAGAACCCACAATTCTGACACCCTCCTGGCAGATGCATTTGCCAGAAGAAAAAGAGTATTAGCTGTTAACCACTCAATTTCCACCGAATCTAGTGGTTCAAATGGAGGGCCTGAAGAACTACAACCAAATCCCTAGGAGCCACCGGAGGGACAAAGGGAGGTTGAATCTGGAGAACACCCTGGAAAAAGGTGTGGATATCCAGGAGCGGAACCACACAGATAGTGCAGAGACATGCACTTTCAACGAGGCCAGTGAGGAGGTCCAAACCAGATTAAAGGAATGCTAATATTCTGGAAATACGAAACACTTGAGGGTCGAATGCCTTGTGCGACACCACTAAGAATATGTATGCCACACTCTGGTAGATCCTGGCTTAAGTGCTCGAAGCATCATGCCGATGACCAAGCTAAAGAATCCCTCGGAGCTTAAGATGGATGTCTCAAGAGCCACACCGCCAAAGACAGATAATCCAGGTCTGGGTAAAGACAAAGACCACGAGACAACAGGTCCTGATGTTGAGGCAGCAGGAACGGAGTGTCGATGGAGAGACTCCGAAGATCTGATTACCAATTACGTCTGGGCAAAGCTGGAGCCACTAGCAGGACCATGCCTCCGTCTTGCTTGAAATTCCAAAGAACCCGAGGAACCAGGGATACTGGAGGAAACAGGTACGCAAACTGGAAGGTCCACTTCACTGACAGAGCATCCATTTGCTTCGGCATCTCTTGTCTTGGACCCGTACACTGGCAACTTGTGATTGTGATGGGAGGCCATGAGGTCCACCTCTGGGAGGTCCCATTTGTCCACTAAGAGTTGAAACACCTCTTTGTGAAGAGATCATTCCCCTGGATGCACGCTGTGATGGCTGAGGTAGTCCGCTTCCCAAATGAGGACTCCCGGAATGAACACTGCCGAGATGGCCAGGAAGTGACTCTCTGCCCAAGTCAGGATGCGTGACACTTCTGTCATTGCTGCCCAACTTCGAGTGCCTCCTTGATGGTTGAAATAAGCCACCGTGGTGGCATTGTCGGACTGAACCTGCACGGCTTTTCCGTGAAATATGTGTCTTGTCATCCTGAGGGCCCTGTACACAGCCCAAAGTTCCAATATGTTGATTGGAAGGAAAGCTTCGTCCACTGTCCAACGGCCCTGAAACAAATGCGGGCCATTCACCGTGCCCCATCCCCGGAGACTGGCGTCCATTGTGAGAAGTACCCAGTCCGGGATCCAAAAGGGGCAACCCTTGGTGAGAGAATTTGTCTGTAGCAGCCAAGGCAGAGACAGGCGCACCAGCGTCTGAGTCCTGATTTGGTGGGGTAATCTGTTCCACTTGGATAGTATCAGTCTCTGCAGGGGCCTTGAATGAAACTGGGTATATTCCACCACGTGGAATGTGGACATCATGGATCCTAGAACCTGCATTGCCGAGTGTACCGACACCCGGCGACAGAGCAGGCAATTGCGCACCCACAGTTGCAGAGAGATCTTTTCCGGAGATAGAAAAATCCTCTCTGATGAGGATCCAGAAAGGCTCCCAAATTAACCATTCTCTGAGGGAATGAGGACTTTTTCCAACTGATCAGCCACCCGTGCGCTTGTAGACAAGCGATCATCAGGTGCAACTATTGCTGAAGTACCTCTGGAGAGCACGCCAACTACAGGTGGTCGTCTAGGTACGGCAGGAGTTGTATACCCTGACTCCGTAGGTGGGCTGCCATGACCGCCATAATTTTGGTAAATACCCTTGGAGCCGTGGAAAGGCCAAAGGGCAGCGTCCGAAACAGGAAGTGTTGTTGCAGTATAGTAAACCACAGATAATGCTGGTGGGAAGGCATTATGGGGACATGTAGGTATGCATCCTGAATGTCCAGTGATACCATGTAATCCCCAGGTTCCATAGCCAGTATGATGGATCGTAAAGTTTACATCCTGAACCTGGGCACCCGGAGGAACTTGTTCAGAGATTTGAGGTTGAGAATAGGCCGGCCCATTCGGCTTTTGAACCAGAAACAGAGTACAGTAGTAACCAGTCCCGCGCTGAGATAGTGGAACTGTAACAATAACCCCTGCTTTCAGCAAGGACTTTATGGCTTCCTGAATCTGTAAGGCCTTGGTCTTGTCTATAGGAGGGCTCCTGCAGAAAAACTGGTGGGGAGGTCTTTGATGAAAATGAGAGACCACTTCTTTTATCCATGCATCCTTGGTTGGGTGACACCAGTACTGGGCAAACTGAAGAAGTCGGCCTCCCACCCTGGGATCCCCCAGAGGGAGGCCCGTTCCATCAGGCTGAGGGTTTATCCTCTGTAGGTAGTAGGGCTTCTGGCACCCCAGGCCTGTTTCTAAAGCTGCGTACACACACAATGATTTTTTGAACGATTATCGTTAAACGATATCGTTTGAAAAAATCGTTCACTTTCTGAGTCAAACGATGAACGATTATCGTTCATGTGCGTTCACGTTTGTAGTTCAGGCAGACTTGTCAACTCAACGATTTTCATTAAGGGAAAAAAACGTTCATTACACTTTAAAAAATCTGACAGATAATCTGACAGAAAATCATTCATAAAATCGTTGGTAACAAAATCATTGTGTGTGTATGTAGCTTAAGGCTTAGAGGTCGACTTGGCCGCTGATTGTCTAGGGAAAGACTGTCCTTTGGGCTTTCCTTGAGAACGAAAGGACCGAAAGGAAGAGGTTCTAGCCTTTGAAGGAGCAAATAGCAAAATGCCTTTGATGCAAATGGCAGAAAAGCTGAGTTAGATTTTGCCAGAGTGTCCACAATTTTGTCCAGGTCTGGGCCAAACAATATCTCCCCATTGAAGGGCAAGGCTTCCAGGCCCTCTTTGGAATCAGCATCCGCCGTCCAGGAGTGTAACCACAAAGAGCAGCGAGCAGAAACGGCTGCGGCCGAGACTCTGGAGGTCAGTAAGCTGGTATCCAAAGCAGCCTTACCAATATAGTCGGCTGCATCCATCATGTGGCCCACTAGAGACCTTTGAGTCTCAGAGGCCTCCTTGGCGAAGGTGTCCTCCAGAACATTTGCCCAGTTCTCAATGGCCTTAGCCACCCAAGAGATAGCCATGGACGGAAGGGCCACAGCTCCAGAGAGAGAGTAAATAGATTTCAGGCATGGCTCCACCTTCCTGTCTGTAGAATCCTTCAGAGAAGAAATGGAAGGCACAGGCAGAGTAGTTCCCTTAATCAGGTGAGTAACATGAGAATCCACCGCAGGTGGCGATTCCCACTTCTTGCAATGACCGTCAGAGAACAGATAACATGAGGCCAAATACTTTTGCGGTTGATACCTCTTACCAGGCGATTGCCAGGCCATGTGGTTTGCCAGCTGGTCATAAAGAGGGAAAACTGCTGAAGTCACCGTAGCCTGTTTAAACTCAGGGTATTTGGATTTAGGGGCAGGAACGTCATCCTCTATATCTAGTATGGATCGGACCATCCTTACCAATGCTGGAACATTAATAGCGGATTTGGGCTCCACCTACAATGCAGGGGAATCCGAATCAGACACCCCAGCCATTTCCCCATCATCTGATGACAAGTCCGAGAGTTGCGTAGACTGGGATGACAATACAGGACGCCTTTAGATGCCTTCTGAGGTCTTTCATTCCGCAACATGGTCTGACAGGCCATAGACGAAACTGCCAAACTCTGAACTGAACTAGAGAAAACATCCACCCAGGGTGGTTGCACAGCTTGCGTAAGACCCTGGAAGGAAATGACATTGTTGTGGTACCAGAGGGGATTGCATATAGAGTGGTAACCCCCGAAAGGGAACAACAGTTTGAGGCCCAGGAGTAGACTGCAATATTTGCGGGATACCCAAAGAGAGAAGGATGGCTGTTTGGTGTATTCCAATGAGGATACAATTCTGTGAATTAGCAGCTCCACCATTTTGTGGGTGACAGCAATCTCATTCTGTGAGAGTGCTGAATCTGCAGTTAACCACATTGTGTCATGGCATTCCATATCTGTATTATGCAAGGAACATGTAAAGTAAGGCGTCAGCCTTAATGATCGTAATTTCATTGCTTTTTAGAGTTTGAGTGGCAGAAATTCAGTAGGTTTTGTGAAATTTGAGATCATGTCTAAGAAGCCCTAATGGGACATGTGAAACCTTAAGGTTTTTTGGCTATGGAATTTCATTGCTTTTTTAAAATGTATTAACAATCAGGGTTTTTAGGAGCAAACCGGGTCACCTGTAGGGAAGAAGGGCAACAAAATGATACACTAGCGCAGGTGGAAGAGGGGCCGGAACACAGGAGACGAGAGTCGGCTGCAGGGGTGGACTGTATGTGTGCGGGGTAGCAACAGCAGCATGGGTGCGGAGGGGCAGCAGCGGGCGACAGAGTGCTCACCGGTACTGGGCATGCGCCTGAGAAAATAAAATCAATAAGTCACAAATGCACGGGCGCATCTGTGAGATCCATCTATGGGCTATTCAATTTGGAACGAAAAGTCCGTTATCAGCGATAATTCATCGCCGATGTCATTTTCACTTATCCCCATATTCAATTTTAAAGACTTTTCGCACGTGCGAAAAGTCTTTGTAAACAAAAAAGGGGATAAGTTTTCACCACTGCATAGGTGGCGAAAAAAATTGCAGAATTGGGGTGTAGAATTAAAAAAAGTACCCTGCAGCCTTTGGAATCTCCCCTTAAAGTAATCTGTGGAAATTTTTTTTTAAAAAAACAAGCATAGGACAGCCCAAAAAAAGGGGTTAAAAACTAGCAAAATTGACTCAGGGGGGTCCCCAAGTATGCTGCAGGTGTTTTCTAGAATGCGGGTGGTTGCGGCAGGTGGATTTTTGAATAATTTTTAAAAATAATTTTAGGGACTTAAAAATATGCTTGCACCCATTTTCATGTACCCCAAATTTGATGGGAGTAGTTATTTTTACAAAAAAAGAAAACTAAATGCTATTCTTCACCACTTCTTCAAAGACGCATTAATGCACCTGCCGCAGCTGGTTAAAACCCCCCATTACCTTCAGCATGCCAAATCGGGGGTACCCATAGTGATCCCCCATGTCAGACCATCTTTGGTTGTTGACAGGAAGATTTCCCCAAAAGTGACAGGATTTTTTGATACTTACCTTTTTTTATCCCGTTTTCGCCGATTCCTAACTGAATACGGGGATAAGTGGGCACGCGCCCGATACTTTATCCCATTGAAAAACGGCGATGATGGTGAAAAGTCTGACCACGGACTTTCTGCCTCTGAATATGGCCCTATGCATTTATGTTAAAAATTGAATGTGTAGTGTCCTTAGAGGACACTACTAATGTTCGTGTTGTTGTGTTTTTTATTTGCCAAGACCCTGGATTGCCTACTTTGGAACGAAGAAGACAGATCCACGTATAGGAGGAGGAGAGTATGGATTTTTTATTACAGGTACTCCATAGGATTATCTACTGGGGACAGATTGGCTACAGGGATACATAGGTGAGTATGTGAGATAGTGAGTACGTGTGTGTGCATGTTAGTTGTAATAAAATTTTACTTTTCTACGGTGTGTGTGTTCTGTGGTCTTTTAATATTGATTTTGCTATGGTTCTCCAAGTACCAGCATGCAGGGGAGGCTTGCTGGGAACTGTAGTTCTGCAGCGAAAGATAATATTTTAACTTTAATTGCACCACACTTTACATAATCAACCCGGCACCCACCGGCCAGGGGTGCCGTGGATAGTCCCGGGCTATCAGCCTGGGATGCCCTGGAGAGGGGGACCCCTTTATTAGGGGGGTCCCCAGCTCTCCAGGGATCCCCGGCCTGGGCTGATGCTTTGACTGGGGGGGGGCTCGGTGAAAGGGCTTCCCTGGCTGTGGCATCACCCCCCCCCCCACTAGAAACGGTCCGGTGCTGTTTCTGGTAAATCCAGGGGGACCCTACACTTTTTTGCCCTGTATTTCCAGAACCAGGGACGGCTCAGAGCCCAGTGCTGGTTGTGCTGAATACGGGGGACCCCTAGGTCATTTGTCCCCAGTATTTTGGCAACCAGGACTGGTTATGAAAAGCCTGATATGGGTGAGCCCCACGTTTTTTGTCCCCTGTATTTAGCAAAACCTAGCCCGGAGCTGGTTGTTGTTTTTGGGTGGAAGGCCACGCCATTTTTTTATTTTTAAACAAGTTTTTTTTTTAAATTAAACACAGATGCACAGACGAATCTTAAGGGGCGTACACACTGGGCGATATTACTGAGCGATTGCACGATTACAACATCGTAATTGTGCAATCGCTCAGTAATCGTGCACTAAAATGTAGGAAATGACCAGCGATGCACGCGCCCGCTGATCGTTTCCGACATTGCAGGCCAATCTGCCGATAACGACAGATTGGCCATGTTCAGGAATGATGGAGTGTGCCTGCACTGAACGACTGATCGTTACATGATTACAATGTCGTACTCGTACTGTCGTTCCTGATCGCACAGTGTGTACGCACCTTTACTGATCCCGTATTTTGTTTCTGTGTTTGTTTATTTAAACACAGATGCAGGTATTGCAGATCTTTCAGATCCGAGCATCTGTGTGCTGCTACCTCCCCCGGGGCCTAACGCCTACACCACTGCCACTAATGCCCGCTACCGTCCCCAGGTCCCGCCAGGAGCTAACGCCCACAACCTCCCAGGTCCCGGCCGCAGCTAACACCAGTCTAATTCCCCTGAGCTCATCGCCGCTACCGCCCGCAGATGACAGCCATCTTGGTGCACCCGAGTGAAGCCACAGTGAGTACACCTGCTGGAGGCTCCTACTGAGGCTGCGCAACAAATTGAAACTTTCTATCTGTATAATGGCGGGTTCCTGAGGTAATAGTTTTAAAACTGTAACTTTCTCAATTACCTGAACCCCAAAAGGCCGACTGTGCCCTTATAATATATATATACGGGAAATCAGGAAGCGCAAAACTGAGAACCCACAAGTGATGCAAAACACTGGTCCAACAATACGGCACCGTGCAGCACACATGTGACAGACTCACAAATAATTGACATATAGAGATATATAATCCATAAAACCTCCCCTCACACACCGGTCAGGGCTGTAGGAAAAGGAAAGGGATAGATACAGACTGACAGAATTGAGAAAAAAAAAAAGCCAGCACTGGCATAAGTGACATACAATGCAGATAGAAAATACCTACTGCAACTTGGCACTACAATCAGCTGCCCAGATTCAGTGTCTGCTGTATACACTGACCCCAGGGGAAAGATATACAGGGGGACTGGTCCGCACGCTTCTCCAGACAGATCTGTACTGGCGTCGGCGGGGTGAAGGAGCGGAAGCGCAGATGGCCTATGGACAGTCCGACGC
Organism: Taudactylus pleione; assembly: GCA_031769625.1. Classification (NCBI taxonomy): domain Eukaryota; kingdom Metazoa; phylum Chordata; class Amphibia; order Anura; family Myobatrachidae; genus Taudactylus; species Taudactylus pleione. The sequence goes on along the minus strand of JAUIMM010001309.1, from coordinate 101,592 downwards.
TGCCGCTCTGAAGAATGAAAAGAAAAAAAACTATAAACTCATAAAAATAAAATAGCTTTGTGGCTGCTAATCAGCCCCCCTGCGCAAACAGTGACCCGACTATGGCCGGGCACAACTAGAACTGAGGCGCCTCTGGCTCGGTCGCGGGGTATAGAGGTCGATGGTTCAGTGCATCCTGGGAGAAAAGCTTTTAACTGTATGGTGCCCGGGATCCAGATCCAGGTATACCCCCAAGGTCTCCCTGTGGAGCCTATGGACCCTGAAGAAGAAAGAATAATTATATGGGAATTAGTGCTCCTGCATAACTATACTATACTGTGAAACTATTATAAGTTGTGCCCGGCTGTACCCCAACATCTCCATACTGTGTAACTATAATAAGACGTGCCCGGCTGTACCCCAACATCTCCATACTGTGTAACTATAATAAGACGTGCCCGGCTGTACCCCAACATCTCCATACTGTGTAACTATAATAAGACGTGCCCGGCTGTACCCCAACATCTCCATACTGTGTAACTATAATAAGACGTGCCCGGCTGTACCCCAACATCTCCATACTGTGTAACTATAATAAGACGTGCCCGGCTGTACCCCAACATCTCCATACTGTGTAACTATAATAAGACGTGCCCGGCTGTACCCCAACATCTCCATACTGTGTAACTATAAGACGTGCCCGGCTGTACCCCAACATCTCCATACTATGTAACTATAAGATGTACCCAGCTGTACCCCAACATCTCATACTGTGTAACTATAATAAGACGTGACCGGCTGTACCCCAACATCTCCATACTGTGTAAGTATAATAAGTCGTGCCCGGCTGTACCCCAACATCTCCATACTGTGTAACTATAAGATGTACCCAGCTGTACCCCAACATCTCATACTGTGCAAGTATAATAAGACATGCCCGGCTGTACCCCAACATCTCCATACTGTGTAACTATAAGACGTGCCCGGCTGTACCCCAACATCTCATACTGTGTAACTATAATAAGATGTGCCCGGCTGAACCCCAACATCTCCATACTGTGTAACTGTAATAAGACGTGCCCGGCTGTACCCCAACATCTCCATACTGTGTAACTGTAAAGACGTGCCCGGCTGTACCCCAACATCTCCATACTGTGTAACTGTAATAAGACGTGCCCGGCTGTACCCCAACATCTCATACAGTGTAACTGTAATAAGATGTGCCCGGCTGTACCCCAGCATCACCATATTGTGTAACTATAATAAGACGTGCCTGGCTGTACCCCAACATCTCCAAACTGTGTAACTATAATAAGACGTGCCCGGCTGTACCCCAACAACTCCATACTGAGTAACTATAATAAGACGTGCCCGGCTGTACCCCAACATCTCCATACTGTGTAACTATAATAAGACATGCCCGGCTGTACCCCAACATCTCCATACTGTGTAACTGTAATAAGACGTGCCCGGCTGTACCCCCAACATCTCCATACTGTGTAACTGTAAAGACGTGCCCGGCTGTACCCCAACATCTCCATACTGTGTAACTGTAAAAAGACGTGCCCGGCTGTACCCCAACATCTCCATATTGTGTAACTATAATAAGACGTGCCCGGCTGTACCCCAACATCTCATACTGTGTAACTATAATAAGATGTGCCCGGCTGAACCCCAACATCTCCATACTGTGTAACTGTAATAAGACGTGCCCGGCTGTACCCCAACATCTCCATACTGTGTAACTGTAAAGACGTGCCCGGCTGTACCCCAACATCTCCATACTGTGTAACTGTAATAAGACGTGCCCGGCTGTACCCCAACATCTCATACAGTGTAACTGTAATAAGATGTGCCCGGCTGTACCCCAGCATCACCATATTGTGTAACTATAATAAGACGTGCCTGGCTGTACCCCAACATCTCCAAACTGTGTAACTATAATAAGACGTGCCCGGCTGTACCCCAACAACTCCATACTGAGTAACTATAATAAGACGTGCCCGGCTGTACCCCAACATCTCCATACTGTGTAACTATAATAAGACATGCCCGGCTGTACCCCAACATCTCCATACTGTGTAACTGTAATAAGACGTGCCCGGCTGTACCCCCAACATCTCCATACTGTGTAACTGTAAAGACGTGCCCGGCTGTACCCCAACATCTCCATACTGTGTAACTGTAAAAAGACGTGCCCGGCTGTACCCCAACATCTCCATATTGTGTAACTATAATAAGACGTGCCCGGCTGTACCCCAACATCTCCAAACTGTGTAACTATAATAAGACGTGCCCGGCTGTACCCTAACATCTCCATACTGTGTAACTATAATAAGACGTGCCCGGCTGTACCCCAACATCTCCATACTGTGTAACTATAATAAGACGTGCCCGGTTGTGCCCCAACATCTCCATACTGTGTAACTATAATAAGACGTGACCGGCTGTACCCCAACATCTCCATACTGTGTAACTATAATAAGACGTGCCCGGCTGTACCCCAACATCTCATACTGTGTAACTATAATAAGACGTGCCCGGCTGTACCCCAACATCCCCATACTGTGTAACTGTAAAGACGTGCCTGGCTGTACCCCAACATCTCCATACTGTGTAACTATAATAAGATGTGCCTGGCTGTACCCCAACATCTCCATACTGTGTAACTATAAGACGTGCCCGGCTGTACCCCAACATCTCATACTGTGTAACTATAATAAGACGTGCCCGGCTGTACCCCAACATCTCCATACTGTGTAACTATAGTAAGACGTGCCCGGCTGTACCCCAACATCTCCATACTGTGTAACTATAAGACGTGCCCGGCTGTACCCCAACATCTCATACTGTGTAACTATAATAAGATGTGCCCGGCTGAACCCCAACATCTCCATACTGTGTAACTGTAATAAGACGTGCCCGGCTGTACCCCAACATCTCCATACTGTGTAACTGTAAAGACGTGCCCGGCTGTACCCCAACATCTCCATACTGTGTAACTGTAATAAGACGTGCCCGGCTGTACCCCAACATCTCATACAGTGTAACTGTAATAAGATGTGCCCGGCTGTACCCCAGCATCACCATATTGTGTAACTATAATAAGACGTGCCTGGCTGTACCCCAACATCTCCAAACTGTGTAACTATAATAAGACGTGCCCGGCTGTACCCCAACAACTCCATACTGAGTAACTATAATAAGACGTGCCCGGCTGTACCCCAACATCTCCATACTGTGTAACTATAATAAGACATGCCCGGCTGTACCCCAACATCTCCATACTGTGTAACTGTAATAAGACGTGCCCGGCTGTACCCCCAACATCTCCATACTGTGTAACTGTAAAGACGTGCCCGGCTGTACCCCAACATCTCCATACTGTGTAACTGTAAAAAGACGTGCCCGGCTGTACCCCAACATCTCCATATTGTGTAACTATAATAAGACGTGCCCGGCTGTACCCCAACATCTCATACTGTGTAACTATAATAAGATGTGCCCGGCTGAACCCCAACATCTCCATACTGTGTAACTGTAATAAGACGTGCCCGGCTGTACCCCAACATCTCCATACTGTGTAACTGTAAAGACGTGCCCGGCTGTACCCCAACATCTCCATACTGTGTAACTGTAATAAGACGTGCCCGGCTGTACCCCAACATCTCATACAGTGTAACTGTAATAAGATGTGCCCGGCTGTACCCCAGCATCACCATATTGTGTAACTATAATAAGACGTGCCTGGCTGTACCCCAACATCTCCAAACTGTGTAACTATAATAAGACGTGCCCGGCTGTACCCCAACAACTCCATACTGAGTAACTATAATAAGACGTGCCCGGCTGTACCCCAACATCTCCATACTGTGTAACTATAATAAGACATGCCCGGCTGTACCCCAACATCTCCATACTGTGTAACTGTAATAAGACGTGCCCGGCTGTACCCCCAACATCTCCATACTGTGTAACTGTAAAGACGTGCCCGGCTGTACCCCAACATCTCCATACTGTGTAACTGTAAAAAGACGTGCCCGGCTGTACCCCAACATCTCCATATTGTGTAACTATAATAAGACGTGCCCGGCTGTACCCCAACATCTCCAAACTGTGTAACTATAATAAGACGTGCCCGGCTGTACCCTAACATCTCCATACTGTGTAACTATAATAAGACGTGCCCGGCTGTACCCCAACATCTCCATACTGTGTAACTATAATAAGACGTGCCCGGTTGTGCCCCAACATCTCCATACTGTGTAACTATAATAAGACGTGACCGGCTGTACCCCAACATCTCCATACTGTGTAACTATAATAAGACGTGCCCGGCTGTACCCCAACATCTCATACTGTGTAACTATAATAAGACGTGCCCGGCTGTACCCCAACATCCCCATACTGTGTAACTGTAAAGACGTGCCTGGCTGTACCCCAACATCTCCATACTGTGTAACTATAATAAGATGTGCCTGGCTGTACCCCAACATCTCCATACTGTGTAACTATAAGACGTGCCCGGCTGTACCCCAACATCTCATACTGTGTAACTATAATAAGACGTGCCCGGCTGTACCCCAACATCTCCATACTGTGTAACTATAGTAAGACGTGCCCGGATGTACCCCAACATCTCCATACTGTGTAACTATAATAAGACATGCCCGGCTTTACCCCAACATCTCCATACTGTGTAACTATAAGATGTGCCCGGCTGTACCCCAACATCTCATACTGTGTAACTATAATAAGATGTGCCCGGCTGTACCCCAACATCTCCATACTGTGTAACTATAATAAGACGTGCCCGGCTGTACCCCAATATCTCATACTGCGTAACTATAAGACGTGCCCGGCTTTACCCCAACATCTCCATACTGTGTAACTATAATAAGACGTGCCCGGATGTACCCCAACATCCCCATACTGTGTAACTATAATAAGACGTGCCCGGCTGTACCCCTACATCTCCATAATGTGTAACTATAAGACGTGCCCGGCTGTACCCCAACATCTCATACTGTGTAACTATAAGACGTGCCCGGCTTTACCCCAACATCTCCATACTGTGTAACTATAATAAGACGTGCCCGGATGTACCCCAACATCCCCATACTGTGTAACTATAATAAGACGTGCCCGGCTGTACCCCAACATCTCATACTGTGTAACTATAATAAGACGTGCCCGGCTGTACCCCAACATCTCCATACTGTGTAACTATAATAAGACGTGCCCGGCTGTACCCCAACATCTCCATACTGTGTAACTATAATAAGACGTGCCTGGCTGTACCCCAACATCTCCATACTGTGTAACTATAATAAGACGTGCCCGGCTGTACCCAACATCTGCATACTGTGTAACTATAATAAGACATGCCCGGCTGTACCCCAACATCTGCATACTGTGTAACTATAATAAGACGTGCCCGGCTGTACCCCAACATCTCCATATTGTGTAACTATAATAAGACGTGCCCGGCTGTACCCCAACATCTCATACTGTGTAACTATAATAAGACGTGCCCGGCTGTACCCTTACATCTCCATACTGTGTAACTATAATAAGACGTGCCCGGCTGTACCCCAACATCTCCTACAGTCAGTGGTCGCGATTGTGGGAGCTCCCGGAGCAATTAAATTCAGCGCAGTGTTAAGTCAGAGAATGCCAGCTCTCACGACGTAACCTGGGTATTTAGTCATGAGAACCGGCATTCTCCGACTAAAGTGCTGGCTGTGAGGCTGTTAGTGCCGGGCTAAGCCGTCAAACAGCCGCGCGGTCGGAACTTTCATCAGAGTTCCTCTTCCACCCTCAGAAACATCGCGCTATACTGAATGGCGGCCAATGACTTCATCATGTATTTGGCGATGTTTCTCATGAGGAGGATTAGGGTGCAGCAGTAACACTGGCCGGGGAGTAATCACTAAAAATTACAAAGGGGGAGATGTACCAAACCTTTCAGAAGGTTTGTGGAGAAGTTGCCCTTAGCAACCAATCAGCTTCTGTCATTTCACTGACTGTACTTGATAATGATAGCTAGAAGCTGATTGGCTGCTGTGGGCAATTTCTCCTCTGTATCTCTCTCTAAGGCTTCATACATTTCCCCCAGATTCTCTCTCTTATGATATGTTATGTACTATGGGTGCAACATCAGGGCTTAAACCTGGGATTTCCTGCACTGAATTCAGACACCTTATCTATAATCTACACCAGTGGTCGAAGTGTGCCGGTATGCGGCGGTATGACATACCGGCACTTCGATTTGCACTGACCCAGAAGTTGCTGTGTCTGTACACTACAGTGAGCTTCTGGCCTTCTGCACAGCGGGGGAGTGGCTGCACGTGTGACTCATACAGCCACACACTCCAGAGCCCGGCTTGCCACTTGCCTGTATAATGCTGCTTCTCGCCGGAAGTTCTGCTGCTCACAGGGCTGGGAGGCTGGATGGCCCTTGTCTGCTGTTGCTACTGGATGGATCTCCGGCGCTCCCCTCTTCATAGACACAGATACACTCCCTCTGTGCCTCCACTCCTCCTCAATTGACTGCTGCCCTTGTCTCCCGCGGTGTTGCAGATTACCGATGGACACTGTGGTCCCTGCTCCCCGCTCCCCACATCATCTCCACTCCCTCAGTGCCTCCCCACCCATCCTTCTCAATTAATTGCTACTGCTGCTCCTGTCTCCCACGCGGTTGCAGATTACAATGGTCGGAAATGCGGTCCCTGTTCTCCGCTCCCCTCCCCTTCTCCTTATTTGACAGCTGTTGCTCCTGGCTCCCACAGGGTGTGGGTTGCTGCTTGATGGAACTCCGGTCCCTGCTCACAACCACATCTCCTTTCCCTCTGTGCCTAACCTCCCCTGCTCCTCAATTGACTGCTGCTGCTTCATGCTCCTTTGGGGTTGCGGGTTGAAGGTCGGAACTCCACTCCCTGCTCCTCTTCTCATCTCCACTCCTTCTGTGACTACACACTGCCTCTGGACAGACACCATCCTAGGAGACAACCTGCCTACCTGTACCATGTCTCCGCAGCTCTGTTGACTGATTAGTGAGTAATACCTTCTATGGTGTATGTTTTTCCTGTGGGGCCTATGTCTGTGTATTTATTACTGTGGGGGCCTGTGTGTGTGTGTGTGTGTGTGTGTGGTTATTACTGTGGGGGCCTGTGTGTGTGTATTTATTACTATGGGGGCCTGTGTGTGTGTATTTATTACTGTGGGGGCCTGTGTGTGTGTATTTATTACTGTGGGGAATGTGTTTGTTTGTATTTTGTTATTGGTGACAATGTGTGTTTTTTTCATGTGAATTCTATGGGGGGAATTCAAAGTGCATAATGTGTAATGGGCACTACTGTGTGTACAGAGGCGTAACTAGGGTATTTGGAGCTCAGGGCAAGCCCCCCCTATGCGCCGAAAAATGGGTATGGTCATGAGGGCATGGTCACTTTAAAATGGACGTGCCAACATGACACACCCCTTTCTCATCACTCTGCACCTTAATGTGTGGTCCCCCCTATGCAGTGCCACTTATATAGTGACCCCAGTAGTAGTCCCACCCATGCAGTGTCCCCAGTAGTGGTACCCCCTATGCAGTGCCCCTTATATAGTGACCCCAGTAGTAGTCCCACCCATGCAGTGTCCCCAGTAGTGGTACCCCCTATGCAGTGCCCTTTATATAGTGCCCCCAGTAGTGATCCCCCGTATGCAGGCCCCCAGTATTGATCCCCCCTATGCAGTGCCCCTTATACAGTGCCCCTGTAGTGGTCCTCCCTATTTAGTGCCCCCAGTAGTGGTCCCTCCAAGTGCAGTGGCCCTTGTGCCCCCAGTAGTAAGCCCCCCCAGTAGTAGTCCCCAGTAGAGGTCTCCCTTCCCGATGCAGTGCCCCCAGTAGTAGTTCCCCCCCCAGTAGTGCCCCCAGTAGTAGTCCCCCCCACCAGTAGTGCCCCCAGTAGTAGTCCCCCCCCCACAGTAGTGCCCCCCAGTAGTGCTGACAAAAAAATAATAAAAATAAATAAAATAAAAAATTACCTGAATCCCCGCTCCGGCTCCCGCATTCATCCACGCATCAGTCCTCCCGGGCTGGCGCGCTCTGCATTATGGGAGCTACGTCATGATGTCTCTCCCATTACCCACTGCAGGAGCTGGAAGGCCAGCTCATGAGTTAGCTCCAGCCCGGCTCTTGCAGTGGGCGCTGCAGAAGTCAATGAGAGTCTGTCTGACTCTCTTCGGCTGCTGATTAACACACACATTGCCGCCGCGCTGGCGGCAATGTGTGTGTAAATACACAGCCTGAGCCCGCATATTTACAACCTTACTTTTTCCATACCCCCACTACAAATTCCCACTTCGACCACTGATCTACACTGTAATGGATGTTACACTGAGCTAAAACAGTCACTACTAATAGAGTGCAGAGTGCTCTATACATTATATCACACACAGGACATACTAGCTGCATCCTGCTGTGTCCTCATACTCTCCATATCTCCATCTCAGTATGTGTAACAGAGTGCAGGCATGGTCTATACATTATATCACACACAGGTCATACTAGCTGCACCCTGCTGTGATCTCCATCTCAGTGTGTGAGATACACCAGAGAGTGTGGGGAGGAGACGCATTCGGTATGGAATGCCGGCTGCCGCATGACCGGCAGTTCGAATCCCGGCTACGGCAGCCCGACAAAACAGCATAACCCGGCAGCGGAAGACCGACAGCGCTGGAAATCCCGATCGTCTAAAGGTAAGTATAAACTATTCTATTCTAACCCCCTAACCCTCCTTAGGGGTGCCTAACCCTAACCTCCCCCCTCTAAGTGCCTAACCCTAACCCCCCCTTCCCCGCTATCTAAACCTAAATCCCGGGGGGGGTGCCTAACCCTAAGACCCAGTGGGGGTGCCTAGCCCTAACACTCCCTCCCCCTAGCCTAACCCTAACCCTCCCGGGGGGGTGCCTAACTCTAAGTTCCCCCCAGGTGGCCTAAACGTAACCCTCCCCCACCCCTGCGGCTGTCCGCTTGCAGCGCCCGGCATCCCTTCGATCGGGATGCCGGGCGCCAGTGTCGGGAAAATGACAGGCGTCTGGATTATAGACGCCTGTCATTTAACCCTAGCCGGGATTAAGGATTCTAGATGCCGGCAGTCGGGATTGCGACCGCCGGCATCTTAAACATATCCCGGAGGAGACTGGTCAGATCTCTGGGCTGGTAGCACACAGTGACATGATGTGAGGGGGGAGAGCAGGAGTATAATAGAGGCTGATGGCTCCCGACTCCCCAACTAGGCAGATACATTTCCCTCATTAGTTTGTACTGACAGTGAAAGGTGTAGGCTAAGAGATTGTTGTAGTGACTGAGAAAGGAGAATATGTGACTGTTTTCTGTAGTAAGTGTGTATTACTCACCTGTGCTATCTGTATGGATTTCCTCCTCCTTACACTGCTGATCACTCCTCTCATATGTCTCTTCTTCTCCCTCTGTATCTTCTGCCTTCATATCAGTCACATATGTCTCTTCTTCTCCCTCTATATCTTCTGCCTTCATATCAGTCACATAAGTCTCTTCTTCTCCCTCTGTATCTTCTGCCTTTATATCAGTCACATACGTCTCTTCTTCTCCCTCTGTATCTTCTGCCTTTATATCAGTCACATACGTCTCTTCTTCTCCCTCTGTATCTTCTGCCTTTATATCAGCCACATACGTCTCTTCTTCTCCCTCTGTATCTTCTGCCTTCATATTAGTCACATACGTCTCTTCTTCTCCCTCTATATCTTCTGCCTTCATATCAGTCACATAAGTCTCTGCTTCTCCCTCTATATCTTCTGCCTTTATATCAGTCACATACGTCTCTTCTTCTCCCTCTATATCTTCTGCCTTATTAGTATGAGCTGCACCCTAAACAGAAATATTTTTTTTAAATAATGTTTGGTTTCAATAATTGAGAATAAACAGTAGAATATTAGTGTATTAGACACACACAGCATCTCTACACATCATATAGTGACAGTCCCTTTGGTACCTGATGCTCCTGTGGGATCCTGTGATAGTCCTCTGTAAAATCCTGGGAATAAAGAGGACGGGGACATATCTCTGGGGTATTACTGTTACTGGGCCCATCTGTAGGAGACACACAGTGACTGAGTACATTGTATATATGTGATTCTCCTCTGTACAGTGCTGGGAATACAGAGGATGGGGACATATCTCTGGGGTATTACTGTTACTGGGCCCATCTGTAGGAGACACACAGTGACTGAGTACATTATATATATGTGATTCTCCTCTGTACAGTGCTGGGAATACAGAGGACGGGGACATCTCTCTGGGGTATTTCTGTTACTGGGCCCATCTGTAGGAGACACACAGTGACTGAGTACATGTATATATGTGATTCTCCTCTGTACAGTGCTGGGAATACAGAGGACGGGGATATCTCTCTGGGGTATTACTGTCACTGGGACCATCCGTAGGAGACACACAGTGACTGAGTACATTGTATAAACAGTGTTCTCCCCAGAAATTTTTTCCAGCCGGGTGGCATCATGAAGTAGCCGGGTGAGGGCCTTCGCAATAATAAAATGTTTTAAACCCTGACCTTACAATTAAACTTGAAATAACAATTCATATAGTAATTTTCTTATTATTAGAGGTCCAGGGGCCTATTCATGATGTTAATTATCAGGGTCTGAATGGACCCCTACAATTAACATTCTGACTCACCGCGGCTACCGGAGCAACTCATCATTGCTCCGGCGCAATGACAGCTGATGCGATATCAGTTGTCCCCGGGAGCCGCTTCATTGCTCCTTTTCGGAGCAGTGAATCTTTTTACTGCTCCTAGCGGAGCAGTGACGGGACTGCGCATGTTTAACCTACAGGTCACGCATGCGCATAAGAGTCCCGACATCCAAAGGAAGGAGCCAGACAGGGGCGAAGGGATCTGAAAACATCCTTCATCGCAACCTGGACCTCCTTACCATAGGGAAGGAGCAGGTTGCAATGCCATAGCAGGAGCATTCGCCATCTGAAGATGGCGAATGCTCCCACAGTCAAGCTCTAAAAATATTATATTTCCGGAGCTTGATGAATTCTGTCCCCATACTAGTGTGTGGGGACAGCAGGCCGTTCCACAAAAGGAAGGTAAGTAGGAGATAGCTGTGATATCTCCTGCTTTACCTACTTGATGAATGGCACGATAAGTTAATTTTTACAATTGCAGGTGAAAATGTGCACTTTCACTTTCTTTTGTGAAAATTAAGTGATGATGAATAGGCCCCTCAGTCATCTGATTATGAAAAATCTGCAAAGTCTGTAGGATCTGGTCCTTTTTATATAGCTCCCAGATACTGTCCCCACTTGCAGGATCTCAAAGTGCCGGGTGGTGCCTGGGGAGAACACTGATATATGTGATTATCAGGTGATGTGTGTATATAGAGGTCCCCATACCTGCTCTCTCCTGTACAATAAGTTATAGTCTCATCTTACCCAGTGATGTGAGGGGCCGGTGATTCTCCATCATTACGTCCTTGCACAAAGCCCTGTGTTCCTCTATATACTCCCCCTCCTGCATGGAGACATAAGACAGTGACATCCTGACACCTTATAGGAACCTGACACACACAGTGATACAGTCATCACCCAGACACATCCCCTGGTGTTACTGTATAATGTCCCATTCCCAGCAGTCACCTCTCCAGTCATCACCCAGACACATCCCCTGGTGTTACTGTATAATGTCCCATTCCCAGCAGTCACCTCTCCAGTCATCACCCAGACACATCCCCTGGTGTTACTGTATAATGTCCCATTCCCAGCAGTCACCTCTCCAGTCACCACCCAGACACATCCCCTGGTGTTACTGTATAATGTCCCATTCCCAGCAGTCGCCTCTCCAGTCATCACCCAGACACATCCCCTGGTGTTACTGTATAATGTCCCATTCCCAGCAGTCACCTCTCCAGTCATCACCCAGACACATCCCCTGGTGTTACTGTATAATGTCCCATTCCCAGCATTCACCTCTCCAGTCATCACCCAGACACATCCCCTGGTGTTACTGTATAATGTCCCATTTCCAGCAGTCACCTCTCCAGTCATCACCCAGACACATCCCCTGGTGTTACTGTATAATGTCCCATTCCCAGCAGTCACTTCTCCAGTCATCACCCAGACACATCCCCTGGTGTTACTGTATAATGTCCCATTCCCAGCAGTCACCTCTCCAGTCATCACCCAGACATGTCCTCTGGTGTTACTGTATAAAGTCCCATTCCCAGCAGTCACCTCTCCAGTCATCACCCAGACACATCCCCTGGTGTTACTGTATAATGTCCCATTCCCAGCAATCACCTCTCCAGTCATCACCCAGACACATCCCCTGGTGTTACTGTAAAATGTCCCATTCCCAGCAGTCACCTCTCCAGTCAGCAGATGAATGATCTTGTTGGTGAGCTCCAGGATCTTCTGGTCATTGTCTCTCTCATGTATCAGTGAGTGAGGTGGAGGCACCGTGATGGGGCTCTGGGTCCTGCTCAGTTCTCCTGACACACGGGGATGGCTGCTGGGTGTCTCACACTCACCGAATGTCTTCTTCACTACTGTGTAACCCTGTGTATTGGGGGAGACACAAAATATCACTGAATACACTCCCAGATCCCCTCACCTCCCCAGTCATGTCAGTGCACAACAGGGGGTGTAACAGCTGTACAGAGGTGTCAGTAACACAGGGGAGGGGGAAGGGAACAGAAGAGGTTAATAACACAGGGATAGGACAGCAGGCAGCCCAGGGGACACACAAAGGGTTACACAATACAGAATCCCATCAGTCACTCTGCACAAATGGTGAAATGACAAATGACCGCACCTCAGATGTATGTTACATGTGTGACCAGCCTGCCGGCCGTGCGTGTGCAGCGTAGGGTGGGGTGAGACATGTCCTGGGGGATAATCAGTGACACTCTGAGGATCTGGGGACTGTCACAGCCACTGGCTGTCTCTGAGAGAGTCTCTATTGCTCAGGATAACAAGACGCCCTGACAGACAGTCTCAGCTCAGGGAGTGCTGCCCTTTGTTACATGGCCTGTCTGTGTCCTTCTCACACATCCTTCCCCAGCTCCTGTTATGTATCATCTGGTATATACGAGGGTGGTTCAATAAATAAAGTAACAAGACCTCTCATTGCGTAAATGTATTCACCTTGTACATATACGTATAATAAATAGTATGGCCTTGGTACAGATTGTTTATCCACAGTTGGCTGTGAATCGCCTTCCACCCAGGTACTTCTTCCATGGTCCAAAGAGATGGAAATGACTTAGTGCCAGGTCAGGGCAGTAGGGAGGATGGTCCAGTATCTCCCAATGGTAGCGCTGTAACAACACATGCATGCGGTTGGCTGAGTGGACGTGCTTGGCTGCTCATCTTGAATGTATGTCCTGCTGTTATCAAAGGCACCAACCCCAAACCTGTTACCATGACATTATCACCGTACACTCCAATAAGCTGGTGATGAATTACAGCTGCTGATGTGCCCTTTATACACAGAAATCTGATCACACTATGCACCTTAATGTGTGCCCATGTTACCGCCAGCCCCGCCATCTTACACCTGATGCTGGGACAGTATGACTGATATGAGGCGCAGTGTAATGGGTGTGAGGGGAAGCAGTGGTCTACCTGCTCTGTCCTGGTGGGTAATTAGAATGAAATAGAGAACATTACACATGAGAGGTCTTGTTACCTTATTGACCACCCTCGTACATAAGGGGTTGGGTTCAACATCCCGATGGTCAAAATGCAGATGGTTGGAATGCCGGAATCGGAATCCCGACACTGAAAATCTCGACATTTTCACTAAGTATCCTAAGGTTAACTCTAAACCCAATCCACCCTCCCACAGCCTAACCCTAACCACCTCCTCTCCTCCCGCAGCCTTACCATAAACCTCCCCTCCGGTACCCTAACCCTCCACTCCCACAGCCTAACCCTAACACTCACCATTTGAAGTTGTCGGCATTTTGACCCGTCCGGATCCTGCAGACGGTATAGGGCGCATCAGGATTCTGACTGTCGTGATACAAGCTATTTCCCATACATACATGTTATACCTATTATGTGTTATTTCTTTATCTGACAGCTCATTTGTGTTATTATAACTCTGTATCTGCTGCTATATAATAACAGGACACCACAGGCTGCTCCACCTGTACAATAATTGTAGCAGGACACCACAAGCTGCTCCCCTGTATATAATAATAATAACAATTAATAACAACAACAACAATAACAGGACACCACCTGCTGCTCCCCCTCTATAATGATAATAAAAAGGAAATCACAGGCTAATCCACCTGTATAATAATTTTAACAGGACACCAGAGGCTGCTTCTCCTGTATAATAATAATAACAGGACACCACAGGCTGCTCCCCCTGTATAATAATAATAATAACAGGACACCACAGGCTGCTCCCCCTGTATAATTATAATAATAACAGGACAATACAGGCTGCTCCCCCTGTATAATAATATTATAAATAACAAACAAAAAGACACAGTATTCCTTTATGGGGCACTCACGGACCTATATCAGTTCAATATGACAAAATTTTGTCATTCAGTTATTTGGGAATATGATAACTATATTAAAATATAACCTTTATTCATATTAATGTGTAAAAAATGTTGTCCTCGAAATATAAAGTATACAATGAAAAGAAAATAGTATGAAATTAAACCAGTTAATAAAAGTTGTGTTACCACATCAAGTTCTTAACGTATTATTTATTATTATATGAATATTATGTCATGACATTTTAATAATCCATGATTAGTGTATGAATAGGGTGTCAGTAGACAATGGACACTTCACAAATAATAATTCACATAGATCTAATTAAACTCAACTCACATCAACTGTTAGTATCCACAGTGACTGTGTGCAGACGTATTCACAAACCCTCCTCACTGTCTGATTACAGCACTAGCTATGTAAGGGCTCAATATATAAAGGTATTATATCTATATAACCCACAGTATAGTGAGTAATTGTAATGCTGTCCTCTAATGGAAGATCTCATAAGATGCTCTATCAGGCATTTGGAATGACGTTCCCTAATAATCTAATGCACTGTTGTATGAGGAATCACCAATCACAGTTATATAATATAATAAAGGGAGGCTTGTATTTATATGCACTGGTCTGAGTGGTATAAGGTCAGAGAGCGTATTCTAACAGTGCCTTATCTGCACTAGCTCCTATAACTTCAGTCTCACATAGAACTGATCTTAGTCAGATTATATAACGTGCAGATAGCTGAGGTGATCTTGTGCCCATTGTAATTAGAATAGGCAAAAAGATCCGGAGTAGAGGTACCTTACTAACAGGTAGGATCATTCTATGGCAGAGGTTCCCAAAGTACGCCATTACAGTCCATGTTTTAGGGATATCCAAGCTTGAGTCCAGATGGGTAAATCAAATGGATTGAGGTACTAATTAAGTCACCTGTGCTCAAGCATGGATATCCCTAAAACGTGGACTGTGAAGGTGGACTTTGGGAACCTCTGTTCTTTGGGATGGTCCGATCTAATTGTTTTTTGAGTTCATCAGAGTTCTCGATACTAACGATTTGAACGTAACACTTTCCTGTGAGACTAGCCACACAGAAGTCACGTTCCCGGATCTGAGAATACAAAGATCACCAGACGGCAAAATACAAACGGATCTTTTCAGGAAAAAGACAGCTAGGAACAGTTTAGTACATAACACAAGTGCACACTTTCCTCCAGTATTACATAACACAAGTGCACACTTTCCTCCTGTACTACATAACACAAGGGCACACTTTCCTCCTGTACTACATAACACAAGTGCACACTTTCCTCCTGTACTACATAACACAAGTGCAAACTTTCCTCCTGTACTACATAACACAAGTGCACACTTTCCTCCAGTATTACATAACACAAGTGCACACTTTCCTCCTGTATTACATAACACAAGTGCACACTTTCCTCCTGTAATACATAACACAAGTGCACACTTTCCTCCTGTATTACATAACACAAGTGCACACTTTCCTCCAGTATTACATAACACAAGTGCACACTTTCCTCCTGTACTACATAACACAAGTGCACACTTTCCTCCAGTATTACATAACACAAGTGCACACTTTCCTCCTGTACTACATAACACAAGTGCACACTTTCCTCCTGTACTACATAACACAAGTGCACACTTTCCTCCAGTACTACATAACACAAGTGCACACTTTCCTCCTGTACTACATAACACAAGTGCAAACTTTCCTCCAGTATTACATAACACAAGTGCACACTTTCCTCCTGTATTACATAACACAAGTGCACACTTTCCTCCAGTATTACATAACACAAGTGCACACTTTCCTCCTGTACTACATAACACAAGTGCACACTTTCCTCCAGTATTACATAAAACAAGTGCACACTTTCCTCCTGTATTACATAACACAAGTGCACACTTTCCTCCTGTACTACATAACACAAGTGCACACTTTCCTCCAGTATTACATAACACAAGTGCACACTTTCCTCCTGTACTACATAACACAAGTGCACACTTTCCTCCTGTACTACATAACACAAGTGCACACTTTCCTCCAGTACTACATAACACAAGTGCACACTTTCCTCCTGTATTACATAACACAAGTGCACACTTTCCTCCAGTACTACATAACACAAGTGCACACTTTCCTCCAGTATTACATAACACAAGTGCACACTTTCCTCCAGTATTACATAACACAAGTGCACACTTTCCTCCAGTATTACATAACACAAGTGCACACTTTCCTCCTGTACTACATAACACAAGTGCACATTTTCCTCCTGTACTACATAACACAAGCGCACCCTTTCCTCCTGTATTACATAAAACAAGTGCACACTTTCCTCCTGTACTACATAACACAAGTGCAAACTTTCCTCCAGTATTACATTACACAAGTGCACACTTTCCTCCTGTACTACATAACACAAGTGCACACTTTCCTCCTGTATTACATAACACAAGTGCACACTTTCCTCCAGTATTACATAACACAAGTGCACACTTTCCTCCAGTATTACATAACACAAGTGCACACTTTCCTCCAGTACTACATAACACAAGTGCACACTTTCCTCCTGTATTACATAACACAAGTGCACACTTTCCTCCTGTACTACATAACACAAGTGCACACTTTCCTTCTGTACTACATAACACAAGTGCACACTTTCCTCCAGTATTACATAACACAAGTGCACACTTTCCTCCAGTATTACATAACACAAGTGCACACTTTCCTCCTGTATTACATAACACAAGTGCACACTTTCCTCCTGTATTACATAACACAAGTGCACACTTTCCTCCTGTACTACATAACACAAGTGCACACTTTCCTCCTGTACTACATAACACAAGTGCACACTTTCCTCCAGTATTACATAACACAAGTGCACACTTTCCTCCTGTATTACATAACACAAGTGCACACTTTCCTCCTGTAATACATAACACAAGTGCACACTTTCCTCCTGTATTACATAACACAAGTGCACACTTTCCTCCAGTATTACATAACACAAGTGCACACTTTCCTCCTGTACTACATAACACAAGTGCACACTTTCCTCCAGTATTACATAACACAAGTGCACACTTTCCTCCTGTACTACATAACACAAGTGCACACTTTCCTCCTGTACTACATAACACAAGTGCACACTTTCCTCCAGTACTACATAACACAAGTGCACACTTTCCTCCTGTACTACATAACACAAGTGCAAACTTTCCTCCAGTATTACATAACACAAGTGCACACTTTCCTCCTGTATTACATAACACAAGTGCACACTTTCCTCCAGTATTACATAACACAAGTGCACACTTTCCTCCTGTACTACATAACACAAGTGCACACTTTCCTCCAGTATTACATAAAACAAGTGCACACTTTCCTCCTGTATTACATAACACAAGTGCACACTTTCCTCCTGTACTACATAACACAAGTGCACACTTTCCTCCAGTATTACATAACACAAGTGCACACTTTCCTCCTGTACTACATAACACAAGTGCACACTTTCCTCCTGTACTACATAACACAAGTGCACACTTTCCTCCAGTACTACATAACACAAGTGCACACTTTCCTCCTGTATTACATAACACAAGTGCACACTTTCCTCCAGTACTACATAACACAAGTGCACACTTTCCTCCAGTATTACATAACACAAGTGCACACTTTCCTCCAGTATTACATAACACAAGTGCACACTTTCCTCCAGTATTACATAACACAAGTGCACACTTTCCTCCTGTACTACATAACACAAGTGCACATTTTCCTCCTGTACTACATAACACAAGCGCACCCTTTCCTCCTGTATTACATAAAACAAGTGCACACTTTCCTCCTGTACTACATAACACAAGTGCAAACTTTCCTCCAGTATTACATTACACAAGTGCACACTTTCCTCCTGTACTACATAACACAAGTGCACACTTTCCTCCTGTATTACATAACACAAGTGCACACTTTCCTCCAGTATTACATAACACAAGTGCACACTTTCCTCCAGTATTACATAACACAAGTGCACACTTTCCTCCAGTACTACATAACACAAGTGCACACTTTCCTCCTGTATTACATAACACAAGTGCACACTTTCCTCCTGTACTACATAACACAAGTGCACACTTTCCTCCTGTACTACATAACACAAGTGCACACTTTCCTCCAGTATTACATAACACAAGTGCACACTTTCCTCCAGTATTACATAACACAAGTGCACACTTTCCTCCTGTATTACATAACACAAGTGCACACTTTCCTCCTGTATTACATAACACAAGTGCACACTTTCCTCCTGTATTACATAACACAAGTGCACACTTTCCTCCTGTATTACATAACACAAGTGCACACTTTCCTCCAGTATTACATAACACAAGTGCACACTTTCCTCCAGTATTACATAACACAAGTGCACACTTTCCTCCTGTACTACATAACACAAGTGCACACTTTCCTCCAGTATTACATAACACAAGTGCACACTTTCCTCCTGTACTACATAACACAAGTGCACACTTTCCTCCTGTACTACATAACACAAGTGCACACTTTCCTCCAGTATTACATAACACAAGTGCACACTTTCCTCCAGTATTACATAACACAAGTGCACACTTTCCTCCTGTATTACATAACACAAGTGCACACTTTCCTCCAGTATTACATAACACAAGTGCACACTTTCCTCCTGTACTACATAACACAAGTGCACACTTTCCTCCAGTATTACATAACACAAGTGCACACTTTCCTCCTGTACTACATAACACAAGTGCACACTTTCCTCCTGTACTACATAACACAAGTGCACACTTTCCTCCAGTACTACATAACACAAGTGCACACTTTCCTCCTGTATTACATAACACAAGTGCACACTTTCCTCCAGTACTACATAACACAAGTGCACACTTTCCTCCAGTATTACATAACACAAGTGCACACTTTCCTCCAGTATTACATAACACAAGTGCACACTTTCCTCCAGTATTACATAACACAAGTGCACACTTTCCTCCTGTACTACATAACACAAGTGCACATTTTCCTCCTGTACTACATAACACAAGCGCACCCTTTCCTCCTGTATTACATAAAACAAGTGCACACTTTCCTCCAGTACTACATAACACAAGTGCAAACTTTCCTCCAGTATTACATTACACAAGTGCACACTTTCCTCCTGTACTACATAACACAAGTGCACACTTTCCTCCTGTATTACATAACACAAGTGCACACTTTCCTCCAGTATTACATAACACAAGTGCACACTTTCCTCCAGTATTACATAACACAAGTGCACACTTTCCTCCAGTACTACATAACACAAGTGCACACTTTCCTCCTGTATTACATAACACAAGTGCACACTTTCCTCCTGTACTACATAACACAAGTGCACACTTTCCTCCAGTATTACATAACACAAGTGCACACTTTCCTCCAGTATTACATAACACAAGTGCACACTTTCCTCCTGTATTACATAACACAAGTGCACACTTTCCTCCTGTACTACATAACACAAGTGCACACTTTCCTCCTGTATTACATAACACAAGTGCACACTTTCCTCCAGTATTACATAACACAAGTGCACACTTTCCTCCAGTATTACATAACACAAGTGCACACTTTCCTCCAGTACTACATAACACAAGTGCACACTTTCCTCCTGTATTACATAACACAAGTGCACACTTTCCTCCTGTACTACATAACACAAGTGCACACTTTCCTCCAGTATTACATAACACAAGTGCACACTTTCCTCCAGTATTACATAACACAAGTGCACACTTTCCTCCAGTATTACATAACACAAGTGCAAACTTTCCTCCTGTATTACATAACACAAGTGCACACTTTCCTCCTGTATTACATAACACAAGTGCACACTTTCCTCCTGTATTACATAACACAAGTGCACACTTTCCTCCTGTATTACATAACACAAGTGCACACTTTCCTCCTGTATTACATAACACAAGTGCACACTTTCCTCCTGTACTACATAACACAAGTGCACACTTTCCTCCTGTACTACATAACACAAGTGCACACTTTCCTCCAGTATTACATAACACAAGTGCACACTTTCCTCCTGTATTGAGAGGGATTCCAAAAGGCGAATTTTTACACCTAAGAAGGAACTGCTCGAGTTATCTGCACGTTATATAATCTGACTAAGATCAGTTCTATGTGAGACTGAACTTATAGGAGCTAGTGCAGATAAGGAACTGTTAGAATACGCTCTCCCCCTGTAAAAAAAAATAATAACAGGACACCACAAGCTACTCCCCCTGTATAATTATAATAATAATGGGACACCACAGGCTGCTTCTCCTGTATAATAATAACAATAGAACACCTCAGGCTGCTCCCCCTGTATAATAATAGTAACAGGACACCACAGGCTGCTCCCCCTGTATAATAATAGTAATAACAGGACACCACAGGCTACTCCCCCTGTATAATAACAGGACACCACAAGCCGCTCCCCCTGTATAATAATAGTAACAGGACACCACAGGCTGCTCCCCCTGTATAATAATAGTAATAACAGGACACCACAGGCTGCTCCCCCTGTATAATAATAGTAATAACAGGACACCACAGGCTGCTCCCCCTGTATAATAGTAATAACAGGACACCACAGGCTGCTCCCCCTGTATAATAGTAATAACAGGACACCACAGGCTTCTCCCCCTGTATAATAATAGTAATAGCAGGACACCACAGGCTGCACCCCCTGTATAATAATAGTAATAACAGGACACCACAGGCTGCTCCCCCTGTATAATAATAGTAATAACATGACACCACAGGCTGCACCCCCTGCATAATAATAGTAATAACAGGACACCACAGGCTGCTCCCCCTGCATAATAATAGTAATAACAGGACACCACAGGCTGCTCCCCCTGTATAATAATAGTAATAACAGGACACCACAGGCTACTCCCCCTGTATAATAACAGGACACCACAAGCCGCTCCCCCTGTATAATAATAGTAACAGGACACCACAGGCTGCTCCCCCTGTATAATAATAGTAATAACAGGACACCACAGGCTGCTCCCCCTGTATAATAATAGTAATAACAGGACACCACAGGCTGCTCCCCCTGTATAATAATAGTAATAACAGGACACCACAGGCTGCTCCCCCTGTATAATAATAGTAATAACAGGACACCACAGGCTGCTCCCCCTGTATAATAATAGTAATAACAGGACACCACAGGCTGCTCCCCCTGTATAATAATAGTAGATGACATTACCAGGGATACAGCAGGAGCCGCCGCTAGAACAGGATCACACGGCAGCCGGTCATGTGACGCTGATGCTGCTGCTGGAGTAAGGGGGAGGAGCTCCGGGCACTAGAGCAGGACTCTATGTACAGCTACAGTAAGTGTCCCCAGTGTGCAAAAGAGACGGAGGCGGCGGCCATTTTCCCGAGGCCCAAATCACTTCATGAAGAACAACAGGTGACTATAGATCCCCTTCAGTGTTTGTTCCCTGGAAGTGACGTAGTAGTGAGGGCGGAAGTGACGTTACACGCCCATACAGTCTCTCTCTATCATTCCCAACAACTGCAGATACAGGAAGCAGCAATTGTTGTATTTGGCAGGAGGTAATTATGTTATTATTCTATAGGCTGAGCAGACTCTTGTGTCACTTTACTGTAGTACAGATGGAGCTGACTCTGGTGCTGCATTGTCATTGTGCAGGAGGGTTGCATTCAAGTCTCCTCTATTTGTATGATACAGGTGGTGCAGACTCAGTTGTTACTATAATACAGGTGGTGCAGACCCTGTTGTTACTATAATACAGGTGGCGCAGACCCCTTTGTTACTATAATTCAGGTGGCGCAGACCCCATTGTTACTATAATACAGGTGGCGCAGACCCCATTGTTACTGTTATGCAGGTGGTGCAGACCCCGTTGTTACTATAATACAGGTGGCGCAGACCCCTTTGTTACTATAATTCAGGTGGCGCAGACCCCATTGTTACTATAATACAGGTGGCGCAGACCCCATTGTTACTATTATGCAGGTGGTGCAGACCCCGTTGTTACTATAATACAGATGGTGCAGACTCCGTTGTTCCTATAATACAGGTGGCACAGACCCCGTTGCTGTTATAATACAGATGGTGCAGACCTTGCTTGGTAACTGATTGCTCTGATGCCTAGGGATAGGGATTATAAAATGGGTCAGCGGAATTTGGTAAATATATGGAATTCTCCTGAACGGCTCAGCTCACTGCAGCGCCCCCTGCCTCTGTAGAACTGTCAGTGCACGTCCTTATTTGGGGATGCGTGACTTAGGGATGGACATCGGAAGCCAACCATCAAATGTTTGAAACTTACGATGTGAAGGTAACTAACCATCGCATCAAAAGAATTCAATGGTAAAACTATATGATATGCACATACGCAATAATAACTGCAGCTTGGTAGGCAGGGGGTGGGATTGGGGGCGGGGTCTGGAGTAACAACATAATACTGTGTACTCTCTAATGTGCGGATTCAGACCCGCTCGCGAGCGCAGGAAGCTCGCAAGCTGGTCGATGGTGCAGAATTGCGCATGCGCACTACGGAGGGAGCTCCGTCATGCGCATGCGCGAGACCCGAATAACGACGGCCAAGCCGTCGTTATGGGTCTCGCACCAAGGGGGGCGTGCTGTCGATGGTGAGTGACAGCACGTCCCCTTTGGTGGGCGTGCCGGGGGCGTGGCTGCCAGTTTGAGGCGTTCCCATGGGAACGCCTACCGTCTGAGTCCGGCCCCACTGACATCAGTAGTGATGTCAGTGGGAGTGATTTTGGCTCTGATAGAGCCAAAATCACTCCAGGGCTTGCGGTCACCGAGACCCTACTGCAGGGTCTCGTCGCAAGCCCGATGGTCGCGATGGTCTTGACCATCGCGACCATCATCATGGACGCTCGCATAAGCTGTGGGTGGTAACCCACAGCTATGCGAGCGTCCATGAGGCCGCTCCAAGTTGAGGGAGGAGGGCCCTGATTCAGAGCGAGCGCTCTGGTCAGAGCGTTCAGCTCTGAATCAGGCCCTCAGTCTTTGCATATAAATGAAGGGACATAAATAAGTGAACAAGAAACCAGTGACTTACAGTACAATACAATGCAGGACAAGGGTTATACACATTGCTGCATTAGTGATCAGAGTACTCAGATACACAACAAGGCGTGTTAGGTGCTCTAGTGGGGAGTGAGAGGTATATGTAAGTATAAGTAAGTAGAAGCACAAGAGGGATGAGGGCCCTGCTCGTCAGAGCTTACATTCTAATGGCTGTCCCTGCGTTATGCTGCTGGGACTGTAGGGTACACTACATACCCAGGATGAACCCATGAAGATTCCCTGATGCTGGCAGCAGACAAGGAGCCAGGGGAGGCATAGCTATTAGCAATTCAAAAAAACAAGCCACCACCGGAACACCACTGAATGATTACCACCCGATGGTGACAAACAATCGAAGGCCGCCATCGAATGGTAAAAAGCACTACCATAAAAACAAACATTGATGGTGAGTAAACATCGGATGTCAGTGTCCATCCCTAGTGTGACAGGCAGAAATTACAGCCTCCTTGTATGAAGCTGCTCAGGGCAGAATGGAGCCTGGGAGCCCTGCTCGGAGCCAGCTCTACTCCTTGGCGTGATCTGCATACACGGTGGGGATACATGCATCCTCACCACTACCGTGCCTTCTCTATCACTGCACATTGTGACCAGATCTGTGGGTTGGGTTACCACCTTTTCATTTTATGGGCAAAAACAGCACTTTATATGCTATAAAGGCCCCTCGTGCTCTTTTATATGACTTAGAGCCCCCTTGTGCCCCTTTATAAGTCTCAGCGGACAATCGCACCCCTTCATATGCCTCAAAGCCCCCTTATGCCGCTATATGCCAGCCAAGAGGCCACACGTGCCTTTATATACCTCCAGAGCGCTCTCACACCCCTTTTTATGCCTATGAACCCACTTGCACCCCTTTATATTGGTGGCCTGCAAGTGTGACTAAGTGATATGCAGCTGACATCGATAAACAGGAAGAGGTGCCAGTATGGAGCTACAGTACGTTAGCATGCCATTCTGGGTGCTCAAACAGAGCTAGAGTATGTTTGCCATCTATTCTGGATGCCAGAATGGAGTTTTAAGTGCATTAGCAATCCGTTCCCGGTGCTGGATTAGAGCTCTGATACCCTTAACCAACCATGGTGGAGGGAGCTCTGAGTATATTAGCCAGGTGTTTGGGCTGCCAGATTGGAGGTCTGAGTACGTTAGCCATCAATTCTAGACCCAGAGTAGGGCTACAAGAACCTTGGCTATCCCTTTAAGCTGCCCTAATTAGGTTTCCCAGTATCTCAGCCATCCATTCTGGGTGCCGGTATGGGGCTCTAAGTTGCCGAGCCGTTCATTCCAGCTGCTGGAATAGGTGTTGGAGCAGTAGTTCTATCTGTTTGAGAACAGGTGTTAGGTTACTAATTCCATCTCTTCCAGCTCCCGGAATAGGTGTCCCAGTACCATGGTTGTAACTAGAGCTTTGTGGCCCCACAGTAACATCTTGAAGGGGCCCCTGCAAAACACTCACACCCAGAGGGAGGGCATCTGCATACAAGACAATAACAAGTCATCATTTACTCTGCCCTCAATACTTAAACACTGGGGGGCAACATCATCATATCTAGTGAGGGAGCTATTAACCCTCTCACCAAGGAAAACTCAGGCCAGCCTTGGTTACCAAGTCACTAATAAAGAGGTGCACGTGGGAGTGTCGGTGTAAGCCCCTATACACGAATCAGGTCCACTTCCTCAGGCGATTGCATCAAGTATGTGTTGTGGAGGTCCAGGACTCTTGGCCACGAGAGGACTATTGGTGTAACCTCCAGCAATGCCGTGTGGTGGTCACTGAGCAGCCCTATGAAGCTGGGCCAGAGGAACTTCTGAGAAACACTGACCTAGACTCTATGGCTCTGGGAATGAGGGGATTAGTGGTCACTCAGTGTACTCTTACATTTATATAGGCAACACAATAGCGTAGTGGACAGCATTTCTACTCTGCTCTGTGGTCGTGAATTTAATTCCCAACCAAGGTCCTGTATTTGTGGATTCTGTATGTTCTCCCCCTGTTTGCATTGGTTTCTTCCACTCCAAAGAGACACTGGTAGGTTAGTTGACTTCTTTCATAAATACCCCTAGTGTGTGTGTATGGGCTGTCCATGTGGTAGGAAATGTAGATTGTAAGCTCCCCTGGGGCAGGGATAGATGTGACTAAATATTCCCTGTAAAGCGCTGGGTAATATGTGCGCACTACATAAATGACTGGTAAGAAATTGCTTCTAATAATTATATTTATTTCTAGATTTCTCTGCAGTGAGTTGTCAGATCCTTGTTGATAGAAATCACGTGAGAGTGAGATGTGTCCTGTATAAATCACTGATCACCGACGATGGACAAGGACAGGAGTCAGATGACTGAGAGGATACTAAATCTCACCCTGGAGATAATCTTCCTGCTGACTGGGGAGGTGAGAGGGTCTGGGAGTGTCACAGTGACATCACTTATATCTATAGTAATAATACAGGGACATGACTGGGGAGGTGAGGGGATCTGGGAGTGTCACAGTGACGTCACTTATATCTATAGTAATAATACAGGGACATGACTGGGGAGGTGAGAGGATCTGGGAGTGTCACAGTGACATCACTTATATCTATAGTAATAATACAGGGACATGACTGCGGAGGTGAGAGGATCTGGGAGTGTCACAGTGACATCACTTATATCTATAGTAATAATACAGTACAGGGACATGACTGGGGAGGTGAGAGGATCTGGGAGTGTCACAGTGACATCACATATCTATAGTAATAATACAGGGACATGACTGGGGAGGTGAGAGGATCTGGGAGTGTCACAGTGACATCACATATCTATAGTAGTAATACAGGGACATGACTGGGGTGGTGTAGGGATCTGGGAGTGTCACAGTGACATCACTTATATCTATAGTAATAATACAGGGACATGACTGGGGAGGTGAGGGGGATCTGGGAGTGTCACAGTGACATCACATATCTATAGTAATAATACAGGGACATGACTGGGGAGGTGAGAGGGTCTGGGAGTGTCACAGTGACATCACTTATATCTATAGTAATAATACAGGGACATGACTGGGGAGGTGAGAGGGTCTGGGAGTGTCACAGTGACATCACTTATATCTATAGTAATAATACAGGGACATGACTGGGGAGGGGAGGGGATCTGGGAGTGTCACAGTGACATCACTTATATCTATAGTAATAATACAGGGACATGACTGCGGAGGTGAGGGGATCTGGGGGTGTCACAGTGACATTACTTATATCTATAGTAATAATACAGGGACATGACTGTGGAGGTGAGAGGATCTGGGAGTGTCACAGTGACATTACTTATATCTATAGTAATAATACAGGGACATGACTGGGGAGGGGAGGGGATCTGGGAGTGTCACAGTGACATCACTTATATCTATAGTAATAATACAGGGACATGACTGGGGAGGTGAGGGTCTGGGAGTGTCACAGTGACATCACTTATATCTATAGTAATAATACAGGGACATGACTGGGGAGGTGAGAGGATCTGGGAGTGTCACAGTGACATCACATATCTATAGTAGTAATACAGGGACATGACTGGGGTGGTGTAGGGATCTGGGAGTGTCACAGTGACATCACTTATATCTATAGTAATAATACAGGGACATGACTGGGGAGGTGAGAGGATCTGGGAGTGTCACAGTGACATCACATATCTATAGTAGTAATACAGGGACATGACTGGGGAGGTGAGAGGATCTGGGAGTGTCATAGTGACATCACATATCTATAGTAGTAATACAGGGACATGACTGGGGAGGTGAGGGGATCTGGGAGTGTCACAGTGACATCACATATCTATAGTAATAATACAGGGACATGACTGGGGAGGTGAGGGGATCTGGGAGTGTCACAGTGACATCACTTATATCTATAGTAATAATACAGGGACATGACTGGGGAGGTGAGGGGATCTGGGAGTGTCACAGTGACATCACATATCTATAGTAATAATACAGGGACATGACTGGGGAGGTGAGGGTCTGGGAGTGTCACAGTGACATCACTTATATCTATAGTAATAATACAGGGACATGACTGGGGAGGTGAGGAGGATCTGGGAGTGTCACAGTGACATCACTTATATCTATAGTAATAATACAGGGACATGACTGGGGAGGTGAGGGGATCTGGGAGTGTCACAGTGACATCACATATCTATAGTAATAATACAGGGACATGACTGGGGAGGTGAGGGTCTGGGAGTGTCACAGTGACATCACTTATATCTATAGTAATAATACAGCGGCATGACTGGGGAGGTGAGGAGATCTGGGAGTGTCACAGTGACATCACTTATATCTATAGTAATAATACAGGGACATGACTGGGGAGGTGAGGGGATCTGGGAGTGTCACAGTGACATCACTTATATCTATAGTAATAATACAGGGACATGACTGGGGAAGTGAGGGGATCTGGGAGTGTCACAGTGACATCACATATCTATAGTAATAATACAGGGACAGGACTGGGGAGGTGAGAGGATCTGGGAGTGTCACAGTGACATCACTTATATCTATAGTAACAATACAGGGACAGGACTGGGGAGGTGAGAGGATCTGGGAGTGTCACAGTGACATCACTTATATCTATAGTAATAATACAGGGACATGACTGGGGAGGTGAGGGGATCTGGGAGTGTCACAGTGACATCACTTATATCTATTGTAATAATACAGGGAGATATGGTATCAGTGCCTCGGTCCTCACAGGAGCTGGAATATATCACATTGCTCACAGTATCTAGTTTTGTTTCTTTTCTATCACTGAAATGAATATGGCAGGAGATGTGCTGTATTCTGTCCACTTTCCTATATACAGTTACAGATAGGATAGGGGTTTTATTTGTAAGACTGACCCTTCTTGCATATTATGCGCTGATGACATTAAACAGCTCCATGAGTATAATTTTCCCCTTTTATTGATGTCTCCCCCCATACACAGGGTTACACAGTAGTGAAAAAGACATCCGGTGAGTGTGAGACACCCAGCAGCCGTCCCCATGTGTCAGGAGGACTGAGCAGGACCCAGAGCCCCATCATGGTGCCTCCATCTCACTCACTGATACATGAGAGAGACAATGACCAGAAGATCCTGGAGCTCACCAACAAGATCATTCATCTGCTGACTGGAGAGGTGATAGCTGGGAATGGGACATTATACAGTAACACCAGGGGATGTGTCTGGGTGATGACTGGAGAGGTGACTGCTGGGAATGGGACATTATACAGTAACACCAGGGGATGTGTCTGGGTGATGACTGGAGAGGTGACTGCTGGGAATGGGACATTATACAGTAACACCAGGGGATGTGTCTGGGTGATGACTGGAGAGGTGACTGCTGGGAATGGGACATTATACAGTAACACCAGAGGATGTGTCTGGGTGATGACTGGAGAGGTGACTGCTGGGAATGGGACATTATACAGTAACACCAGAGGATGTGTCTGGGTGATGACTGGAGAGGTGACTGCTGGGAATGGGACATTATACAGTAACACCAGAGGATGTGTCTGGGTGATGACTGGAGAGGTGACTGCTGGGAATGGGACATTACACAGTAACACCAGGGGATGTGTCTGGGGGATAACTATCATTGTGTATGTCAAGTTCCTATAAAGTGTCAGGATGTCACTGTCTCATGTCTCCATACAGGAGGGGAAGTATATAGAGGAACACAGGGGTCTGTACAAGGACGTGATGATGGAGAATCACTGGCCCCTCACATCACTGGGTAAGAGGAGAATGCAATTTATTGTACAGAGGAGAGCAGGTATGGGGGCCTCCTATATACACATCACCTGATAATCACATATATACAATGTACTCAGTTACTGTGTTCTACAGATGGACCCAGTAACAGAAATACCCCAGAGAGATGTCCCCGTCCTCTATATTCACAGGATTGTACAGAGGAGAATCACAGGACCCCAGAGGAGCATCAGGTAATATAGGCTCTTCCCAATGACCACAAAAAACAAAGTGACTTTTCACTAATTGACCTGTATTTATTACTTATTCTGCATCTACGATATTTTAACATGCTGATATTATACTATTTATTCTCAAATAATGTACTCAGACATTATTAAGGTGTTATTTTATTGTTTTCTGTGAAATTTAGAGTAAAGATCTGACTGATATGAAGGCAGAAGATATAGAGCGAGAAGAAAAGACGTATATGACAGAAATGAAGGTAGAAGATATAGACAGAGAAGAAGAAATGCATGTGACTTATATTAAAGCTATAGAGGAAGAAGAAAAGATGTATGTGACTTATATGAAGGCAGAAGATACAGAGGGAGAAGAAGAGACGTATGTGACTGATATGAAGGCAGAAGATATAGAGGGAGAAGAAGACACGTATGTGACTGATATGAAGGCAGAAGTTACAGAGGAAGAAGAAGACACGTATGTGACTGATATGAAGGCAGAAGAACAGACGTATGTGACTGATATAAAGGTAGAAGATATAAATGGAGAAGAAGAGACGTATGTGACTGATTTTAAGACAGAAGCTACAGAGGGAGAAGAAGAGATAAATGTGTCTGATATGAAGACAGAAGATACAGAGGGAGAAGAAGAGATGTATGTGGCTGATGATAATAAAGCAGAACATACAGAGGGAGAAGAGATGTATGCAAGAGAAGATCAGCAGTGTAAGGAGGAGGAAATCCCTACAGATATCAGCACAGGTTAGTAATAAACACTTATTTTTTTGCAGAAAAAAGTCACATATTCGCTTTGCTCAGTCACTACAGCAATCTCTTCTACACAATCCTCTTCCAGTACCAACTAAAGAGGGAAAAGTATCTGGACAGTGAGGAGTCAGGAGCCATCAGCCCCTATTATACTCCCTGCTCTCCCCCTCACATCATGTCACTGTGTGTTACCAGCCCAGAGATCTGACCAGTCTCCTCCCCACACTCTCTGGTGTACCTCATATATCAGGAGCCATCAGCCCCTATTATACTCCTGCTCTCCCCCTCACATCATGTCACTGTGTGTTACCAGCCCAGCGATCTTACCAGTCTCCTCCCCACACTCTCTGGTGTATCTCATACATCAGGAGCCATCAGCCCCTATTATACTCCTGCTCTCCCCCTCACATCATGTCACTGTGTGTTACCAGCCCAGATATCTGACCAGTCTCCTCCACACACTCTCTGGTGTATCTCATACATCAGGAGCCATCAGTCCCTATTATACTCCTGCTCTCCCCCTCACATCATATCACTGTGTGTTACCAGCCCAGAGATCTGACCAGTCTCCTCCCCACACTCTCTGGTGTATCTCATACATCAGGAGCCATCAGCCCCTATTATACTCCTGCTCTCCTCCTCACATCATGTCACTGTGTGTTACCAGCCCAGAGATCTGACCAGTCTCCTCCCCACACTCTCTGGTGTATCTCATACATCAGTAGAAGGGATGTCAGCTTTATCGTACCTGTGTTCAGGGCCGTAAAGAGCTGCGCTGAATCCCAGTGGGGGGCATTGGCTAATCACTGGAGGTGTGGCCATGACCCCTTAGGGTTTAAAAAGGAACATTTTTGCAGTGCCGCGTAGTGGTGCGCTGAGAGCCCCTCAGCTCTGCGCAAAGCCTGGTGGAGGCACGATTAGTGTGATCGCCCACCAATCCCCCCCAACAGGCAAGAGGCTATTCAGTGTGTGGTGGGCTGATGTGAGGTAAGAGGGAGCGGAGGGGGTGGGGCCGAGCCTGAGCCAGGCCCCTCCAGCAAGCCCGGGTCTGGGTAATTAGTACCCGGTCTCACCCCTCTGCCCCCATACCTGTGTTCTACCACATGTGAGATTATCCTCTTGAATAATAATACCTTACTAGTTCATTCTTTATATGTGTATACTAATACTTCAATACTAAAGCTGAATAAAACTTACCACACATCTAAAGATTATCTGTCCAACCAGCCAACTAGTTGATTGGTTGGAATGAAAGTCTGGTAACGTATGGGAGTAAATGATGATCAGCAATTTGCTCCTAAATGCCAGAAAACAGATGAAAATGGCCGTCAGTTATGTTTGATCTAAACAATTTGTTCAAACAACAGTTTTTGTCCATTTTCCGGCGTTTGTGAGCAAATAACTAATTGTTATTTGCTTTCATACTTTACCAGATTTTCATTCCAACCAATCAACTAGTTGGCTGGTTGGACAGATAATCTTTAGATGTGTGGCCAGTTTAAGAGGCGTGACTTTATATTGCATTCTAGTGTAGCAGAGTTAGTGCACATTTTGTGATGTTTTTACAAAATGTGCACCAACCCTCCACTGTATTAGAGGGCTGCCAGAATTGTGCCCCCGCTTATATACCGTGACCATCATCTAATATTAGAGACTAGTGTAAAACATCAGCAATAAGGTCAAAATGGCCGCAAGAGGATTTCCTATGACTCCACCTTAATAGAGTTGCCATGTTCTAGATATGGAGGTCTTAGGACTCCGGATATACGTTTTAAAACAAAGTATTTACACTGGTATCTAATTTTAGATGATGATCACAGTGTAGAAGAACTTAGGCTTGTTATTATTGTATATAACCCTGAGGAAGTCATACAGACCACACTGGTGGTCAGGACGAAACGCGTTGTGAAGACTGATGGAGGTTGTGTCAGTGTCTATTATCTGCAGTCTTTTAGAAAGATTTTTCAGATAAGTGATTCATAGGGCTCGATTCAATTGATCGAAAAGTAAATAGTGCCTGGAGGGAGCTCCCGGCGCTATTCAATTCTGCGCCGTTAGGTCAGGGAATGCCCCTTCTCCCACCCCTTGTGCCTTAAACAGGGTGTTTAGTAACGAGAACGGTCATTCTCCGACTAAACTTCCCGGCACGTGCTGTTTTCTCAGCACTAAGGGCAGAAAACAGCAGTAGCGCGTAGACTTTTGTCGGATTTCTTCTCGCATCCCAGGAAGGGTGAGAGAAGAAATCATTATCCGGGCTTTGCAGCGCGCTGAATTGAATAGCTTCGGGAACTAATTTCCGGAGCTATTCAATTCACGTTGAATTGAATCGAGCTCATATATTTTAATCATAGTACGTTTGGATTTATCTTGTTTTTCCAGTTATATTGGCTGCACTAGAATGGATATTTTCACCATTTTTGTGAGATGATCATGTGACCTGTTTATTTTTGGGACGGGACCATGTGGTTATTACACATTCTCCTTTGGATGTGTTGTTGATTTTATGTGGACAATATTGCACAAATATATAGAGACACACTATTGCACAAATATATAGAGACACACACACATATAGTAATGTATGTGAGGCTTTGTCTTTTTGGGACATCGCAAGACAACTGCAGATGGAGTAAGAAGGCGCTTATTAATTATCTTGGAAGAGTAAAGCTTGATTCTCTATAGCCCTGAGGATGTTGTATTATACAATGAAACGCGTAAGGAATAGTGCACATGCTGGAGGGTCCTCTTATTCTGGATGAGGATTTAGGTTTCCTGAATCCAGAAAGATCTTTTTTCTGCTATTTTGTTCTTTATTATTGTATATTATTTATAAGACAGCACAAAGTGCTCACAGGACCATACAAACAGGGTAAACAAAAAAAAACCATGTCATTGGGATATTTCCCGTAAGGACAGAAGAAAGGATCCTTTTTGGGGGCACACTGTTTTAATGATTGCAGAAAAAAATAATAAATAAAAATGATAGGTAATATCTCCATGTATTAAGATTAAAAAATGTCCGATTTAAAATAAGTATTAAATGTAGTATATTTTGTAAGGGATATCAATACTTGCCGTAGTCTGAGAAATGGCGAAAATATTTAACGCATATATATGAAAACGGGTAAATACCTATAAAAGTCAATGGTTCTAGAATAATAAATGATGATCGAAGAGGCTGGTAGAGAATTTTTAGATGCTTAGAATATATGGAAAATTTTGGGGAAAGAGGGCCTGGCCTGCACACCCTAGCTCTAATGGGATGTGTTACCTAGTTGAGACTTATTACAACAAAGAAAAAAGAGAAACCAGATGCACCCGAAACCACGCTGGGGGGGGGGTTGGGGGTGCCCCGTGCCCTAGACATGAACCCCTATAGTGTTAGGGACTTACCCGATGAGGTTTATTTTGACGATGGTGGGTAAGCTCATATATTTGGCCTAATTTCTGCCAAAAACCTCATATATTATGCATAATTATTAATGGTTGTATGGTGCATCTGGTTTCTCTTTTTTTTTTTTTAATATATGGAAAATACCAGAATATATTAAGATTAGAGCAGCATGTCAAAGTTTGACAGATAAATACAAATGAAAGATCTAATTTACTCCCAGATTTAGTATAAAATACAATTGAGCAGCTGGATCTGCTCAAGGCTTGGCAAAAAAAATAATTTAAACACATGAAGTTTCTGCAGCCCATAAATTGTAACGTTTGTAGCTGATAATTGACAATGGCCCGTATTCTATTTGAGGCGAAAAGTCCAGACTTTTCACCTGCTGGACTTTTCGCCTCCTTCACCTGTTTTCCTGGCGGAAAAGTATCGCGCGCGTTCCTGCTATTCCCCATATTCAATTCCAAAGTAGGCGAAATTGGGAACCGGCGAAACTGGGATCCGCGAAATAAAAAATGGGAATTTCCGGGAATTAATCCTAGGACCCCCTAAAGATGTCCAGACATGGGGGATCACTATGGGTACCCCCGTTTTTGCCTGCAGAAAAAAGTCGGGTTTTTAAATAGCCGCGGCAGGTACATAAATGCGGCTTTGAAGAAGGTTAAAAAAAATAACTATGCCCATCACATTTGGGGTACTTGAAAATGGGTGCATGCATATTTTTAAGTCCCGTAAATGATTTTTAAAAATTCAGCAAAAATGCACCTCCCGCAATGAAGAAAACACCTGCCGCATATAAGGGAACCCCTCTGGACTCCATTCCGCTAATTTAGAAATGTGATTCCTATTTCTTTTTTTTTTTAAACCAAAAATTTTAATAAATTTTTTGGGGTGTCCCTATTTTTTTTTAAACTTAACACAGATTATTTTTAGGGACTATTCCCAGGGGTGCAGGCTATTTTTTTTTTAAACCTGCACCCTTAGACCCCATTTGTACACTTTTTTTCGCCTGCTAAAGGCGAGCGATAAATTATCCCCGTTTTTTTACATTGACTTTTCGCACCGGCGATAAGTCAGTGAAATTGAATACGGGCATAATGGAAATAGGCAAAAATTACAGACTTTTCGCCCCATTTTGAATATGGCCCTATGTGTATTATGTAATCGCAGCCCTGTGATGATAGGAGAGGTGCTGTCCTGAAGTAGGAGTTGAAAGGTGTAGTTCCAATACCTATGTCCCGCTTCTGCTTTCATACCATGTGCAAGCAGTGAACGGGAGGAGGAGAGAGCGGGTCATAGGATTGAAGTCACAGGAGGAGGAGAGAAGTCACTTATGGTGCAGGGCGAGTGTAGCTGTGAGCACCGATATCCAGGAGCATGGAGGGAAAGGCAAAGGGCCTGATTCAGCTGCGGAAGTAGTTACTATTGCAGCTGCTAACATGATAGCAGTTGTGAAGCTTTATTATGGTAATGATGCAGGAGGCATCCATTTGTTCTGCATGCATTACTTTTCCAAGCATAGTCCAAGGATGCAGCATCGGATCATCTGCGATCACATTGGCTGGCCTTGCTGACCATGGGGTCAGGCAAACCACGCAGATGCTCAAAAGAGACCTGGCCTCTCCAATCCTTCCCACACCGTGGTGACACTCCTTAATATCGGGAAAACAGAGGCCGTTGCTGCCGCAGACTGTTAATCATTGACAGTCTGCTGCCAAACTCCGTCCAACAGACGTGTACTGCACATTTGCATTATGGGTCTGGCGCATGCGCATATTCCTGATCCTTGGGAGTCTGTGATCAGGCTCAAAGTACCTGATCGGGTTGTGCTATATATGCTGCAACCCATGTGCCCCATGGGGCAGGTTGGAGGTCCCACCACTCACTGCTGGGATCACCCCATGTGTAGGGGCCGGTTGGAGGTCCCACCGCTCACTGCTGGGATCACCCCATGTGTAGCGACATGTGTTTCGCTTAAAAATATTTTTTTAATTTACAATCATTAAGTTATTTCTTCCATACAGCTCCACAGGGCGACAATGGGGTGTAGGTGGTACTTGGAGGACCAGACACCAACAGCAAAGTTTTTTTCTATAACAGGATGCTCCAGTCCTTCCCCCTATGCCCCGCCCAAATCCCAAAGGCAACTCAGTTTCTTTGGTGTCCAGCAGAAGCTGGATCACCGTTATACAGTGGGGCTGTTATAAGGCCAAGCTTTATTTTTATTATTTCTTCTTTGGGGTCCTTGGGGTCCACAGCCATTACGTTGGGGTATGAATCCCGGTCACCAAACAGTTAACACAAACGAGCTCTCTGCTCCCAGGATGCACCGGGGTTCCTCCTCATATACCCCACCCCCTGCCTCAGGTAGCCAGTTCTTCCTGTTTGGTGTGTACAACACATAGACAGTGGGACTGCAGGAGCAGTCCTGCAGACGAGTAAAAAAGAAAAGAGAGTTCTACTCTCTGTCTCAGCGGGTGGTCCGAGCTGTCCTGGAAGCAGCCTCGTGCCTGACCGGAGACGCACCGGCCACGCGCTGCAACTACCTTCCCCGGCGCCGCACCGCTAGCCTTGGCTGGGCTTCGGCAGGGGCTCTCATGCCCTGGACCGCACCCGGATCAAGGGGATGGCGGTTAAGCAGGTGGTTGCGGCAGCCGCTGACGCCGGGACCACGTGGCGGTCCTGCCTCCGGTGGTGAGACTGGCCGGAGGCGCGCTGCAGTCGGGAGGCATACGGCTTGTTTCCTACACTAGACCGCCGGGATATGATGTTCCTGACCAGCCGGGGCTTGTGGCAGGGGCCAGGTCAGTTTACCGGGCAGGTCCAAGCAGCATAGGGGAGGTATGCTTCCCCAGCGGCCCCTCCCCCAATCCACATGCTAGTTCAGTACTCTGGCACAGTGATTGTGGGTTGCTCCTCCCAGCCTCCATATAAGGCAGCCAGCGTGTATGTCAGTTGCTCTCTGATCGCTGCTGCTGCAGGACGCTGGGCAGTCTCCCTGTTTACCTTTCCTACTGCTACTTCAGGTTTTACAGGGCTCTATCCTACCTAAGCCTAGGCTGATTGTTGGTAGTGAGAGCTTATATGCGTATGACTCATAGAAGTGTTTATGCATGACATGTGATTGTTGTCTATATGGATACTGTAATTCCTGTATACTGTCACTCTCTCCCCTTCCCTTGCTATGGGTGTGTGGGTTGAGAGTAGAACGCAGCACATATACACTCAGAACCATTGGCATAGTGTTATGTGTAAGGAGTCTGAGGGTCAGGTGGCGGGAGCCCCGTTGCTGATATCCTGTATAGCCTGCAAGGCAGGATTGTCCCCACAGGACTTTCTACAAAATGGGCTTTGTGGGAACTGCTTTAGACAGCCACCACACCAATTAACTCTGCCTGTTACAGGCCCTGAGCCACCTTGGGCATCATTTTCTTAGGTTATGGCTCAGGTGGCGGAGCGGCTGGCTGCTCCGGTACCACCAGTGTGGGGTTTGCCTCAGCAGATGCATCCTATGCCCATGATGTGGCCGCCTTGGATGGACCCTGGTGCTGGTAAGGTTATGGCATCCTCGGGGGTTTTTCAGCCTCAGGCTGTCAAACCAAAGCAGCCTAAATCTAGGTGCCATTTGCCTTCTCGCATGGGTGAGTACTCCAGTACCTCCTCCGAGGAGAAATAGGCACAGGACTCTTCACAGGAGTCTAGCTGTAAGGACCTGGTGCTGGTAAGGTTATGGCATTGACTTGGATGGATCCTGGTGCTGAAAAGATTATGGCATCCTCGGGGGTTTTTCAGCCTCAGGCTGTCAAACCAAAGCAGCCTAAATCTAGGTGCCATTTGCCTTCTCGCATGGGTGAGTACTCCAGTGCCTCCTCCGAGGAGAAATAGGCACAGGACTCTTCACAGGAGTCTAGCTCCGAGGAGGGTGATGATCATTTCCCAGTAGCCGATGTCCCCTTTCTAATAAGGGCTGTAAAATCAGTGTTAAATATCGAAGAAGGGGATCCTCCGCTTAGGAAGGCCCCCTGTTTAAGCGCCAGAAGGTGGTTAACGCAGAATTCCCAAAGTCTGAACATTTGTCAGAACTTATGGAGGAAGCGTGGGTCTGTCCAGATAAGAAAATCCATTCTTCTAAAAGAATGGCGCTTCTATATCCTTTTCCAGCAGAGGACTGTGCCAGGTGGTAGAATCCACCGTCAGTTGAGGCACATGTGGCGCAGCTGATTAAACGTACCACACTGTTAATCCCAGCGGCTTCGCTGAAGGAAGCCACGGATTGGAGACTTGTCTCAAATCAATTTTCTCACTGACAGGAACGGCCACCCGCCCAGCTATGGCCACTGCCTGGGTAGCAAGAGCTATTGAGGAGTGGGCCAAAACTTTAACGGAGTCTTTACCAGATGCCTCTAAGAAGCAACTGGATATGATCTCCTTTATTAGAGAAGGGGCCTCTTATTTGGCGGATGCCGCCTTGGATGCAGGGATCCTTTCCACCAGGGTTTCTGCGGAGTCCGTGGTGGCATGTAGGATTCTCTGGTTAAAGGATTGGAAGGCAGATGCCGGGTCCAAAAAGGCCCTTCCATTCACAGGGGGTGTTCTCTTTGGTCCAGAATTGGACAAAATTGTATCCTCCATGGCAGCCTCAAAGACGGCAGGTTTGCCATCAGCAACCTCGTCTAAACTGAGAGGGGCGTCCTTTTGGGGGTTTTGGCCGCAGGGCAAGGCCAAGGGTCAGCCCTCAGTGAGATTTCCACCAAAAAAGGCAGGACCCAGGAAGCCTTGGCAGAACAAACGTCCAGGATCTAGGGTCCAGGATAAACCAGTGGCCTGATGGGACGGGCCTCCCCCTGGGGGATCCCAGAGTGGGGGGCCGACTGCTTCGGTTCTCGGGCGCCCTGGCACCTCACGATGGAGGATGCCTGGGTTCGAGGAATTGTCTCCCGAGGGTACGCCCTGATGTTTTGGAGGACTCCTCCTCAAAGGTTTTTTTGTGTAAACCCACAGGAGGGTTCAGAAAGAGCTTTGGCCCTTCAGAAAGCAATTCTTGTCTTACTAGCATCGGAGGTAGTGATTCCGGTGCCAGAGAATCAGTTCCGAGAGGGGTTTTACTCCAATCTGTTCTTGGTTCAAAAGCCGAACGGGTCGTACTGGCCTATTCTGAATCTGAGAGAGCTCAACACATTTGTTCGAGCCCCCGGGTTCAGGATGGAAACATTGCAATCGATTGTGTTTGCAATGGAGCAGGGGAACTATATGGTATCCTTAGATATACAGGATGCCTACCTCCACATAACAATCACACAGGCTCATCAAAAATGTCTTCGTTTTGCGGTAGGAGGGGAACATTTTCAGTTCCAGGCCCTACCTTTTGGCCTGTCCACAGCCCCTTGGGTATTCACCAAGGTGATGGCGGTGATGATGGCATGCCTCAGACGCCAAGGCATCAGGATTTTGCCTTACATGGACGACCTCCTGTTGCTAGGGCAGTCCCCGCAGCAGTTACAGGATCATTTGAGGCTGACAGTATCATGTCTGTACAGTCACGGCTGGATCATAAACTGGCAAAAGTAGTTACCCTGTCCGGTAAAACAGTTGTGTCATTTGGGAGCAAGATTGGACTTCGTGGTGCAGAAAATATATCTGCTGGAGGAGAAGATTCTTGCCTTACAATCACGAATATGCAGGTTGCTTCGCAACAGGCAGATATCTGTTCTAGTGGCCATGCAAGTCCTGGGGTCGATGGTGGCAACCTTCAGGATGGTGGAATATGCTCAATTCCACTCCAGACCTCTGCAGCAATTAATTCTGTCTCACTGGGACAAGGATCATCGCACGATCAGGTCTCAGTTGCTGCGTCTCTCTCCAGAGCTGCGGTTGTCCCTGTCCTGGTGGTTGCAGACAAAGCATCTCAGGCAGGGTCACCCCTTTTGGGTGTCGGATTGGACATTGGTCAAAACCAACGCCAGTCTTCAAGGTTGGGGGGCGATGACGGGGTCACACACTTTCCAAGGAAAGTGGTCAGTGGCGGAAAGCCGGCTACCGATAAACATCCTGGAACTAAGAGCTATATTCAAAGCTTTAGTGCAGGCTCAGGAAATCTTAAAGGGCAGGCCGGTGCAGATACAGTCGGAACAATCGCACCGCGGCTGCCTACCTACATCATCAAGGGGGCACAAGGAGTTGGGCTGTCTTGGCAGAGGTATCAAAAATCTTGGTCTGGGCAGAGACTCGTCTTCCCACGATATCTGCTGTGTTCATTCCGGGGATTCTGAATTGGGAGGCCGACTTTCTCAGTCGGCAGGAGCTAAATGCAGGAGAGTTGGCCCTACATCCACAGGTTTTTTGGAATCTTGTGGACAGGTGGGGTCTACCAGAAATAGATCTGATGGCATCAAGAAGGAACAACAAGGTTCCCAGGTACGGATCCTGGACAAGAGATCCGAGAGCTGAGTTTGTAGATGCACTGACAGTAAAGTGGCGTTACAAGCTGGTATATCTGTTCCCCCCCATTTGCTCTTCTTCCCAGAGTGGTCAGACAGATCAAACAAGAGGGCAGCACCGTGATATTAATAGCTCCGACGTGGCCGAGACAGCACTGGTTCACAGATCTACGGTCTCTCTCCATAGACACTCCATGGCCTCTGCCATTGAGACCGTATTTGTTGCTGCAGGGTCCCTGCTGGTACCCGGATCTTCATCGGCTATCGTTGACGACATGGCTCTTGAGGAAGAAGGGGTTTTCCGAGTCTGTTATATGGGCGATGCTGAAGGCACGGAAACCATCTTCAGCCCGTATATACTATAAAATTTGGCATACTTTCTTTCAGTGGTGTGAACTGAAAGGGTAAGACCCACAGAAATTTCTGATATCCAGAGTGCTTGATTTTCTTCAAAGCGGTCTGGAAAAAGGGCTCCGCCTGGCCTCTTTGAGAGTACAGGTGTCTGCTCTTTCAGTCTGGTTCCAACATAAAATTGCTCTGAGACCAGATATAAAGACCTTTTTTCAGGGGGTGTTGAGGTTTCAGCCTCCCTCCGTTTCCCTGGTTGTTCCGTGGGACTTGACTCTAGTTCTGAAGGGTTTACAGGCTCCTCCGTTCGAGCCTTTAAATTCAGTAGACATCAAGTGGCTAACAGCAAAGACGGTATTTCTTCTTGCTATGGCATCTGCACGTAGAGTGTCGGATTTAGCTGCGCTTTCCTTCCGTGAGCTGTTCTTGATATTTCATCAAGATAGAGCAGTACTACGTACTAGGGAGGGTTACCTTCCGAAAGTGGTGTCTAAATTTCCTATTAATGAAGAAATAGTAGTTCCAGCATTTCAGGGCTCTAGTCTCTCACCAGGTGAGGCTTCCCTGGATGTGGTCCGTGCATTGAGAATTTATGTGAGACGCACAAGCAAATGGATTGTGTTTCTGTTTGTTGTTGGTTTTTTGAGTTGTAATTATTTAGTTATTTTCTTCTATTTTTGAGATATTGTCTATTTGTTCTTGTAATTCTGTTTCTTTGTAGCCCTTTTGGATAATTAGTTTTCTTCATTTCTCTGCAATGTTCAATGAAGATGTGGTCACCTGTACAGTTTTGTCTTAAGCATTGGAATTGTCCTTCTGGAATATTTACCCATTGTCTATGGTAATTACTGTTGTATGCCAACATATTGTTTCCATTCACTTTCTTGATATGGGGTCTTGTTTGGATACTGTTTTCTTTTATGTGAATTTCAAGATCCAGGAATACCACCATATCTGTGCTGTAGGTGGTTGTGAACTCCAGATTTAGAGAATTCCTGTTCATATAAATAAGAAATTCCTTCAGCTCTTCATGGGACCTGTGGCCGGAGGCTGGCCACACGTGAATCATGGCCGCGGCTCTGAAAGGGTTAACCCCCTGTGCTGCGGCGCCATTTTTAAATGTAACAATAGGTGCTAGGCGCTCTGTATTTAAATGTTTTAACGGTGCTAAGTGCTGGGTGAGTATTAAAATGTATTTATATAGTCTTCCGCGGCCCGGACCTCCTCTGATGACCGAGGCAGTATTAACCCCTCGTTGCACGGTGTCAGGGGGGAGGTTGTAAGGAGCCATTGAGTGCTTCATGCTGGGGATGGGAGCTTAGCTCCCCGGTGGCACAGCTACACAGCAAGGCTGCAGTGCTGTGTGCTGACTGCCTGGAGCCGTAAGCACAGCTCCCTGGGCTCCAGGGCAGCAGGAAGCCGCTGCAGCCAGGACAAGTGTCCCAGACTGCAGGGCTAAGCACTGCATGCAGGGGGGACCAGGCTAGCCGTCTCCCTCCATGGCGCTGATTAACCCCTGGTGCACGGTATCACGGGGCACTGTGCGCTGACGCTGGGGGTTGGCGGCCTACCTCCCGGCGCCCCAGATCCACGGCTCAGCGTGGATGCCAGTTAACCCTTGATGTGCTGCACCGATGGGAGGACTGCGGCAGCTGCACGCTGGGGGTCGGTACCCCAGTACGGAGGAGAAGCCGAGGGGGCTGTGTGCCAGCTACTGGGGACCGGTGCGCTGTCCCAGGAGTCAACGGTGCCACCAGCCCCAGGAGCTCCAGAGGCTGCGACTAACAAGTGGGGGTGGGAGCGCTGGGGGACCAGGCAAGCAAGCTTCTGGTAACCCCCGGTACTGAGAGAGCCCCAGCCCTGAGCTCAGTCTGCAAGAGTTCCGGGCTAGGAAAGCCCAGCGCTTAGCCCAGAGTATACAAAAACAAATGGGTTTAAATGAAAATGTCTTTAAACTGTATGTGCAGCACTGAGCTGGGCTCACAGAACCCAAGCTGCAGTGATTAGAGCCTGATGGGGGGCACAGGCACAGAGTGCATATGTGTACAATATAAACATTTATTTTAACGGTATATACTTAATGTATGATTTTAAATGTATTATTTAAGGAAAATTGCACTTACCTTTGATTTCCCTGGTTGGCCAGGGATTCCAGAGTTCTCAGAGGGCTGCTGGATCCTCCAGCCCCTTCCAGAGCAATAAATGTGCCACCTATGCAGCCTAATGCCTGGAAGTGGTATGAGGATGTGCATAGGAAGCTGGCTAATGCAGCCAGATAATTGTTCTCAGTGAGCTCCAAAAGAGCTTCCCCTCTGTGGCCAGGAAACCATGCCTAGGGACCCTGCTTGTCCACCTCTGGAGCTCGGATTCAGGCAGGGGTGGCAGGCTTGGTCCCTTAGCAGATTCCTGGAAGACGGTTTTGGGGGTAAACCTCCCCTGGCCCTAGATGAGCCGACTCCTGGGTGGCGACTAAAACACCAGGTAGGCTCAGGCACAGGGGAGTGATCACTCCTCCTTGTCCATAGGGGACAATGTTAAATGTGCATGTGGCCAGCACATGCACAGGACATG
The DNA here is from genome assembly GCA_031769625.1 of Taudactylus pleione. NCBI lineage: Eukaryota > Metazoa > Chordata > Amphibia > Anura > Myobatrachidae > Taudactylus > Taudactylus pleione. The sequence continues at coordinate 58,358 of JAUIMM010001309.1, read as the reverse complement.
TACTTAAGGTGATTGGCTGGAAACCACAGGGTGGACTTACCCCCTGTGGTAATGTGTATTTGAGTGGCATAAAAGAAGGCTGCATACCTGGTAAAAATGTGAAACCTTGTATATCTTTGGAATATCAAGACTGCTGTATCATCTATGTATACTATACCCCTGTAAAGCTAAAGGGAAGATCTTTTTCAAGTCTGTGAGCAATAAACATCTTTGCCGTACAACTGCATCTGAATCTTGCGACCAACAGAATTGCAAAAAGTGCTATTCCGTTCTCCAGCTGTTCTTTATTGATCCAAATGTCTCCAAAGCTCAAACCCATTGCCAGCTACCCTGCAGAGTCTGGTCCTTTGCGTGGGATAAGGAGGAATCAGCCGACACCAATCAGGGGGTGTGGCCGCAGCTAGCTAACGCATACGCAGCAGAAGCGGTTCCAGGTGCCGGAGGTAGGAGTCTGAGTGTACATAAGGAAAAGCGGTTCCAAACGACAATGGTGGGAGTTCGGTGGTGGCAGTTATATACCCACCCACTGCGCAGTGGTTGGAGTCAGTGACAAGCGGTCACTGATGGTAAGCAGGGATCCCTGATACCCCAAGGTCCAGTAATCTGTGATCGGGAGTAGAGGCTGCAGCCATCTGGTCACAGGACCAATTCTAGACGAAAAACAGATGGTCTATATACTTTACCTATTCACTATTTTATCTATGTAGATAATGCAATGATACCAGCATCTATGCTTTTTATTGTATTTCATGAGGCTTATATAAGCTAGAAGTTCTTATAGTCTTGAATCATTTTTTTTTTATATATATTTTCTATCTTTGTATATTCTTATTAAATTTATATTATTCATTTGCAATCATGGGTGCTTCCTGATTTCTCACTGCCCTACCATATGTATGGTACTCTGTAATGCTGGCACACCCATGCTTGCCTCCGGTACTGCGCCCGGTGACCTTCAATTACCTCTCCCAGTCAGGAGAGGCATAAATATATAGCATCTATATATAGCAGCACTCAGGACGACTACTAAAATAGATATACTGTGACAGAAGCACCGGTAAAGTGCTAAATGGCAAATATATTTCTCCAAGGTTTCTGACCTATGTATTTTAAACCCTCAGGATTAGTGCCTGAAGCTGTGAGATAAGCTGTGTCAGGTTTGGCTCTTGTACTACTTTTAAATACTATGCCTATGCTTGTGGTGAGGGAAATAGGCCCTACCACTTTGAGAGGGGGAATCTGTTTCGTGCTAGGATTTGTATATTTTCCATTTTATACTGCACAATAAAAACTAGCTGAGGCTAGCTTGTAGGAAAATCCTGGACTCGTGTACTGTTTCCTAAATGCTGTGTGTTTGCAGGTTGCATCTACCCCAGGAGTGGGACCTCCTGCCCCAATCTTATTACAATAGGTAGAGCTATATAACTAGACAGATAAAGTTATTTATATATATATATATATATATACATACAGATTCGGAGGTATAGGCGGCACTCCTCCAGACTTGTAATAAGTATAGAATACGTCCATTATTTCCAACGTTTTGGAAGGAGTACCTCCATCTGAAAAGTTGAAAATAAAGGACGTATTTTATACTTATTACAAGTCTGGATAAGTGCCGCCTATACCCCCGAATCTGTATATTGAGTGGGCAGACACTCTAGGAGGGCACCACAGCAAGATATATGATTGAAACCACACAGAGTGCCAGCCTCGCAGGGTTCGTATATCTTTATTAGCACAGTATTCATCTTTTTTTTTACTTTTTGTGGGACTAGCACTACTCCTCATTTTACTTAGCCGCTGTTTTTTCCCCTATAGACTAATATACAATTTTCTATTAAATTTATATATAGGATATATTACATCCTTAATCAATTAGTATTTTGTACGTTTTTTATTAGCACTAAGGAATTTTTTCTGCCTTTTGTGTCAATAGTGAGGGATAGATCTATCACCCTTTGCCTAGAACTTGGGAACCGGGTGAAAGTTCCCCCTTGGGCATTATCTAGGGCTGGCCGGCTCCTGGGATAGTAAAATGAGCCTAGAGTTCTAGGGTTCTGATCTATTTAGTAAGGTTTGTTTCTTCTCCTATATTATGTGTATGAGTGTGAACGGTAGAAGCCCAGAGTGTTCTGCATGATGTTGTACTAAGCACAAACCTCTGGGAATAGGGGTGAGAATAATATTAATTAATGATGCCTTTTCTGTGGGATACTTGGATAACTATTTTATTTCTACCAGGTGGAGAGAATACAAGGAAGACCTCGGAGGGACATCTTGTTTTGTCTCCAGATTTTAAATTAGAAGATAACCACACACAAGGATCTCTGGAAGAAAATTACATAACCCTAAATATACATCCATCACTTCTTAGTGCAGATATACCATCTGATCCCTCTATTTTTGAAGAATGTACTTCTGGTTACTCACATATTGTTGCACATAGTACAGATCATAGCAGTGATACAGTCACTTCTGATTGTGGAAAATGTTTTACTCCCAAATCAGCTCTTGTTAGACATCAGATAAGTCACACAGGTGAGAAACTATTTCCATGTTCTGAGTGTGGGAAATGTTTTACAAAGAAATCAAATCTTGTTATACATCAGAGAATTCACACAGGTGAGAAACCATTTCTATGTTCTGAGTGTGAGAAATGTTTTACAAAGAAATCAAATCTTGTTATACATCAGAGAATTCACACAGGTGAGAAACCATTTCTATGTTCTGAGTGTGGGAAATGTTTTACAAAGAAATCAAATCTTATTTCACATCATAGAAGTCACACAGGTGAGAAACCATTTCCATGTTCTGAGTGTGGGAAATGTTTTACAGAGAAATCATCTCTTGTCACACATGTGAGAAGTCACACAAGTGAAAAACCATTTCCATGTTCTGAGTGTGGGAAATGTTTTACACAGAAATCACATCTTGTTATACATGAGAGAAGTCACACAGGTGATAATCCATTTCCATGTACTGAGTGTGGGAAAATTTTTCCAAGCAAATCAGAGCTTATTGCACATCAGAGAAGTCACAGGTGAGAAACCATTTTCATGTTCTGAGTGTGGGAAATGTTTTACACAGAAATTAAGTCTTGTTACACATCAGAGAAGTCACACAGGTGAGAAACCATTTATTCTAATCAAGTATTAACCAATTTGGTATGAAAGGAATAAGTGCTAAAGCTCCCGTTCTCCATTCCTATAAATGGAGGAGAATCTAATAGTGGTTATAATTCTCGATCGAATCCTTACCATATAGTGTGTTCCAACACTTGAAACGCTTCCACCACGTGGTGGAGCACCGGAAATACATCATCTAAAGTGAGTCTTCGGCATCGAGCATTTTGTGAACACGTGGATCGTTCCGCTCACGTGATGTCCACACGCCTGGAATGTATCATGCATGTGTGGGGCTTCATGCCCATCAAGTCACATGGGCAGTATGGGGGGAAGACCTTCCATCTATTTAGACAGGATGGGTAATGTACTTAGGAGACAACACTTTTCTATAAGAAATGGGATAGATAATAAAAACCTCCCACATTAAAATGACATCACCATGGTTTAACAGTTTAAATACACTGAATAACATCACCAATTTAATAAACATTTAAATGATATATAAAAGGAGAATACATTTGTCATAGTGAATTCCATATCTACTATAGAGAAAAATCATCTAGTATTACATACGATTACATAAATACTTATAAATATGAGTAAAAAATATTTAAAAAAAAAACGTAAGAAGCCGATAAGATAATTCATGAATTTAAAAAAACCATTTGAGCTCAAAATCGCTGTTTCACCCTAAAGGTTCCAGGGTCCTCAGCTCATATATGGTTTTCATTTCCGTTTTGGCTAGACATATCTGATTTTTATTATTCTCCAGTTTCCCTCAACTTTTTTAATACCTATAATATGTTTGATACCTGCCGTAGAACATGCATATTTTAATTTAAAATGTTTAGTGTGTGATTTTAGTACCCTCTTTTAATACTCCTCATGTTCCCCCATCTATCTTTTAATTTCCTTTTTTGTTTTTCAAATATATTGGAGATTACAAGTGCATTCTATAATGTATATACAATTAGTGCTTTCACAGGTAATGAAATCCTGTATTTTAAAAACCTGTCGTGGTTGTTGATTAATAGGTCTCTTACATTTTTGATGTTGATGGGTCCTACATGGGATGCACTTTCCACATCGATGGAATCCAGTGGTTTTTATTCTATTGCGCCTTTTTTCTGGGATTGCACTTTTCACAATTTTATTTTTCATATTTTGCGCTTTTCTTTATGTGAAAGCAGGTACAGGGGTAATATCTTTTAAAAGGTTAAAATATGCCAATGTTTTTTAAAAATCTGTTCTACTGAATGATACTGATTGTTGAAAGTGGACACGAAAGGGAGTCTTGGATGATTATTCTGCGATTGTGGTTTTCTGCATTCCAGCAAATTTCTCTGGGGGATTTTTTTCATCTCTTCAATATTGTCTTCAATTGATTTTGTATCATATCTTTTTACAATGAACTTATTTTTGAGTTCTGCTTGTTGGAATACATTTTCGTTGGTACAATTTCTTCTAATTCTCTGAACCTGGCCCTTTGGGACATTTTTTAGCAACCTCGGGTGATGATTACTGGTGGTGTATATGTAGGCGTTACTGTCAGTTTGTTAACTATCATTTTTGGTGTTTAATTTATCTCCTTTATAAATTAAGTCTGAAAAATTCATCTCATATTTATTCTTGTTAAAAACTAAATTAATATTAAAGAGAGTTTTTTAAAATGTCACAAACTAAAAGAAGGTTGTCCTCTGTCCCGTTCCAGATAAAAAATATAAACATCGATATATCTAACCCATAAAACTGTATATTGTGAATAAAATCATTATTTTCCCATATTGTTGACTCCTCCCACCATCCCATAAATAAATTGGCATAAGATTGTGCAAAAGGGTGCCCATAGCAGTCCCCCTAAGTTGTAAATAGAACTGTCCATCAAACCAGAAATAGCCATTTTGTAAAATGTATAAAATGGCTTCTTTAATAAAATTTATCTTTTTATCATTAAAAAGAGGATTCTTTCTCAATGCATATTCTACACCCTTAACTCCTGCCTCATGGTCAATAATGGTGTACAATGCACTTACATCTGCTGTAAACAAGAAGCTTCTTCCATAAGGTTAATTCCCTATATTTTTCTAATTACATCCATTGTATCCTTTACATAGGATTTCAGTTTGATAACTTCTGGTTGTAAAAATGAATCGAAGAAGTGTGATAGGTTAGAGGAAACTAAGTCAGTTCCCGCAATGGGGCGTCCCGGTGGGTTTTGTTGATCCTTATGTATCTTTGGTAAGATATAAATTACTGGGAGAACTGGATCTTACTTAATTACATATTTGGATTCTTGTTCACTTATCTCATCATTTACTGATCTTTGTATCATGATTTTTATATATTAAATTTTTTCACTGGGATTTCTGTTTAGAAGTTTGTCTCTACATCGGACCCATGCACACAATAGTGGTTGACCTGACCCTCCCACAGAATTGCTAAACTTCCTGCACGCAGTAAGAGCTCAGGCTGCATCTTCCATCGCAGGGGCTTAATTATTAATGTACCTGTAATGGCCGAACGGTCACTTCCTGTCAATCAATGTGCAATGAGACTGCGTGCTCACTGTGATCGGTATCCAATCGCATTGGGCAGTTTGCGCGGGTGCACTGCCACTCATACGCATGCGCAGTGCAAAACAACTGGGTGCGTGCAAATTCGCATCTGTGTCCTTTGCTGAATCAGGCCCATAGTGTGTTGTAAACAAACAGTGAAGGGTTAAAATGTGTTATAAAATTTTAACCCTTCACTGTTTATTATATATGTACTTCACTTTTTATTTTCATTCTTTATATGCAGCCTAGGCTGCTCTTAGCTATCTTTTACACTGCACTTTTCTTACTATGGTGGTGCCCTGGGGTGGCTTGGCTGGGCCAGTTTGGGGATGTCCTGCGCTCTGGATTTGAATCCTAGTATGTTAGGGACCTACCTGGCAGCGGTGGATAGGCCCATAACCTTGGCCAAGATTATGCCAAAAACATCTATTCATTGCAAAAATGTATTTATTTATATACAATCAGTTAATTTGGAGTTGAGCACCTGTACTTCTTTTTTTTGTGCATATATCAATTGTCTCCACAGGTAGTACGTCCAATTATATATATATATATATATATATATATATATATATATATATATATATATGTTCAAGGTGTGCAGTCTGAAGCCCATTTCCCATATAAACATCCATAACTATGACAATACCGATCACAATACTGACAAGTAAACAATCTCCCTTCACTGTCACAATACCGACAAAAGCCAACCAAGAAGTCACATCAGTCAGAGGAGTCTCGCTAAGTCCCGTAATTGTCCAGATCCGCCATGGAACAGACGGCAATGTAGATGGCTAACCCCAGGCTAATGCGCGAGTTCTGCCTTCATATACCATCTAAAAATAGCCGGCCATCCCGTTTACAACGGCCATACCTGTCCCTTAGTAGAGGGCAAGTAATACCCCTTTTACACCGGAGCTAAAACCCGGGTTTTTGAAGGGTTAACCCGGGCAGCTCCCTGGTGTAAAAGGGGAGAGGGTTGGATCGCCGGGTCGAGTGACCCGGCAATCCAACCCAGTTAACTAGCAGGGTTTAACACGGGCGTAGCCCGTGAAACCCTGCTGTGAGAACAGCGCACTCCGGGTCACGATGACCTCGAGTGCGCAGTTAGCCGGCCGATTGGTCCGGCTTCAGTGGCGCTTGGAGATGACGTCATCTCCAAGCGACCACTTTCACTCCGCAAAAGCCGGGTCTATGCAGACCCGACTGCGGTGTGAGCGGCGCTGACTCGGGAATATCCTCACATACTGTGTATACGGGATACGTATCCTAATCCTACAAGGGAGATGTCTAAACATCATCCCCCCCCTTCCCCTAGCCTAATCTTAAACCTCATGCGGGGCCTAAAACTAACCCTCCCCCCATAGCTAACAGCTACTATAGTTTTGCTAACCTGCATTTTGGAAGCCATCCGTCGGGGTTCTGGCATCTAGATCTAGACAGACCTTTGAATATAGATGTCTGTCTTTAGTCATGCCTCTAGCTTTAGAAGCAAATATGTAGTAGGCCTGCTTTTCTGCTGTGGGCATTTTTAATACCTCTCTCTCTCTCTCTCTCTCCTCCCCCCCCCAGATAATGGTGCACTCCATGACCCATCGATAGCATGTCCCAGTGCCTTCTTTATCCCTGGCGGAGTCCAATATTGCAATTGTGGAAGCCGTCGCTCAGCCCAAAAAAATTTAACAGCAGGTAAATTAAACGTTTTGAAATCCAGAACCACATAAAATACATTGAAAGAGCAAAGTTCACCTAATACACACTTCAGCTCCTCCATGTGTCACTCCAGCCCCCTCCCTTACCATTCCAACCCTACAGCTCACAGGCGGCCTCCCCCAATGGCTCTCAGGCAATAGTGCCCCCGTGTATTTGTGGCCCTTATGCAGCGCCTCCTGTATTTGTGGCCCTTATGCAGCGCCTCCTGTATTTGTGGCCCTTATGCAGCGCCTCCTGTATTTGTGGCCCTTATGCAGTGCCTCCTGTATTTATGCCCCTTATGCAGTGCCTCCCATTTTTGTGGCCCTTATGCAGTGCCTCCTATATCTTTGGCCCTTATGCAGTGCCTCCTGTAGCTTTGACCCTTTTGCAGTGCCACTTATGCATTGTCCCCTGTTGTTTTTATCACATATAGTAGTGCCCCGTATGCTGCGCCCCCAGCCTACTTAGTATAACTTACCTGACCACTTTGTCTTCTCCAGCCTCCGAGCGTCTCTACTGCTGCTGCTGCCTTGCGCCTCTGACTTGATCTAACTTTATCCATCGGGTGTGCAGGGTAGGCTCTGCACCGCGTGGGTAACAATGATTTCACCCTCGCAGTGCACTACTGGGAACGCTGCTGTTCTCTGAAGTAAATGCTTCTTTAGCCTTCGGTAGCTTCAGAGGCCAGCGTTCCTGTAAGCAGGGGTAGGAGCGGAGCGCCCTAGGCAATTGCATGGGTCGCCTGCCCCTATAAACGGACCTGCATTTGTGTATACACAAACACACGCATGTTTAATTTTATATGGCAAGTCGATATTACATATTTTGATAAAAATACAATAAAGTTATGTTTATTATTATTTATTTAAAGTTAAAAAAATAATGCAAGCCATGTTTTATTCACAAAGCAAATCAACATAAATTTAGCAAATCAACATAAAATTTTAGTTTAACATTTACAAGCTAAAAAATATGAAATATACATTATTTCTTATTCATGCAAATAAAAAAAGAAATACTTTGCTTAAGACAAATTAAACAATACATTATATGTTTTTCTTTGTATAATTTTGTTATTGTATTTGTATAAATGTTTTTTATTTATTGACTTGTATTTTTTAAATCCATTTTCACTAGTTCAAATTCCTCTATTAGCTATGAAAAAAAATAAGATTAAAATCTAACTATACTCCAATATGTTATTTAAATCAATAACACACAGTCCTAAATTATTGAAACAGTTCTTCTTTCGTATAATAAATATTTAGCCAACTATTTTCTATAGCTTTGTGTATGAAATTCTGACGGCTGGTAAGTATCTCACTAAATACTGACGTTGCAATCACAAACTCTGAAGATCCTGACTGGGCATGGTAAGTATACTAACCCTCCCCTTCTCCCCCAACCCCTAACTGGAACCCTCCCTTAGTGGTGCCTAACCTCCCCCCTATGGTACCTAACCTCCCCCACTGTGGTGCCTAACCCCAAGTCCCTCTTGGTGGTGCCTCAACCTAAAATCCCCCTCCCGCAACTTAACACTAACGCACCGGTTGTGCCTAGACCTAACACTCCCTTAACCTCTGAAACTTACCTTCTGCATGCCTACATTTTGCATTCTGTAGCTGGGAAGCTGACACTGGGCTTGATTCAGCACGGATAGCAATCCTGCACACGCTGAAAAGTTTTTGAAATGAATGCCATCACAATACACTCGCAGCTCAATACTTAGAGACGCAGCACAACATAAATCCTCCCCCTTCACACAGTGATTGCTCAGGCTGCATATAGGTTTGCAATGGATAAATTATACATACCCCTGCAACTTTATTCATATACAGTGACACGCCTGCACTTGCTTGACCACACTCCCACACCACCCACCAATGATACTTGGTGTCAATCACTTCCAGGTGGGCCTGTGTATACATTGCAATCGCATTCCCTATTTTAGTGACTAGTTTGCATACACACTGTAACTAAGATGTATATACGAAGAATGCAAGAATCATCTGACTGCAGAGTTGCACTTGTGTTACTTGTAGAATTAGGGCCACTGTTTGTATTCTAGTAATGGTAATTACAGTGAGCATCCCTTAAGCTGGGATGATGACTATCCCTTTTTTATTCAAGTATTACTTTATCTTAAAACAAAATGTTGTGGGGGAAGCCCCAGAGAATCTTTGCGCTTACCGTCTGCCCACCGCCTTTTCAGCTCTATGCCAGCCTCATTGGTTCCTCCCCGTCTAGTGGCAGGCTGGTCCCTTCATACCGCCCCGCTTCTCCTGGACACAATGGCGGAGGAAAACAAACATGGCATGAAACTTCAATCTTCCCGAAAGAAAAAACAACCAGCACCTTGTCCCCAAGTCCTACTCTCAGCCCGATATCCTCATGCTGTCATCACAGGGTCCTGCGCACCAAAGTAGGATGCAGACCCCTTACGCCCAGTCTAACTCCAAAAAAATATACCGCCCAAAAAAACATCTTTTACCCCCAAAAAATAAAAGGAGTGTAACAAAACACATCCTCAGCCCCCGGCAAAAAATAAATCAATACATTTATAGGGTTACAATCAAATATCTATTTTACCTTTATAAATCATGGTTCATCAGTTCTTGGTTCCGGGTCCTGTTCTTCCTGGCTTGAGAATTGCATCCGTTCCATTTCCATCCTCATCTGAAGCTCTCTATTTTCTTCATGCATTTGCTGGACTACACTGTATGTTGATGGCATTGCAACCTGATCAGTTTGTATACATATGCATATATGTGTGTGTATATATATATACAATGGATACAATGGCAATGGCGGCGCGTGTATACGCTGCGGCTGCACTTACCGTTGGTGCCGGTGATGGCGATTCCTATGGTCCGGGTGTCCGTGTGTTGCACGCTCCGGATGTGGTGTGGTTGTTCCTGCTTGTCGGAGTCCTGTGTGGTGACGGCGGCCGGTGTGGGATCACATACCCCCGCGAGGTGCTCCTTGGTCTCCGCCTGACTGGAGTTTGGAGTGGAGTGGCAGGTTCCGGAGCTGGTGGAGTGGAGCCGCTTGCGGGAGCTGTTGGGTCCGGCGCAGAGGCTGTGCAGGTTTCTGAGGGAGGGACAGCCCCGGGTAACCCCTCAGCCACAGGCATTGTGGGTGGAGCGGGGGTGGCTGGGATTGCTGCCGCTTCTGGAGCCTGTGTGTCTGCTGCCCCTGGAGTTACTGTGCCTGCAAGCGTGGCGGCCCTGGATGGGTCTGTCGCAGCTGGGGTGGTGAGTGGTGGCTGGTCTGGAGACTGGAGTTGTGAGAAGAGCCATGTGCACGGCAATGGAAGTAGAGATTATGGGGGTGGGCAGCGCTCTGGAGGGGGGCATTTCTGGAGACTCGGTTATCCCTGGAGATGCAGGCAGGGTTGGAAGAGGCATCGGAGGAGGGAGAGGAGGCAAAAAAGGGGTAAACGAGCTGGTACTAGAGCCAGGCTCAATTTATGTTTTATCAAACCCCCTTTGCCTAGCTTATTTCTAGCAAATGTTCAGTCCCTGACTAGTAAACTGGACGAATTACATGTAGTTCTTTCATACATGAAGCATCTGGAGTCCTGCTCTGTATTAATTTTTACCGAGACTTGGCTAAATGACTTAGTTCTGGATACTGCGGTCTCTTTTGGAAACAGGATTCTGTTCAGAGCAGACAGAACTTCTTCATCAGGGAAAAGTAGGGGTGGGGGGCTGTGTTTGTATGTCCTGCGTACCTGGTGTATTGATGCTATCTGTATTGGTAATCATTGCTCAGTGGATATTGAATATCTGTCTGTCAAATGTAGACCCTTTTATTTGCCCAGAGAAGTTTCGGTGGCAATTATCATTGCCGTTTATATTCCCCCTCAGGCTAATGTGACAATTGCCCTGGGAATTCTTTATGAGAAAATTGCGAAATTACAATCTGTGTATGTTGAGGCAGTTTTTATTATAGCAGGTGATTTCAACCTGACCTGAGGAAAGTATTGCCTAAGTTATATAAAAATGTATCGGCTCCAACTAGGGGCATGCGTACCTTGGACCAGGTGTATACAAACCTCAAGTCAGCTTATGAAACTGTTGTTTGCCCCCATATTGGCAGATCCGATCACATGTCCCTGTTTCTCATACCTGTTTACAGGTCATTAGTTAGGAGAGTGCGACCGGTCAGACGTCTGGTAACTATATGGCGGGAGGATGCACTGATTAGATTACAGGATATGTTGGAATTCACAAACTGGGATTTGTTTATTGATGAGAGTAGGGTAAATGGCGATATAGATATTGACTCTCTAGCATCATTGGTATTAGGTTACATCGGTTGCTGTACAGATAGTGTTACAGTAACAAAGAGTATTAAAATATTTCCCAACGTGAAGCCTTGGTTGAACGGGGAAGTTCGATCTCTACTCAAGGCTCGTGATAGAGCGTTTAAATCTGGTGATTTAGAAATGTTGAAATCTTCCAGGTGTGAATTGCGGAAAGGTATTAGGAGGGCTAAAATTAGTTACTCCGCAAAGATTGAAGCTAGAAGTCATGATAACAGGAATCCGAGAAGCCTGTGGCAGATGATCCAGGATATTACTGGTTGTAAAATAAAAAAGGAGGTGATTAGCAATGACAATAATCTATTAGCTGAAGATTTGAACCTGTTCTACTCTAGGTTTGATCAAGAGAATAGTTTTTCTGTTACGCCCCAAATTCCCCGGGTGGGGGAGTCTCCTCTTATGTTGGAGGAGTATGATGTGATTAAATGTCTACGTCGGGTTGATTTGTGTAAATCAGCCGGCCCGGATGGGATTAGCGGTAAAGTCCTCAAGGGGTGTGCAGACCAGTTAAGTTGGATATTAACGGTCTTATTTAATTTGTCCCTTTTTAATTGTGTAGTGCCGAGATGTTTTAAGAAGGCAAATATTGTTCCAGTTCCAAAAAAGGGGGTAGTAAAATGCCTTAATGATTATCGCCCAATTGCACTAACTTCATTGATAATGAAATGCTTTGAAAGGCTGGTATTAGGACATATTCAATCTTTTTTCCCAGCAGATTTTGATCCTTTTCAGTTTGCATATAGGAAAAATCGTTGCACTGATGATGCGGTACTTGCAGCACTTCACTCTATTTTAGCTCATTTGGAAGTGAGGGATTCTTATGTTCGGATACTCTTTGTTGATTTTAGTTCTGCTTTTAATACGGTCATTCCCGTCTCACTAACATCTAAGTTGTTTGACTTGGGGTTAAGTGGGTCTATTTGTAACTGGGTTTTAAACTTTTTAACTGATAGACCACAAGTAGTTAGAATTGGAGGTGCTGTGTCGGGGGAAGTGTTGATTAAGACTGGTGTTCCTCAGGGTTGTGTTCTCAGCCCCCTATTATACTCGCTATTTACCCACGACTGCGTGTCGACTTCTGATTCTGTGAAAATCATCAAATTTGCTGATGATATTGCAGTCGTTGGGTTAATTAGCGGGAACGATGAGTCCCATTATAGGAAAGAGATCAAAAATTTGGTTTCTTGGAGTGGTGATAATCACTTGCTCCTAAATGGCGACAAGACAAAAGAACTGGTAATTGATTTTCGTAGGAGATGTTTAGAGCAGAAATTGCCAGTGTCTATTAACAACCAGGATGTTGATACAGTCGAGTCTTTTAAATTTCTGGGTATCCAGGTTGCGGCAGATTTGACATGGTCTTTAAATACACTGTCCCTAATTAAAAAGGCGCAACAGCGTTTGTTTTTCCTAAGACGTTTGAGGGCCTCGGGAGTTAGCAAAGTAACTATGCTAAACTTTTACAGATGCTCAATTGAGAGCATTCTGACGTTTGGTATCATTATCTGGTATGGCAACTGCACAGCGAGTGAAAGAAGTGCACTGGAACGGGTTGTTAGGGCTGCCAGCAAAATCATTGGCGTGCAGTTGCCAACTATTCATGATGTTTATGGGCTTAGGGTTCTAAAGAGAACCAAAGGTATCATATCGGATCCAAGCCATCCATTTCATGAATCTTTTGATAAGCTCTCATTTTTAAAACGGTTCAGAGTACTTCGGGCACGTAGGAGTCGCTTGAGGGTTAGTTTTCTTCCATCTGCTGTGCGCATGCTGAATGCTATAAATGTATCTCTTTAGTTAATTTAATTTTATTATTTTCGTGAAATTGTTTGTGATAACCTTTACCATGGATTGCTATTCACTGTTTTTTTTTTAAAAAGTGCAATGTAATTTCGTCTGTCAAACTTGTTTTGCTGATGACAACAATAAATACAATACAATACAATAGATGTGGATCTACTTCAGAGGGTCTTATTTTTATATTGTCCGTCAACAGCTACAGTTGGTTGGCAATCAATCTTGTGTTTGTGTTGCCTTGATGCTGCCACATTACCATATGGTTAAAGTGGCTGTCCATCTGTTGGAGACGACTAAAAAGCACATCAATCGTAGTCATTTGACGAAGTACTGGCCTACCGTTTCCCAACTGCATGAGTGATTTAGCTGTATATTTGAAATTTGGTTCATGCTCTGCGCTAGGCTGTTAAAATGTCGTCCCATCCTTTCCCGATCTTCTGTCCTTTGTTCTTCTATCCAATCCCGATCTTCTCTTCTCCTTTGTTCAAACCGTTCCCGATCTTCTCCTTTGTTCAAACCATTCGTGTTCTCATGTTTTCTGTTCCATCCATTCACGATGCTCTATTATTGCATTATTAATATAACAAAGTTAAAGTTTTGTAAATAAAAATAAAGATATTAAAAAATTTAAACTTTTTAATTTTTTTTTATGTATAATATTTTTTGGGTCCTTACCAATAATCTCTCTTTGAGGTGCATTTTCTTCATTTGATTGCAAGTTTGGTGAGGATGGTCCTCCAGATGCAGTATCTATGTTACTCTCTATTGTACTTTATTCTCCTGCAATTATAAAAAACAATTATATAGATATATATATATATTTTAATGTAAAAAAACAAATTTTTTTATGTTGATTAATAGAAAAAATAAACAATTTTAAAATATTAAAATTTAATAACATTACATTATAACAACGGTATGTAGTGATAATGTTGATGTAGAACAGTACAATGAAAGAAACTTAGTCTTTGATTAGTTTAGAAACAGATATACCTGTGTTTTTTCCTTTAAGCTTCCAACATATTAATGTTTTACCAATGTCATAAAATTATATTCTGTTATGAGTATTGATAGCCCAAGAAAAATCACTAGTGGAGTGTGTACTAAATATGTACTAAATCAGATTCCCTTTATGTAATCATCAGTTCTTGCAGAATCCCACAGTGAAGATTGGATGAATAAAAAAGTTGTGTACTCCACTCACTATGCAATAGGTGTTCTCAGGTATTTTAAGTTTAATTTAAACAAATGTGTACTGAACTCACGTATAGTCTAGATGTTTATTTCCATAAGTCTTTTTCATTGATGAGACAGCTTTGTGATTTCCCAAAAATATTGTGGATATTCACCAGAGTTAATTATAAATGTTCATTAAAAAAAATATACTGCTGGGTGTAAGCACAACAGATAACAGGAGTTCTCATACACTTTTACAATCTACTGAGAATAAGAAAACAGTATATTCCTGTACCTTAGTTGAAGTCCAGTATATTATATAATCTTGCATCATGCTGCAATCATTTCATAGTAAACAAGATTACTATTCTCCCTGCGCTTGTCCCTGAGGGACAGATGTACTAAGCTGTGAAAAGTTATACACTGGAAAGTGATAAACAGCCAACAACTCAGCTGCTAACTGTCATGTTTCAGGCTGTGTTAGAAAAATGATAGTTAGGAGCTTATTGGCTGTCGTTTATCTCGGTCCAGTTAATCACTTTCCAGAGCTTAGTACATTTGGAGCAAAGTGTTCGAGTGCACAGCTTCCCCGTTTCACAGTTACATTTTATCCACAAGTCTTTAAATGACAAAATTCTCTCAGCAATGAAAGATACTTTTATGGGAATAGAACATCTGTCTTGTTTTGGATGAACTAACCACTATGAAGATGAAAAGTTAACCATATCATTCAGTTTTTACATATTTATGTCCAATTTATACATATACCCAGAGTGCAGTTTTCTTTAACTTGTGAATGAACTTTCTAAAAATAAATGCTCCCCACTCCAATTAACTAATGTAGTTGGGGTAGGGTTGGATTTAGGCACTAAGGGACAGAGGGCCTGATTTAGACCTGCTCGCAAGCACATAGTGTTCGCAAGCGGGTTGATGGTTGGCCATTGCACACGCACGGCATGTGCAATGCACGTGCACGAGCCCCGGAGCGAGTGAGAATTCACTCATTCTGGGGCTCGCTACAAAACGGGATGGCTGTCGATGTTGATCGACAGCTCGATCTGTTTTGTAGGGGGGGTCTTAAACTCGTGAATGAACTCTCTAAAATGTAAATGTAGTAAATGTTCCCCACTCCAATTAACTAATGTAGTTGGGGATAGGGTTGGATTTAGGCACTAAGGAACAGGGTTAGGTATAGGGTATGGTGAGTGTTAGATTAAGTGTACTTACTAGGTGAGATTTTAGGCTCTATCACTAGGTAATGAGGGTTAGAGTAATGAGAGGGCGAGGCATATAATATCGACCAAAATGTGTAGTAATGTTTGCATTGTAATTCTGACTGACTATTTCAAGCACAACCATAATGGACAAAACACTGCTTTAAATTTTATAGCTTAAAAATTAATTATAATCAATAATTATTCAATGTCTCTACTAAGTAAATACATTGTACATTTTGGTTAAACATGCATACCTGTGTCCAACGTGGTTATTGCCCTGTCCGCTGTCCTTGGTTCACTTTCGCTGTCATGTTCTTCCTCAACAAAAGAAATTCTTCTCTTTCTCTCTTCTCCTGTATATATATATATATATATATTTTTTTTTTAAATCATTTAATAATTTTATGTATAATGTTCAAACATTTTTAAAGCAAAGTAAATAACTATATTATTTACTTTCTGTTTCTGATGGTGTCGTTGCATGTTTCTTTCTTGTAATTGTTTCCTTCTTTGTTGGTCTGGTTTTTTTACTGCTCTTCTTTAGCGTTCCTATACAATAACCACAATGAAAATTGGACATTTAGTTCTGACAATTACAAGTCTTAAACCTCACTACTTATAAAAAAAGAAAAAAACAACCATATAATAATTATAAATGACATACATACCTTGTGAGCTAGTGCCTGGAACTTCTTCCTCCCTGACCATATCGAAGTTTGTCTGTATCTTCTTTTCTCATTCTTCCTACAGGTCATTTCCATCTTGGATTTTGGTATTTGTTGTCCTTTTACAGTCACAAAGCCTCTTCTTGCATTTTTCCGGTGTGCGTTCTGTTTTAATGACTGAGGAAACGGCTTGTGAAATCTTTTCCCATGTTGAATTTGTGGTGCATGTTCTTTGCCTGCGAACCAAAAGCAGAGAGGTGTGAAGAAATACCTGGTAGATGAGGATCTCCATTTGCCTTGTGCTGAAATTCAGGGCTCTCTGCCTTGATCCTTTATCTTCAGACTCATCTTCATCATGTGAAACATTGACAGTCTCCATTGTTGAGGTGTCTTGGTTTGCTTCTTCTGGACCGATCCTCTGGTCATGCTCAGTTTCTTCTTGTGTCCTCACCTCCACGGACATGGTTTAAATAGCTATTTAAAAATAAACATTATTTAAAGACACTCAAAAAAAAGCAAAAAATTAAATGACTATTCAAACAGTTTCAAAATTACGCATACACGTTTCTAAAGTAAAAAGGCCTTAAACAAGGTAAATCAGGTTGTGTACTGGATCACAGACCAGGAATACTCAGTGACATCCCACACATCTAAAGTTAATTAACAAATCCCCTTCCACTAACCTTTAATAACCTTACATCAATACGTAACCCTTCACTTCACCCTTGCGATTAACCCTACCCCACAAAATTTAACAGTATAATTTGACATAACTGGATTGTAGCCACAGTTATACTGGCGGCAACATTCAAGCTCCATAATGGTGAGCGTTGGTATGATGAGATCCTGATACAAAATTGCATCCTGTTAAAAATAAATATATTTATATCCCTTAAAAGCGATGAAAAAATAATGCAATATCAAACATTAAATATATGTAACAAACTAAACTTATTATTTTAAATGTTTTCAAAATTTAAAATGTTGAACTTATAACATTGTTTACTATACTAATTTCTTAATGCATTTATACAGGTCATGGTTTAAGGATATCCATGGTTTAACTACCTGTCTAAGTAAAACATCAAATTCTTCATTATGTATTTTCTTTAAACTAGGACTGTTAGACTGGCTTAAGGATTGAGGGCTTCTTTTAAGCAGACGGCACCCTGGCCTTCAGTATTACAACTACATTACATTTCAAATATATACATTCATCCAATTATAAATGTATATCTCTCCCATGTTACCAGGCATGCATCTGTGCATTAAACATGTTTTGCAGGTGCTAAAAGTGTATTAAGATTTTTGTTGTACAAAAATATAAATGTATTTTTAAACTTTTATCATTTAAAAAAAATTAAAATATTTTGTTTTCTCAATACCATATTTTTGGATACATGCATTAGATTATCTATAAACACACACACACACACACACACACACACACACACACACACACACACACACACACACACACACACACACTAATCAATATTCCCACCAACAACAGAAACAAAGAATATTCATTTATATATTATATAGACCATTGATTATCAAACTGAGTAACCACATAATACACATTTTCAATCTCACACATCAGGTGCAGATCTGTGTTCATTAAATTGACTAACACAATTCAAATTATCCATAGGTATAGCTAATTATGGGATCTATTTACTAAGCATTGTTAGGAGACAGAGTGAAAAGTGATAAAGTGCCGGCCAATCAACTCCTAACTGCAACCTCACAGGCTGTGTTTGAAAAATGACAGTTGGAAGCTGATTGGCTGGCACCTTATCACTTTCTTATCACTTTTCACTCTGTCTCCTAACACAGCTTAGTAAATATACCCTTATATGAGGAAACCTAGAAAATAGGCACAGTATGGGGTGCTAATTCCAGAGTATGATAACATTTCAATGAACTAACATATAAGGGATGTAGTTAATATACCACCGGACTAAATGCCAGCAGTATATTTACTGACACCTAAATTCCAGAGGATTAAGAATAGGCGTCAAAATACCAATGCCTTTCTCAAGACCGACGCTGGAATGCTGAAGGACGCCAGACCGAACGAAGTGTCCGGCGTCCATCTGTATGGCACCGGTTGGGGGGGAGGGTTTGATTTACTGTGGGTTAGGCACCACTAAAGGATGGTGTGGTGGGGGAACAGGGGATACATGTAATATTTATAATAGTATTTTATTAACTCTCCCAAAAATTATTTTTAATAACAGTAAATACTTACGTTGATTAAAAAAAAACTTTCAGAAGCAATATGGTATTTGCTATCTCGATCAGTTAATCACCAGTTAGCAGTTGTCAATAAAAGAGCCGATTCCCTCAATGCTGTCACCATCAGTTTCAGTGGAAGGAAAATGGCAACTGTGCTAGGGCGTGTCAAAGCTTTTATATTAAACACAAAGTGCGCGAAAATATTAGCAATCCCCTTGTTCAAATCTAGACGTTGTTATTGGTTATCTCACAGGCTACAGAAAATGTCACTTAATTCATCCCCCAGGAACGGCAAAAATAATCGATAAAGGAAAAATAGGTTCTGAAAATGTTTGGTTTGCAGGCGGCCATTTTATCAGTGCTGTGAATAAAATTTCACATTTGCTTCCAAAATATTTATGTAATATCTAAATAATTAATACATCACCGCAGCTCATAGCTAGGATGGTGGATTATTAAAAGATGGCATCGTAATTTTGGCAACTATATTTTATCAGTGGTGAGGCTAAGGGGTGAGGGGTTACGGACCCTTGGTGCCACCGGGGGGAGACTTAGGGTGGAGTGGGTTAGGGTGTTGGTATTTCACTTCATATAAATTGATTTCCTGGCATACATGATGCTGTACATCTAAATATCGACTACTTCTACATCTACTACTAAAGACAGATGCATAAACCTAGATGGGTGTACCTAGAAGGGGGGTGGGATGCTGACATCTAAATCGAGACGCCCGGCATCCCTTACCATGCTTCAGCGGATTAGTATAGTTTACGGGGAGGTATTAATATACCGTCAGACTAAATGCCGTCATTAGATTTATTGATGCATAAATTTATATGAGATCATTAAGATAGGCGTCTAAATACCGACACCTATCTTAAGAATGACTTGCCAAAAGACGCCAGACCGAACGAAGTCAGTCCGGCGTACTTCTGTATCCGTGGGTGGGAGGGGCATGTTAGATTTAGGCACTCCCGGGGTGAATAAGCATTAGGCAACCCCTCCGGGAGTTTGAGGTTTACGGTGTGGGGGGAGGTTAGGTTTATTCAACCCTGGTGGGGGGGACTTTGAGTCAGACACCACCCCTGGAATTTTATGGTTAGACACCCTAAGGGGTGGTTAGAGTTAGGGGGGTGGAGGGTTAGGGTACGTAACAGCTGGCATTGGGATCTCCTCTTGTCGGGATTTGAACCGGCGGCTTCACAGCCTTCGGCCGTAGTGGGGCGAGCAAGGTTTAGGAAACCAGGGGAGATGGGTTAGGATCAAAATCATTGTGACTAACCCTGTATGTACAGCTGCTAGGGTTATCCATCTAGAATACACAGGATATGCATGGTTTAGCGGTTTAGAGACTGGAAGATGACAGATATCGTTAGCCGTCTACAACATGTTGGATATATATATTTAGTTGCCTATCTGATTTCCACAATGGGGATTTGAGTGTTGGAATATAGACCCCGATGGCATCTCTGGCGCAGGTTTATTATCTACATTCCACTCATACACATACTTGTCTGTACTGTAGGTGCAAAACAGGGAACATAAGTCAGGTGTTTTGTAATTAAACACAACCAAATTATAAAAATTAATACTGATTCACCTATACTTTGTCCACATACCTTGCATTACTTATTTAATCCTAGAAAAAGATGGTGGCTTCGGTAATAAAATATAATACTTAATTTTTTAAACAAACAAAAACAATTGGAGTATGATTGACATTTTAATTATAATCATAATAAATAAGTATTAAAATATAAATATATATTTTAAACTAAGTGTACATTTAAAAAAAAAGCCAAAGCATTAGTAAAATCAAATCATTTATTTAGTATTGATACCTTTGGCAATATTCTGTAAAGTGCATCTTCCATAAAATTTAGATTTTAAAGTGAAGAAATTAAGTTATAATCACATTATGAAAGAAAATAAACAATCTAAGAACTCAAGCATAACACAGGTAAACTTTTACTTAACATATGCAGAAAAGTGCGGCAGATTTATGCTATATTTTAGCATTAAAATATTTAAGGTTTCAAATTGTGTGCAATGCCTCTTAGAAATGTCATTGTGTCCACTGTATCTCTAGTGTGGATGCAATTCTGCAATGCTCTTTCTTTAGTGACATTTTCTTTACGTGGGGGTTTTTGGACACATTGGCTACAACTCTTTCGCATTGAATGATTGTATTGCGCTGTTCCTTGATTAGATTTGTAATAAGATTATAAATTCCCAATTTGTTGTGTCCTAGAATAGTGTTCCAGCGGTGATGCCAACCTTCTCATTTATTTTGCGTTCTGGGTATACCCAGGTCATTATTTACTGTTACCGACCAAATTTAGGGGGGAAAAGTTGGAGGGATTCTGGCTGAGTTGCTCCACGTTCCTGTTTTGCCAAGTACATAATTTTCCTCAGAGTATCGAAGTACTGGTTGAGCGTTAGCAGGCATCTGAGTTTTTCATTCAATGAAGGCAGATGGGATTTCACTTTCTATCAAGAAAGCAAGTGCTTGTAAATGTCTCATTTTTAATGAAAATTCAGGGTCTGACCCATATTGTTCTGCTAGTCCGGTGTCCTGTATGTTTTTCGAAATACTTTGGGATAAGTGGAAAAGACAGCATTTGTGTACACTGCTCCCAAACTCATTCTTAGCTGCATGAATGACACCCAATTCCAAGTCAGTCATGAAATATTGTGGTGCCAATTGGATTTCATTTTCATCAGCAAAATCCTGCAAATCCGAAAATAATAGCTTGTAGCATTCCAGGGATGTGCTGGAGAGTAAACCATACACCTAAGGTAGGAATCTTTGGGAGGACTCATCTGTCCCAACCATGAAGTTTAATTAAGTTCTCTACTGTACAAAACAATAATATTCTGTTACCAGCAAAGGTTGTATCTTTAGCCAGGAAAACAGCACCATCAATTTCTCTTACATTTTGGAGCACATTTATATCTATCAAAGACTGGGCTTCTGTAGGTAAATTCTCTCTTCTGGCCCTTTTTATAACTTGCCTCAAAGCATCTTGATTAGGTATGGCAATAGCACTGGTAGTTGACATTTCTGTGGTGACATTCTGAATTATTTGTGCAGGAGATTCTGTTGTACATCTTGCCCTTTGTTTCAGAGCAGCTCTGGCGATTAATACATCAGTCTGCGGCACGAGGAGGATGATTGTGCTCTCCATGTGAACGCACTGCTGGTTCTCCACAATCAATGGTTCTGGCATATGACAAACAGTAGCCACTTCTTTTCTCCCCACAATTCCAATAAGAAGTGTCACCTCTCGTCTTGTTTTTAGCAAACAAATATCCATGTATGTTCAATAACACCTCCCTTTTGTGAAGGAACAAGCTTGCAGGAGGGTTATTGTTGCTGTTGTTGTTGTTCCATTTTTAGGTCGTTAAAATTCTTGACCAACTCAAAAGCAAAATTTTCCAGTTTGGACTATTTGTGGTGAAAGGCGTGGTGTTTATAGGTAGGCTGTATCTGACAAAATTATTCGGAATATGCTGCGCTATATAAGAAAGTGTTAATAATAAATTGGTTAATGATTATTAAACAATAAAGTTATTTATATAGATATTCATAATCACATACTGTAAATTCTATTGGATTTTATTAAAGTCCCTCCCTCTGGGTTCATGCTAAATATCGCAAAAACAGTAGATGGGTGGACAGGATCTTTTGGGTGGTATGGTAGCTACATCCATGCCATGCATAAATAAAAAAAATCCTCCTATTGTCTAACCCTCCACCTAATACTGCTACACCACCATCCAGTTTAAGGTAATTATTTCAAAAAATAAAAAAGTCTATACTTAATACTTATTATATTTCAACTGAAATTCCTGTGTGACTGGATCATGCAGCCCACCAAGAAACTGTGTATTCTGGCTGGACCAAAATGCAATATATAGCACCTATCCTTGTGTATCAATGCCTATTTCCCTATAGATTGTAAGCTTGTGAGCAGGGCCTTCCTACCTATATATTTGTCTGTTATTACCCAGTTTTGTTCTATTAATGTTTACAATTGTAAAGCGCAACGGAATACTCTGCGCTATATAAGAAACTGTTAATTATAAATTGGTTAATGAATATTAAACAATAAAGTTATTTATACAGATATACTCCTAGTGGGATGTAACTAATACACTGGTGGAAAAGATTCCACTGGTCTATATCCTGATGCCCAAAACACGAAGCTGGAATTAAGTTATGGGTCTAAATCCCGACGCCCAAAACACGAAGCTGGAATTAAGTTATGGGTCTAAATCCCGACACCTATCTTTAGCTAGATGCCAAAATCCAGACTGTCTGCATCCTTAACAAAAGTAAAAGAATAAGTTAGCCGCATGGGGGGGAAGGTTAGATAGGCACCCCCCTTGTAGGATTAAGATACGTATCCCCCATATATACAGTATGTGTGTAGTAGGTAATACCGCAGTTTGGGCGTCTAACTTTCTGTCTAATAAGGGACGGCTATTTTCATTTTTAGATGGGATATGAAGGCGTACTCCCGTATTAGCCTAGGGTCAGCCATCTACATTGCATTCTCTTACATGGCGGATCTGGACAGTTATTACGGGACTTAGCGACTCCTCTGACTGATGTCACTTGTTGGTTGTTTACTTGTCGGTATTATGAGGATCGGTATTGTCATAGTTATGGATGTGTCGAGATTAGGTTTGTCGGTATTTCATTTGGCGATATTTTGGTTCCTGATTATTATGATAATGAATGGAGGTTATTTATTGTCGGTATTGTAAATATCGGTATAATAAAAGTTTTAGGTGTGTTGAGATTATTTTTGTCAGTATTTCAGTTGCCGATATCTTATAACCGGAAATTATTGTCGGTATATTAAATGTTAGGTTTATGATATGTCGGAGTTTTGTTGGCAAATTCATTTGTCAGTAAATCAGTTGTCAGTTTTCTCTCAAGGAATATTAATGTCGATATTATATTTGTAGGTATTTTAACCTACTTACATTGTGGTTTTCGGTCTTTTGGGCTGTTGGATTTATTGCAATTTTGGTATTTCAACTTTGTGAGCATAATGAATTGTTGTTATTTCATTCAAATCGAGTTTATTACCCGTCTGAGTCTTGACGTTGGGGATAACAATATATTGGTATAATGATACTGTCTGTATTTTACATTTTGGTATAATGATTGTAGGTCTATGTTAAGTGTCTTTGTTACGGTGTTCAGTATTTTAACACAATCGGGATTCCACTGTGGCCAGGTTTAATGACGGTATTAGCTTTGTCGGCAAATAGTATCACACCCGGTATAAGAAATGTTACTGGTATTAGCAGTCAGTGATGATGGCGTACCTCACTTACACTGACAGTAGTGACACCAAACATGTATGTGTGTCTATGCAAATGGGAGATGGAAATCACATGTGTACAATACTCACCACTATGCATACTCTGCCTCTCATATACAGGTATCATTAGCTGGTATAAGGAATGTTACTGGTATTAGCAGTCAGTGATGATGGCGTATCTCACTTACACTGACAGTAGTGATGCCAAACATGTATGTGTGTCTATGCAAATGGGAGATGGAAATCACATGTGTACCATACTCACCACTATGCATACTCTGCCTCTCATATACAGGTATCTTTAGCTGGTATAAGTAATGTTACTGGTATTAGCAGTCAGTGATGATGGCGTACCTCACTTACACTGACAGTAGTGACACCAAACATGTATGTGTGTCTATGCAAATGGGAGATGGAAATCACATGTGTACAATAGTCACCACTATGCATACTCTGCCTCTCATATACAGGTATCATTAGCTGGTATAAGGAATGTTACTGGTATTAGCAGTCAGTGATGATGGCGTATCTCACTTACACTGACAGTAGTGATGCCAAACATGTATGTGTGTCTATGCAAATGGGAGATGGAAATCACATGTGTACCATACTCACCACTA
The DNA here is from genome assembly GCA_031769625.1 of Taudactylus pleione. Classification (NCBI taxonomy): domain Eukaryota; kingdom Metazoa; phylum Chordata; class Amphibia; order Anura; family Myobatrachidae; genus Taudactylus; species Taudactylus pleione. Next base: position 33,598 of record JAUIMM010001309.1, on the reverse strand, counting down.
TGCATACTCTGCCTCTCATATACAGGTATCTTTAGCTGGTATAAGTAATGTTACTGGTATTAGCAGTCAGTGATGATGGCGTACCTCACTTACACTGACAGTAGTGACACCAAACATGTATGTGTGTCTATGCAAATAGGAGATGGTAATCACATGTGTACTATACTCACCACTATGCATACTCTGCCTCTCATATACAGGTATCATTAGCTGGTATAAGTAATGTTACTGGTATTAGCAGTCAGTGATGATGGCGTACCTCACTTACACTGACAGTAGTGACACCAAACATGTATGTGTGTCTATGCAAATGGGAGATGGAAATCACATGTGTACTGTACTCACCACTATGCATACTCTGCCTCTCATATACAGGTATCATTAGCTGGTATAAGTACTGTTACTGGTATTAGCAGTCAGTGATGATGGCGTACCTCACTTACACTGACAGTAGTGACACCAAACATGTATGTGTGTCTATGCAAATAGGAGATGGTAATCACATGTGTACTATACTCACCACTATGCATACTCTGCCTCTCATATACAGGTATCATTAGCTGGTATAAGTAATGTTACTGGTATTAGCAGTCAGTGATGATGGCATACCTCACTTACACTGACAGTAGTGACACCAAACATGTATGTGTGTCTATGCAAATGAGAGATGGAAATCACATGTGTACTGTACTCACCACTATGCATACTCTGCCTCTCATATACAGGTATCATTAGCTGGTATAAGTAATGTTACTGGTATTAGCAGTCAGTGATGATGACGTACCTCACTTACACTGACAGTAGTGACACCAAACAAGTATGTGTGTCTATGCAAATGGGAGATGGAAATCACATGTGTACTGTACTCACCACTATGCATACTCTGCCTCTCATATACAGGTATCATTAGCTGGTATAAGAAATGTTACTGGTATTAGCAGTCAGTGATGATGGCGTACCTCACTTACACTGACAGTAGTGATGCCAAACATGTATGTGTGTCTATGCAAATGGGAGATGGAAATCACATGTGTACTGTACTCACCACTATGCATACTCTGCCTCTCATATACAGGTATCATTAGCTGGTATAAGTAATGTTACTGGTATTAGCAGTCAGTGATGATGGTGTACCTCACTTACACTGACAGTAGTGACACCAAACAAGTATGTGTGTCTATGCAAATGGGAGATGGAAATCACATGTGTACTGTACTCACCACTATGCATACTCTGCCTCTCATATACAGGTATCATTAGCTGGTATAAGAAATGTTACTGGTATTAGCAGTCAGTGATGATGGCGTACCTCACTTACACTGACAGTAGTGATGCCAAACATGTATGTGTGTCTATGCAAATGGGAGATGGAAATCACATGTGTACTGTACTCACCACTATGCATACTCTGCCTCTCATATACAGGTATCATTAGCTGGTATAAGTAATATTACTGGTATTAACAGTCAGTGATGATGGCGTACCTCACTTATACTGACAGTAGTGACAGCAAACATGTATGTGTGTCTATGTAAATGGAAGTTGGAAATCACATGTGTACCATACTCACCACTATGCATACTCTGCCTCTCATATACAGGTATCATTAGCTGGTATAAGTAATATTACTGGTATTAACAGTCAGTGATGATGCCGTACCTCACTTATACTGACAGTAGTGACACCAAACATGTATGTGTGTCTATGCAAATAGGAGATGGTAATCACATGTGTACTATACTCACCACTATGCATACTCTGCCTCTCATATACAGGTATCATTAGCTGGTATAAGTAATGTTACTGGTATTAGCAGTCAGTGATGATGGCGTACCTCACTTACACTGACAGTAGTGACACCAAACATGTATGTGTGTCTATGCAAATGGGAGATGGAAATCACATGTGTACTGTACTCACCACTATGCATACTCTGCCTCTCATATACAGTTATCATTAGCTGGTATAAGTACTGTTACTGGTATTAGCAGTCAGTGATGATGGCGTACCTCACTTACACTGACAGTAGTGACACCAAACATGTATGTGTGTCTATGCAAATAGGAGATGGTAATCACATGTGTACTATACTCACCACTATGCATACTCTGCCTCTCATATACAGGTATCATTAGCTGGTATAAGTAATGTTACTGGTATTAGCAGTCAGTGATGATGGCGTACCTCACTTACACTGACAGTAGTGACACCAAACATGTATGTGTGTCTATGCAAATGGGAGATGGAAATCACATGTGTACTGTACTCACCACTATGCATACTCTGCCTCTCATATACAGGTATCATTAGCTGGTATAAGTAATGTTACTGGTATTAGCAGTCAGTGATGATGACGTACCTCACTTACACTGACAGTAGTGACACCAAACATGTATGTGTGTCTATGCAAATGGGAGATGGTAATCACATGTGTATTGTACTCACCACTATGCATACTCTGCCTCTCATATACAAGTATCATTAGCTGGTATAAGAAATGTTACTGGTATTAGCAGTCAGTGATGATGGCGTACCTCACTTACACTGACAGTAGTGATGCCAAACATGTATGTGTGTCTATGCAAATGGGAGATGGTAATCACATGTGTACTGTACTCACCACTATGCATACTCTGCCTCTCACATACAGGTATCAGTAGCTGGTATAAGGAATGTTACTGGTATTAGCAGTCAGTGATGATGGCGTACCTCACTTACACTGACAGTAGTGATGCCAAACATGTATGTGTGTCTATGCAAATGGGAGATGGTAATCACATGTGTACTGTACTCACCACTATGCATACTCTGCCTCTCATATACAGGTATCATTAGCTGGTATAAGTAATATTACTGGTATTAACAGTCAGTGATGATGGCGTACCTCACTTACACTGACAGTAGTGATACCAAACATGTATGTGTGTCTATGCAAATGGGAGATGGTAATCACATGTGTACTGTACTCACCACTATGCATACTCTGCCTCTCATATACAGGTATCATTAGCTGGTATAAGTAATATTACTGGTATTAACAGTCAGTGATGATGGCGTACCTCACTTATACTGACAGCAGTGATGCCAAACATGTATGTGTGTCTATGCAAATGGGAGATGGTAATCACATGTGTACTGTACTCACCACTGTGCATACTCTGCCTCTCATATACAGGTATCATTAGCTGGTATAAGTAATGTTACTGGTATTAGGAGTCAGTGACGATGGCGTACCTCACTTACACTGACAGTAGTGACACCAAACATGTATGTGTGTCTATGCAAATGAGAGATGGGAATCACATGTGTACTGTACTCACCACTATGCATACTCTGCCTCTCATATACAGGTATCATTAGATGGTATAAGAAATGTGACTGGTATTAGCAGTAAGTGATGATGGCGTATCTCTCTTACACTGACAGTAGTGATACCAAACATGTATGTGTGTCTATGCAAATGAGGAATGGGAATCACATGTGTACCATACTCACCGCTGTGCATACTCTGCCTCTCATATACAGGTATCATTAGCTGGTATAAGTAATGTTACTGGTATTAGCAGTCAGTGATGATGGCGGACCTCACTGACACTGACAGTAGTGATACCAAACATGTATGTGTGTCTATGCAAATGGGAGATGGAAATCACATGTGTACCATACTCACCACTATGCATACTCTGCCTCTCATATACAGGTATCATTAGCTGGTATAAGTAATGTTACTGGTATTAGCAGTCAGTGATGATGGCGTACCTCACTTACACTGACAGTAGTGACACCAAACATGTATGTGTGTCTATGCAAATGGGAGATGGTAATCACATGTGTATCGTACTCACCACTGTGCATACTCTGTCTCTCATATACAGGTATCATTAGCTGGTATAAGTAATGTTACTGGTATTAGGAGTCAGTGATGTTGGCGTACCTCACTTACACTGACAGTAGTGACACCAAACATGTATGTGTCTCTATGCAAATGGAAGATGGAAATCACATGTGTACTGTACTCACCACTATGCATACTCTGCCTCTCATATACAGGTATCATTAGATGGTATAAGAAATGTGACTGGTATTAGCAATAAGTGATGATGGCGTATCTCACTTACACTGACAGTAGTGATGCCAAACATGTATGTGTGTCTATGCAAATGGGAGATGGTAATCACATGTGTACCGTACTCACCACTATGCATACTCTGCCTCTCATATACAGGTATCATTAGCTGGTATAAGTAATGTTACTGGTATTAGCAGTCAGTGATGATGGCGTACCTCACTTACACTGACAGTAGTGACACCAATCATGTATGGGTGTCTATGCAAATGGGAGATGGAAATCACATGTGTACCGTACTCACCACTATGCATACTCTGCCCCTCATATACAGGTACCATTAGCTGGTATAAGTAATGTTACTGGTATTAGCAGTCAGTGATGATGGCGTACCTCACTTACACTGACAGTAGTGACACCAATCATGTTTGGGTGTCTATGCAAATGGGAGATGGAAATCACATGTGTACTGTACTAACCACTATGCATACTCTGCCTCTCATATACAGGTATCATTAGCTGGTATAAGAAATGTTACTGGTATTAGCAGTCAGTGATGATGGCGTACCTCACTTACACTGACAGTAGTGATACCAAACATGTATGTGTGTCTATGCAAATGAGGAATGGGAATCACATGTGTACCATACTCACCGCTGTGCATACTCTGCCTCTCATATACAGGTATCATTAGCTGGTATAAGGAATGTTACTGGTATTAGCAGTCAGTGATGATGACGTACCTCACTTACACTGACAGTAGTGACACCAAACATGTATGTGTGTCTATGCAAATGGGAGATGGAAATCACATGTGTACCATACTCACCACTATGCATACTCTGCCTCTCATATACAGGTATCATTAGCTGGTATAAGTAATGTTACTGGTATTAGCAGTCAGTGATGATTGCGTACCTCACTTACACTGACAGTAGTGACACCAAACATGTATGTGTGTCTATGCAAATGGGAGAAGGTAATCACATGTGTACTGTACTCACCACTGTGCATACTATGCCTCTCATATACAGGTATCATTAGCTGGTATAAGTAATGTTACTGGTATTAGGAGTCAGTGATGATGGCATACCTCACTTACACTGACAGTAGTGATACCAAACATGTATGTGTCTCTTTGCAAATGGGAGATGGAAATCACATGTGTACTGTACTCACCACTATGCATACTCTGCCTCTCATATACAGGTATCATTAGATGGTATAAGAAATGTGACTGGTATTAGCAGTAAGTGATGATGGCGTATCTCACTTACACTGACAGTAGTGATGCCAAACATGTATGTGTGTCTATGCAAATGGGAGATGGTAATCACATGTGTACTGTACTCATCACTATGCATACTCTGCCTCTCATATACAGGTACCATTAGCTGGTATAAGTAATGTTACTGGTATTAGCAGTCAGTGATGATGGCGTACCTCACTTACACTGACAGTAGTGACACCAATCATGTATGGGTGTCTATGCAAATGGGAGATGGAAATCACATGTGTACTGTACTCACCACTATGCATACTCTGCCTCTCATATACAGGTACCATTAGCTGGTATAAGGAATGTTACTGGTATTAGAATATTATAGTGCATGGATATGCCTGACACATATAAACAAATACAAAATGTATTACCCAAGGAATTTTATGCTCCCCCTGGAGCGAAGTGACCAGTGATGATGTTAGGAATCACTAATATCATTTCCAAGAAACTAGATGGTGCAAACAAGGGTCTTACCTCCTTCCAGGGTATAAGTATGCAGCGCCAGCGCGCTGTACTACAGCCAACGCATTTCTAGATATTATGGGCCTCATTTATAAACAAGTTTTATCATTTATTCAAAACTCATTGCATATGATAACGGTGCTCCAGCCAATCAGCTCCCATCTGTTTAAACAATGACAGTTGGGAGCTGATTGGCTGGAGGACCATTAATCATACGCAGTCACTCATTGTGAATAATAAAACTCATTGATAAATAAGGCCCTATATATCTTTATCACGGCATGGAGGGTAACTTCCAAAGTGCTCACTTTCATATTAACAGTTTTCTCTTTAAAATGGTGTCACTTCAGGTTCCGGTGCTGCAGACTGGAAGTGGAGGTCCATCTTCATGTATAAAATAAGCATCTTCAGGGGTGTGGGGCAGTAGTGACTTGTATCATAGTGCCGGTCTTCTGTCAATCTGGGGATCTTCAAGGTAATAAAAACCCTGAGTGGGATGGCGGAAGTGATGTCATCATGATGATTAGGTCTGATATTGGAGGCATCTTCAGGGAATTAGGTAATATGTAGTTTTCTCATGGGAAATGTAGTTTAATGGGACATTTCTTTTAGGATCATGCTGAAATTAGTTCTGAGACAACTGGAGTATCTTATTCCATAATAAAATAGGTTAGACATTTATACATTTGGAATAAAATTAAAGTATACAGTATGAGTAGTGTCAAAAATCTGTATTATCTAAAAAAGGATCCATGCAATGTGGTACATGTAAGGTGTGCCCAGTGATGGTACCTACTAATAATAATGTGATAGGTAGAACAAAACATGGTACATATATTAATATATTACCTGTAACACAGCAGCAATTATCTATAATATACAATGTCCATGCAAGAATAATGAGAGGACCACTGAAAAAGAGGACTTTGGAACACCTGGGGAACATACACAATGCCAAACGTGACCAACAACTGATGGGGCCACTAACACCAGGGGATAGACATTTTATACTATACCACAAATGTCACCCTAATGTACTAACACCAGGGGACAGACATTTTATACTATACCACAAAGTAACCCTAATGTACTAACACCAGGGGACAGACATCTTATACTATACCACAAAGTAACCCTAATGTACTAACACCAGGGGACAGACATCTTATACTATACCACAAAGTAACCCTAATGGACTAACACCAGGGGACAGACATCTTATACTATACCACAAAGTAACCCTAATGGACTAACACCAGGGGATAGACATCTTATACTATACCACAAAGTAACCCTAATGGACTAACACCAGGGGATAGACATTTTATACTATACCACAAAGTAACCCTAATGGACTAACACCAGGGGACAGACATTTTATACTATACCACAAAGTAACCCTAATGTACTAACACCAGGGGACAGACATCTTATACTATACCACAAAGTAACCCTAATGGACTAACACCAGGGGATAGACATTTTATACTATACCACAAAGTAACCCTAATGGACTAACACCAGGGGATAGACATTTTATACTATACCACAAAGTAACCCTAATGTACTAACACCAGGGGATAGACATTTTATACTATACCACAAAGTAACCCTAATGTACTAACACCAGGGGATAGACATTTTATACTATACCACAAAGTAACCCTAATGGGATAACACCAGGGGACAGACATCTTATACTATACCACAAAGTAACCCTAATGGACTAACACCAGGGGATAGACATCTTATACTATACCACAAAGTAACCCTAATGTACTAACACCAGGGGATAGACATTTTATACTATACCACAAAGTAACCCTAATGGACTAACACCAGGGGACAGACATCTTATACTATACCACAAAGTAACCCTAATGGACTAACACCAGGGGATAGACATCTTATACTATACCACAAAGTAACCCTAATGTACTAACACCAGGGGACAGACATCTTATACTATACCACAAAGTAACCCTAATGTACTAACACCAGGGGATAGACATTTTATACTATACCACAAAGTAACCCTAATGGGATAACAGCATTTGGCATGAGGAAAATAACATGGACATTAGAGGGAGCGATATCGATAGTGAACTATTAAGATGAGAAACAAGACTCATATGTGTAATGGGCACCAGTGGGCCTAAATGAGGAGAACAATTATACGGCATTTCTCATGTAATCCTGGGGATTTAAAAGAATTATTTTAAAAACAACTAATATTTCACAAACAATCCTATTAGTGGAGGGGGCTCCCCCACATCTGCTTAGGAACAATTACTTAAATCTGTCCCATTCCACTTAAATATAAGGAACAATTACTTCAATTTGTCTTATGTTGGTGAATATTGGGACTATTTTTATCCTTATTCTGACATAAGATTTGGTATTTGTGTTTGATATTAAGAAAATTGACACCAAAATCAGATTGGAAAATGAAGATAGGGATAGATAAATTTATGGCAGACACCTCTCCCTATTACATGTAAGAGAATTACAGTAATATATCAGGAATATACTTATTTATTATACTTCTATTTGTAAAATGCAATGTTGATCATCATAATTGTTTTACACAATTAGGTTTTTGTAAAATTCTTTTCACCTTCCCTTCATTACCTAAATGGGTGTCAATAATCCCATTTATTCACACACACACACATTTATATCTACACACTATATGGAAAACAGTATTATATATCTATCTCTACACACTATATGGAGAAAAGTATTATATTTCTACTTCAGGGTCCATAGGGTATCCACAGGATACCTTGGGGTATAGGTGTGACGTCAGTCGCAGGGCACCAAAGAGTTAAGCTTTCAGCCTCCCAGGATGCACTAGGTCCCCCTCCTATACCCCGCCCCCGGGCCAAGGCACCTCAGTTTAGTTTGGTGCGCGGCCGGAGTCGGGTGCACCTGTTGGAGTGGGGGCTAGAAGAGCCCCTGAAGCTTATTCTTCATGCAGCTGTGGCTGCACATCTGGATGAACAGCATGGACAGTCAGTCCTGACGTCCATGCTGTCTTCCCTACACCCCGCCGGTACCAGAATGCCGGTACTGATCCGGGGATGCTGGTGGGCGTCTGGGGTCACAGCTAGCGGTGACCCCAGATGCTCCGGACCATGGCCGGATTCACATGGTCCTAAGTCCCCAGGCAGGGGGCTCCCTGGGGACTGGCTGCAGCGTGGAGCCAGGCGACCAACCTGCGCTTCCACTACCCCCTGGGACAGCGGACCGCAGCAGAGCGGTAGCGCTGCGGCGTCCCAGGGGTTAAATGCATGCCAGGGGAGCGCGCCTTCCCTGTCTCACAGCCGGCGCCTCCCCCGCTGCACACAGCCCTCTCTGCATGCTGCCGACTGGTCCTGTGGCAGCGCTCCTCCCCCAGGCCAGCCTCCTCTCTGCTCCTCGGCGGCCATCTTCTCCAGAACGCATGGTGAACGCTGCTGGAAGCGCTGGACGGAAGCATCGTGGTCTGGGTCCCCCCGCATACCTCTCCTCCGCTGTGGTCAGGTCTGTGTATGCAGCGCTGTGTCCTACCAGGCCCTGTGTCTGTGTAGTTGAGTGATCAGCGCTGTTAGTGCAGGAATTGTTATTTCTCTGCATTGTATGTGACTGTGCTAGCGCTGCTGCCTGTAACTTTTCTTCTCTAAACTGTCAGCTTTATTACTGTCCCTGTTCTTTCTGCTAAAGCCCTTGCGGTGCGGTGCTGCAGGGTGGTCTCTCGCCTATTTAATACTTAATTGGTGAGAGAGGTCACATACGTGGTGCCATCATGTCTGAAAGTGATTTTCCCCTCCGGCTACAGTGTACCACGTGCAAAGTACCGTTAGCGGAGGGGGAGGGTAGCGCGGAGGGCCTTTGCCGGCAGTGTTTGTCCATGGCGTGGCCTATTACGGTTACAGCACCGGTACAGGAGCCGCCCTGGGCTTGTTTCGCTCAGGCGTTAACAGCTTTAGTGGGCCAGTTAGCTCCGCAGCCCGCGTTTACTCCGATGGGTTTGTCCCAGCAGTCTGTGGTGTCGTCACCCATGCAGGGGTTCCCACGACAATTGGTGGTACCCCATAGTCTCCCTATTTCCCCGCTCCCGGGTTCTCAGGAGCCAGCGTGGGTTAACTCCCTGACGAGTTCTGTACAGCACTTGTCGGATGTGTTGCAAGGGGAGTCTGTGATGCGGTCTCATAAAAGGCCGGTGGCGTCTCTGTCCGCTCCTTATGAGGATGACGAAGGGACGTCTGATGATGGGGAGATTCTAGATCCTTACGATCAGGAACCTCTCCATACTAAGGACGCTGATGCTAAGTCCAAAGTATATATTCCTGGACTTATTCGGGCGGTCCGCACAGCCTTGGTGATTGAGGCCGAAGTTCCCCCAGCGGCTAAATCTAAAATGCCTTTTTCAAAGATGTGAAGGGCGATGCCACAGTCTTTCCTCTTTCGGGTCAGTTGGTGGACCATTTAGAGGAGGCGTGGAAACAACCTGGCAAAAGATACCAGCCGCAGAGACGCCTGGCGGTGGCTTATCCGTTCGCGGATATTTTGCTAAGTGGGAATCCCCTCCACAGGTGGATTCTCACGTGACCCGTCTTGTTCGTAGTGCCACATTGCCGATGCCATCCATGTCCTCCCTTAAGGATGCTACGGACCGCAAGGTAGAAATCTGCCTGAAGTCCGCTTATTCCCTTGCAGGGGGGGCAGCACGGCCGGCTATGGCCATTTGCTGGGTTGCCAGAGCGATGGAGCGCTGGGCGGATTCATTAGAGGCTTCTTTTGAATCCAACTGTCCGGCCGATCAGGCGGAGTTGATTGGCAATCTCCGTGATTCGGCCACCTACATCAACGAGGCGGCTCTAGACATTAGTACTCTGGTGTCTAGAATTTCTTCAGCAGCGGTAGCTGCTCGTCGCACCTTGTGGCTGCGATCCTGGAAGGCGGACGCAGATTCCAAGAAAGGTCTGGAAGCGTTGCCGTTTACCGGAGAAGTTCTCTTCGGTCCGGATCTGGATAAGATTGTGGCCACGCTGGCGGCAGCCAAATCTGCCTGTCTCCCGTCGGCCGCTGCTCCTTCTGGTTCGGGACCATCGTCCTTTCGGTCATCTAGGGCCCAGGGCAGGCCCAAACCACAGTCGTTTCCTCGACAGGCTGGCCCTAAGAAATCGGTCAAGCCCCGGAAGCAGGCATGGAGTACCAGACGTCCGGCCCCCAAGCCAGATGACAAGCCTGCGGCCTGACGGTCCGGGCCTCCCTTTGGGGGATCCCAGGGTGGGAGGCCGCCTGCTACAGTTCGCCCAGTGTTGGTCGACCACTACGACAGACACTTGGGTTCTGGAGGTGGTTTCCCACGGATACGCCCTCTCCTTCCGGCACAGACCCCCGGCTCGCTTCTTCACCACGGGTCTCCCATCAGACCGGAACAAGGCTACGGAGCTGCGGAAGGTATTGCACACTATGCTCCAGGCTGGAGTTATAGTGGCGGTTCCATTCTCCCAGAGGGGCCAGGGTTTCTATTCAAATCTATTTTTGGTACAGAAACCCAATGGGTCATATCGTCCGATTCTCAACCTCAAAGCACTCAACAAGTCTTTGCGGGTCCCGAAGTTTCGGATGGAGACCCTACGGTCCATCATTCTGGCGCTGGAACCTGGGGACTACTTGGTGTCATTGGACATACAGGACGCTTACCTGCATGTCCCTATTCTTTGGCGCCATCAACAGTTCCTCAGGTTTGCAATCAGCAGCGACCACTTCCAGTTTCGGGCGTTACCTTTTGGCCTGGCAACAGCACCACGTGTTTTCACCAAGGTGATGGCGGTCATGGCGGCTTCTCTGCGGCTGCAGGGAGTCCGCATGTTGCCGTATTTGGACGACCTGTTATTGGTGGCAGGATCTCCAGAGCTCCTGTTACGCCACTTGGACCTGACCATTGCACTGCTGCAACGGCACGGCTGGCTAATCAACTGGCAGAAGTCCACTCTAATCCCGTCTCGGAGGATTCTGCATCTTGGAGCCTTATTGGACTCGGGACAGCAAAGGATCTTCGTGACGGAGGACAAGATCTCTGCTTTACAGTCAAGGGTGCGCAGTTGTCTGCACAGCCGCCGGGTGTCCTTACACTCGGCGATGAGGTTACTGGGCTCCATGGTGTCGGTGTTCGACATGGTGGAATACGCCCAGTTTCACTCCAGACCTCTGCAGCACCTGATCCTGTCCAAGTGGAACGGGCTGACTCAGTCTCTGAAGTCCCAGACGATTGTGCTCACCCAGGAGGTTCGCCTGTCCCTTACGTGGTGGTTACAGACGACCCACCTCAACAAGGGACGTCCGTTCTGGGTTCCAAATTGGGTCCTGTTGACAACGGACGCCAGTCTTCGGGGCTGGGGAGCAGTTTCGGGTCCACACTTGTTCCAGGGCAGGTGGACGCCGACAGAAGCGGAGCTTCCAATAAATATCTTGGAACTCCGTGCGGTCTTCAATGCTCTCCAGCAGGCACAGCGGTTTCTCCAGGGTCGCCCGGTGCAGGTCCAGTCGGACAACGCTACCACCGTGGCCTACATAAACAGGCAAGGAGGAACTCGCAGTCGGGCGGCTCTCGTAGAGGTCTCTCGGATCCTGGTTTGGGTGGAGCGCAATCTTCCGGCCATATCAGCGGTCTTCATCCCGGGAGTGCTCAATTGGGAGGCGGACTTTCTAAGTCGCCAGGACGTTCATCCGGGGGAATGGTCCCTGCACCCGGACGTTTTTCAACTACTGGTGGACAGGTGGGGTCTTCCAGAAATCGACCTCATGGCGTCCCGGCACAACAACAAGTTGCCGGTGTACGGGTCTCGCACAAGAGACGAAGGGGCGTCTCTGGTGGATGCTCTGTCCGTCCGGTGGACGTTCCGGTTCGCATACCTGTTCCCTCCGGTCTCCCTTCTTCCACGGGTAATCCGGAAATTCAAACAGGAAGGAGGGACGCTCCTGTTGATAGCTCCCGCGTGGCCCAGACGGCACTGGTTCTCAGACCTTCAGGATCTGTCCGTGGACATTCCTCTGCGGTTGCCGCTACGACCGGACCTTCTGTCTCAGGGTCCTTGCCTTCACCCGGACCTGACTCGGCTGTCTTTGACGGCGTGGCTGTTGAGACGGCCATGCTGAGGTCCCGGGGGTTTTCCAGCTCTGTGGTGCGTACCATGTTACGAGCTCGGAAACCGTCTTCCGCGAGGATATACCATCGCGTGTGGCATACGTTCTTCCAGTGGTGTCGACCGAGAGGTTATGCACCGCGGGAGTTTCGTCTGTCTCGGATTCTCGCCTTCCTGCAAGCGGGACTAGATCATGGGCTTCGCCTTGCTTCTTTGAAGGTACAGGTTTCGGCCCTATCTGTCTGGTTTCACCGTAGGATTGCTACAATCCCGGATGTGCGCACCTTTATGCAGGGTGTTCTCCGCATTCAGCCGCCCTTTGTTCCACCTGTGGCGCCTTGGGATTTGGCTGTGGTCCTGAGGGCTCTCCAAGGACCGCCGTTTGAACCACTGGGCTCAGTGGATCTTAAATGGCTAACAGCTAAGACTGTTTTCCTTCTGGCCATTGCTTCGGCCAGACGTGTTTCTGAGTTAGGGGCTCTTTCTTGTAGACCCCCTTTCTTGGTTTTTTATGGGAACAGGGCAGTGCTCCGCACTCGGCCCGAGTTTCTTCCCAAAGTTGTTTCCCAGTTTCATATTAACGAGGAAATAGTTGTTCCGGCCTTTAACTCACCGGGTCTTTCCGTGGGTGAGGCCTCTTTGGATGTTGTGCGGGCCTTAAGGACTTATGTTGACCGCACTTCTTCGTTTAGGAAGTCGGACGCTTTGTTTGTCCTCTTTGGCTTCCGTAAAAAGGGTTGGCCTGCTTCAAAGCAAACTTTGGCAGCCTGGATCCGTATGGCTATTTCTGAAGCTTATCTTCATGAAGGCCTACCGGTCCCTCCTTCTCTGAAGGCTCATTCCACTAGGTCTGTGGGTCCTTCGTGGGCAGCTCGACGTGGTGCCTCGGCAGTTCAGATCTGCAAGGCTGCTACGTGGTCTTCTGTCCATACCTTCGTGAGGTATTACAGGTTTGACACCTTCGCCTCTCAGGATGCTTCCTTCGGGCGGCGGATTCTCCTTTCTGCACAGGAGCATCCCCACCCTTAAAGGATACTGCTTTGGGACATCCCCAAGGTATCCTGTGGATACCCTATGGACCCTGAAGTAGAAAATATGAGATATGGTAAGAACTTACCCTTGTTATCTCTATTTCTACGAAGTCCATAGGGTTCCACAGGACTCCCGCCCTGTCGCACCTGTGCTGCAGATGGGCTTTGCTCTGGTCACCGGTTTTCCGTCTCCCTCTGGTGAGAATGTGATTCTTGTATGTGTCCAGATCTTTGTTCTCTCTCTTCCTTCTCCTCCTCCGGCCTATGGCTTGGTAACTAACTGAGGTGCCTTGGCCCGGGGGCGGGGTATAGGAGGGGGACCTAGTGCATCCTGGGAGGCTGAAAGCTTAACTCTTTGGTGCCCTGCGACTGACGTCACACCTATACCCCAAGGTATCCTGTGGAACCCTATGGACTTCGTAGAAATAGAGATAACAAGGGTAAGTTCTTACCATATCTCATATTATCTATCTCTACACACTATATGGAGAAAAGTATTCAGATGCCTGATCATTATACCAACAGGGACTGTAATACATATACTGTAATATGGAGTTGGTCCCCCTTTTGCAGCTATAACAGCTTCAGCTCTTCTTAGAAGGCTTTCTGCAAGTGTTTGGGGGGTTTCTGTGGGAATTTGTACCCATTCATTCTGTAGAGCATTTGTGAGGTCAGGCACTGATGTTGGATGATAACTCCTCACAATCTCCATTCCAGTTCAACCCGAAGGTGCTCGATGGGGTTGATGTCAGGGCTCAGTGTGGGCCAGTCAAGTTCTTCCACCATATCAAACCATGTCTTTATAATCCTTGCTTTTTTGCACTTGGGCAGTCATGTTGGAATAGAAACGGCCTTCCCCAAACTTCTCCTTCCCTCTAGCATTAAAAATGTTCACAAGGTTTATTACATCCCCTTATTGACCCAGTTGACGTCCTTAGCCACAGCTTGGATGTGTCACGATGTCTCCTGGTTAGGCCGTCTGGCGGCGTTTAAAATTATGTTGTTACCAAAACTGATGTACATATTTTGTGCCATTCCCTATGCAATCCCCCGTACATTACTACAACAGATGAGATGATTGATGTTTTCTTATGTGTGGAAACGTAAGCCCCCCAGAATGGCTTATAATGTTACGATTCACTCAGAACCGCAGGGTGTCTTACCCTTCCTGATCTTATTAGATATCATGAGACTGTCCTACTCTCCCAATTATGTGACTGGTTTCTGCCCCCTCATTTTAAGTCCTGGGTGGATTTGGAACATGCTCTCGTTAAAGGTTTCCCTCTCCCTGACCTTCCTTGGCTACCCAGTCAGCTCCGTCCACACCCTCCACTGTTCCCCGCAGCTGTCCTCGATTACCTAGTTTGGGATCTTAAGCACAAGACCCATTTTGAGTTTACCAATCTCAAAAGGAATGTTTCCCTCCAGGCGTTAGATAGAACTCTGCCCCATCTGCATATCTCTTATTGGATGCGCCTAGGTATCAGGTCTCTGACAGATTTCCTTTTCCCATCTTCCATCTTACCATTGTCTGACCTTTGTGTTAAATTGAATTTAAGTCCCTCGTCCTGGTTCTATCACCTTCAACTTAAACACTGGGTTTATAGTATGTATACAGATCCCAATGTGTTTCAATCACCCACGGATCGAGTTCTAGGCAGGTTGACTAGACCTTCCCGTGATGCCATCGTACTGGTATTGACGGATAAGTCCCTAGTTCAACTTAAGTGGGAGACTGATCTCCAATGTACTTTCACCATTAAACAGTGGGAATCTATTCACCTTTCTTCCTTCTCCCTCTCTAAATGCACCAATCATACTGAAATGCTGTCAAGCTCTTAAATAGATTGTACTTCACTCCCTCTAAACTCCATAAGATATGGCCTGCGACGTCAACATTTTGCTGGCGTCTCTGCCGCTAAGACGGCTCTATTTTCCATGTTTTTGGGAATGTCCTGTTCTACACTCTTTTTGGTTGTAAGTGTTTACCCTTATATATGATGTATTAGGCCTCACCTTAACCCCAGACCCCCCCCCATAGCCCTCCTACATTGGTATCCTTCCACTGTTCCTAAATCTGCCTGCTATGTCCTTGGTCACATTATAGTATCTGCCAGGGCCACCATAGCCCAGCATTGGTAATCCCCTTATCTTCCTCTATTTGCAAAAGTTATTTCTAATGGTGCGTACACACGGGTCGATTTTTTGGACAACTGAACGTCCATAGGTATCCACAGGAGACCTTGGGCTATAGGTTGATGATGTCAGTCATCGGGCACCTCATAGTTAAACTTGTGCTCCCAGGATGCACCGGGCCCCTCTCCTATACCCCGCCCCCAAGCCAAGGCACCTCAGTTTCGTAACAAGACAATGGCCGGAGGAGGAGAAGAGAGAAGGAAGAATTTCTGGAACACATAAAGTATCACACTCTCACAAAATCCTGGATAATCCAAATGTCCAAGGATTATAACCTCTGGGACGACACCATTCAAAGAAGGTGTGCCACACTCTATAATCCTCGCAGAAGCAGGCTTGCGAGCTCTAAGCATGATGTTTACCACCGAGCTGGAAAAACCCCTGGAACTCAAGAAGGTAGTCTCAAGAGCCAAGCCGTCAAAGACAGATGACTCAGGTCTGGGTAGAGACAAGGACCTTGAGACAACAAGTCCAGATGTTGTGGCAACAGCATCGGAGTGTCTATTGATAGACTCTGAAGATCTGCGTATCAGTGACGTCTGGGCCATGCTGGTGCCACCAGCATCAGCATACCTTCTTGCTTGAACTTCCGGATCACCAGAGGCAGACGGGAGAATGGAGGGAACAAATACGTGAACTGGAAGGTCCATTTGACCGACAGAGTGTCTACCAGCAGAGCCTCCACGTCTCTTGTCCTGGAGCCGTACCATGGCAGCATGTGGTTGAGCCGAGATGCCATTAGATCTACTTCGGGAAGACCCCACTTGTTCACCAGAAGCTGAAATACTTCCTGGTGAAGTGACCACTCCCCTGGGTGTACGTCGTGATGGCTTAGGAAGTCCGCTTCCCAGTTTAGTACTCCCGGGATAAACACCGCCGATATGGCTGGTATATTACCTCCGCCCAAGTCAGGATGCGGGACACCTCTATCAGTGCCGCCCGGCTTTGAGTGCCTCCTTGGCAGTTTATATAGGCCACTGTGGTGGCCTTGTCTGACTGGACTTGCACAGGATTTCCATGAAGTATGAGCCTTGCTTGTTGAAGAGCCCTTAGAACCACCCTGAGTTCCAATATGATTATTGGAAGTACTGACTCCTCTATTGACCACCTTCCCTGGAAGAGGTGTGAACCTGTCACTGCACCCCAACCCCGGGGACAGGCGTCCGTTGTAAGAAGGATCCATTCCAGAATCCAAAAGGGATGGCCCTTGGTAAGGTGACTTGTGAGCAGCCTCCAAGTTAGAGACAGACATACCTCCAGAGACGGTACCAATGTCTGTGTTCTTATCTGGCATGGAGATCCATCCCATCTGGAAAGGATCAGAGTCTGTAGAGGCCGGGAATGAAACCATCATGTTGAAGGTCGACACCATGGAGCCCAGTAACTGCATTGCAGAGTGCATCGACACCCGGTGACTGTTCAGGCAGCTGCGAAACCGCTGCTGCAATGTGGTTATCTTGTCCCTAGTTAAGAAAATCCACTGTTGTTGAGAATCCAACAATGTCCCCAGATGTAACATCCTCTGTGAGGGCGTCAGTGAAGACATCTTCCAGTTGATCAACCAACCGTGGCTCTGTAACTCTGTTATTGTCAGCTGTAGATGCTGAAGAAGCAATTCCGAGACCTGGCTAGCAATAACAGGTTGTCCAGGCAGGGTAAAAGATGGACCCCCTGCAGCCACAGTCAGGCCGCCATTACCGCCATAAGTTTGGTGAACACTCTGGGTGCCGTGGACAGTCCAAACGGCAGGGCCTGAAACGAAGTGTTGATGTAACACTGCGAACCTGAGGTACTTCTGGTCAGCCGCAGCTATCAGGACGTGCATGTAGGCATCCTGTATGTCCAGAGACACCATAACATCCCCAGGTACCATAGCCAGTATAATTGACCGCAGGGATTCCATTTTGAACCGAGGCACTCAGAGAAATTTGTTTAGGGACTTGAAATTTAGGATAGGCCTGTATGTACCATTCAGTTTTGGAAACAAAAATAGAGTGGGATAATACCCCATTCCCCTCTGGGGAGTAGGTACCGTAACTATAACTCCCTGTAGAAGCATAGATTGAATAACGTTCTTCAGTTCCAATGCCTATTCCTGATCCATCTGATGTCCCATAAGGCAGAATTGATGAGGAGGCCTGTATTGAAAGGAAAGGGCGTACCCATAGCGACGTCGCTTTTTGATCCTTCGCTGTCGGCTCTTCCTATCATTGTGAAGCAGAATTCACCAAGCGTTGGATGGTTCACCCACTAATAGGGAACGTGAGCTGGGTTTAGACCGTCGTGAGACAGGTTAGTTTTACCCTACTGATGAGGTGTTGTCGCCATAGTAATCCTGCTACTTCCCTTACCCATGTGCCTGTCGTTGTATGACACCAACACTGGGTGAACTGAAGTCGGCCTCCCATCTTCGGGTCCCCCAAGGAGAGGCCCGTCCTGTCAGGCTGAGGGTTTGGCATCGGGCTTGGCAGCTGGACGTCTAGCACTCCAAGCCTCTTCTTGGGCTTTGTGACTTTCTTAGTTCCAGACGGTCTGGGAAAGGACTGACCCTTGGCCTTACTCTGAGGATGGAAGGTCCGAAAGGACTGAGGGCCTGATTCAGAGCCGGACGCTCTGAAAGAGCGCTCGCTCTGAATCAGGGCCGTCCTTCTTGTTTTTCAGAGCGGCCTCCTGGCCGCTCGCATAGCCGTCCGGTCAGCGCTACAAACGCGGTGCAGTCTGTGTCACAGTGACACAGACTGCACCGGCCCGCGGCCCGGGGGCACATGGCACCCTGCCCCCCGGCCCAGCCCGCCACTGCACTACCACATGTATCTTCTTTACCTATTACAGGAAATATACCACTAGTTACACCACTCTAACCGCAATGTGTTTTAGTGGTACATCTATTACTGCTGAACAGACCTAAATACAGAGAATTACATGTCTTATCCTGCACATCCCATCATTATAGGCTGGTCTCCTATCAGTTATTCATGTCATCCTGGTATTGTGTTACCTACACATGTGGGGAATATGGGTAACAGACCTAAATACAGAGAGAATTACATGTCTTATCCTGCACATTCTAGCATTGTAGGCTGGTCTCCTCTATCAGTTATTCATGTCATCCTGGTATTGTGTTACCTACACATGTGGGGAATACGGGTAACAGACCTAAATACAGAGAGAATTACATGTCTTATCCTGCACATTCCATCATTGTAGGCTGGTCTCCTCCATCAGTTATTCATGTCATCCTGGTATTGTGTTACCTACACATGTGGGGAATACGGGTAACAGACATAAATACAGAGAGAATTACATGTCTTATCCTGCACATTCCATCATTGTAGGCTGGTCTCCTCCATCAGTTATTCATGTCATCCTGGTATTGTGTTACCTACACATCAGGGGAATACAGGTAACAGACCTAAATACAGAGAATTACATGTCTTATCCTGCACATTCCAGCACTGTAGGCTGGTCTCCTCTATCAGTTATTCATGTCATCCTAGTATTGTGTTACCTACACATATGGGGAATACGGGTAACAGACCTAAATACAGAGAGAATTACATGTCCTATCCTGTACATCCCATCATTGTAGGCTGGTCTCCTCCATCAGTTATTCATGTCATCCTGGTATTGTGTTACCTACACATTTGGGAATACGGGTAACAGACTCCGCACACAAGTCATGTAACCCCTATTTGTACAGAAAGAGTTGCAGTTATGGCCCCATATACAGGTCCAGCTGACCAGGCTGACTACACCAACATCTAAGCACAGGACTCAATCTTTATCATGGGTGGCCAACCAGTCGGAGGCAAAGAGCCAAAAAATATATGTAGTCAACCGAAAGAGCTGATAGCATACGCGCGTGTCCTAGCTGACACAAGGCCACGACCCACTTTTGTGCACACGCCTTTGGTATGACATTGCAGGAGCATGACCTTGTGTCACACCACCCTTTTTAGTCACGCTGGGGGCAAGCCCAGGACATTGAATATACACATTTTACATAATCTTCCCAATATACATTTTCACTGCTAGAGTGAAAGAAAAAGCCAGAGCAATATAGAAAACATTGAAATAGACACATTCACATAAACAAGGCAGATCCACATAAATCACACATCCACACAAAATACACAGAAACAAGCCAGATCCACATAAACATATTGAAATCCAGAACCACATAAAATACTTTGAGAATGCCAGTGCCCATTATGCTGTGCCCCCCTGTAGCTCTGCACATTATGCAATGCCCCCAGTAGTTGTGGTCATTAAGCAATGCCCCCATTATGCAATGTCCCCTGTAGCTGTGTCCATTCTGCAATGCCGCTTGTAGCTGTGCCCCTTCTGCAATGCCCCTGTAGCTGTGCCCATTCTGCAATGCCGCTTGTAGCTGTGCCCCTTCTGCAATGCCCCTGTAGCTGTGCCCATTATGCAATGCCCTCTGTAGTTGTGCCCCTTCTGCAATGCCCCCTGTAGCTGTGCCCATTAAGCAATGCCCCCATTAGTTGTGGCCCTTATGCAATGCACCATTTGGAGCTGGCCCATTAAGCAATGCCTGCAGCTATTGTGCCCCTTCTGCATTGACCCTTGTAGCAGTGCCCATTAAGCAATGCCGCCTCTAGCTGTGCCCCTCCTGCAATATCCCTGTAGTCGTGCCCCTAAGGAAGTTCCCCCAGCACTAGCTACCCCTCCCAGCACACACCCCTATGAAGAAACTTCCTTTCATGCTGGCACCGCTCCAAGCCATCAGGGCTCCCGACTCCCGCCGTCACTGCTGCTTCCGCCGCCTGCTGGATCTAACTGGATCCAGCAGACGCGTGGGCTCCTCACATCGCGGGTGACATCATGACGCCACCTGTGCATTGCATTACTGGTAACGCTGGCCTCTGAAGCGATCAGAGGCTTCTTCAGTCTCCGATGGCTTCAGAGACCAGTATTCTCAGTAATAATGGGGGTCTGCCCAGCTGCATTAGAAGCTCAAAATAGCCTCATGCGGCTCGAGAGCCGCAGGTTGGCCACCCCTGATCCATAGTATCACTGAGCCCTTGTGGGAACAAGGTATGTAATGTAAACACCCATAATGCCTCTTTAGCACATAAGTACCTGAGCCTGTCTGCGCCCCTGCTTGTCCTCCTCACATGCTGCACCCCTACATGTGACAGGTCTTCAGGACCACAGCTGTGATTGGTAGCAAAGTGCTGCGACACACTGTGCGGCTGGTGACCCTTTACCATGTTCATCTGTGTTCCCTGAATCGAGCTTTCAGGGAGTGAATGGTACATCCAGCATATTGTATGACACAGAGGCTTTTATTATATACATTAATATACACAGCTATTACAGTATATAGTATCGATGCAGTACCTAATATACATTAGTTGCATCAATCGGCCATAGTGTAAATATTCAGCAGCTATTCAATATCCAAAGCATATAAATGTGATATAGGTGAATAAAATGAGAGCATAGACCACACTGCGATCAGTCACCAGGAGCGTCTGCAGGTCACATATACAGAGCTGATAACACTGTAACTGTATATGATGGTAGCGCAATAAATGCCAATTGGTAGGAACTATTGGGGTCCCATGAGGCTGTAGAAACTCCAACTAGGATGAGTCTCCCCAGATTAGTATTTATTGTGCTCATTATTCAGATGCTATTCATTGTGTTTTCCCTCTACACACCTGGATTGTGCTCTGTGCAGCACTTTGGGTCCATGAATATCAGCTCATTGAAATTGTATTTCTCCTGTGTCTAGTTCTATGATGTCTATGAAGGGCTGATTTCTGATTAAAACATTTCCCACACTCAGAGCATGGAAATGGTTTCTCCCCTGTGTGACATCTCTGATGACTATCAAGATCTGATTTCTGTGCAAAACATTTCCCACACTCAGAACATGGAAATGGTATCTCCCCTGTGTGACTTCTCTGATGACTATCAAGACCTGATTTATATGAAAAACATTTCCCACACTCAGAACATGAAAATGGTTTCTCCCCTGTGTGACTTCTCTGATGACTATCAAGACCTGATTTATATGAAAAACATTTCCCACACTCAGAACATGGAAATGGTTTCTCACCTGTGTGAGTTCTCAGATGTCTAACAAGATCAGATTTTACTGTAAAACCTTTTCCACACTCAGAGCATGGAAATTGCTTCACACTTGTGTGATGTCTCTGATGACTATCAAGACCTGATTTATATGAAAAACATTTCCCACACTCAGAACATGGAAATGGTTTCTCACCTGTGTGACTTCTCTGATGTATAACAAGAGCTGCTTTATATGAAAAACATTTCCCACACTCAGAGCAAGTAAACGGCTTCTCACCAGTGTGTGTAATCTGATGTCTAACACAAAGAGATTTCTGGGTAAAGCATTTCCCACACACAGAGCATTGAAATGGCTTCTCTCCTGTATGAGTTCTCTTATGTGTAACAAGAACAAATTTACGTGTAAAACATTTCCGACACTCAGAACATGAAAATGACTTCACACCTGTGTGAGTTCTCTGATGTGTAACAAGATCAGATTTTACTGTAAAACATTTTCCACACTCAGAACATAGAAATGGCTTCTCACCTGTGTGACATCTTTGATGTGCAACAAGATCAGATTTCTGTGTAAAGCATTTTCCACACTCAGAGCATGGAAATGGTTTCTTACCTGTGTGACTTTTCTGATGTCTAACAGAAACTGACCGACATATAGAACTTTTACCAGATTTAGAACAAGATAATATTCTATTACCTATATGAGCTGTACTGTGTGTAGCAAGTTCTGAAATATCAGGAGAAAGTTCCTCATGATTAGAGGGACAAGATGACATATCCGCACTGTGAAGTGCTGGATGTATATTTAGGGTAATTGGAGTCTCTCCTGGACAATCTTGTCTTATGTTCTTATCTTCTATTATAAAATCTGGTGACACGATGAGATCTCCCTGCGAGGTATTCCTGCTTGTGTGTCCATCTACTGGAAACAAATGTATAAGAATAAACAATTTACAATGAGAGCAAATGTTCTTGGATATCACAGTGCTTTCTTAAGCTTAACATGTCTAAGACTGAGCCGATTGTTTTCCCACCATCTGGAGTCCCCTCACCTCCATCGACAACCTCACCACATCCCACAAGTCTGCTGTCTTGGAGATATCCTTAACTCTGCCCTCTGCTTCAATATCCAAATTCAGTCCCAGTCTTGCCACTTCCACCTTCAAAATATCTCCAGGATCAGAGCCCCTCTCACCCTAGAGGTAACGAAGACCCTCATCAACTCACTGTTCATCTCTAAACAGGACTACTGTAACCTCCTCCTATGTGGCCTCCCCAACACCCATCTCTCTCCAATGTAATCTGTCCTCAATGCTGCGGTCCAGCTCATCTTCTCCATACTACTGCTTCTACCTCCCCATCAATACATTCAAGCTCCTTACAATCACCTATAAAGCCACCTTATGTCTCCCCCCTTCATCTCTTTCTACATCTCCCTCCACTCTCTCATCACCTACTTTGCTCTGCCAATGCCTGGCGCCTCTCCGCCCAACTCATTATATCCTCCCACTCCTGCCTCCAAGACTTTGCCTGTGCTGCTCCCCACCACTGGAACTCTCACTCTCTCAGACTCACCACCTCTCTCCAAAGCGTCACATAGACAGTACTATTATAGGTTGAATTATTCATTGTAGACAAGCATTGGTGGAAGGACTGTGCAATAATAAGTGTGTGCTTATAGCTGGTGTGTGTGTATACATGGAGTTTGTTGTGATGTGGGAGTATATGGTTTTATAGTGCAGGGAGGAGACACTGGTCAGATCTCTGGGCTGGTAACACACAGTGACATGATGTGAGGGAGAGAGCAGGAGTATAATAGAGGCTGATGGCTCCTGATGTATGAGATACACCAGAGAGTGTGGGGAGGAGACTGGTCAGTTCTCTGGGCTGGTAACACACAGTGACATGATGTGAGGGAGAGAGCAGGAGTATAATAGAGGCTGATGGCTCCTGATGTATGAGATACACCAGAGAGTGTGGGGAGGAGACTGGTCAGTTCTCTGGGCTGGTAACACACAGTGACATGATGTGAGGGAGAGAGCAGGAGTATAATAGAGGCTGATGGCTCCTGATGTATGAGATACACCAGAGAGTGTGGGGAGGAGACTGGTCAGTTCTCTGGGCTGGTAACACACAGTGACATGATGTGAGGGAGAGAGCAGGAGTATAATAGAGGCTGATGGCTCCTGATGTATGAGATACACCAGAGAGTGTGGGGAGGAGACTGGTCAGTTCTCTGGGCTGGTAACACACAGTGACATGATGTGAGGGAGAGAGCATGAGTATAATAGGGGCTGATGGCTCCTGATGTATGAGATACACCATAGAGTGTGGGGAGGAGACTGGTCAGATCTCTGGGCTGGTAACACACAGTGACATGATGTGAGGGAGAGAGCATGAGTATAATAGGGGCTGATGGCTCCTGATGTATGAGATACACCATAGAGTGTGGGGAGGAGACTGGTCAGATCTCTGGGCTGGTAAAACACAGTGACATGATGTAAGGGGGAGAGCAGGAGTATAATAGGGGCTGATGGCACCTGACTCCCCCACTGTGCAGATACAATTCCCTCATAAGCTTGTACATTGATGTAGTGACTTAGCAAGGAGAATATGTAATGTGTTTATAACTCACCTGTGCTGATATCTGTATGGATTTGTTCCTCCTTACACTGCTGATCACCCCTCACATACGTCTCTTCTTCTCCATCTATATCTTCTGCCTTCATATCAGTCACATACGTCTCTTCTTCTCCCTCTATATCTTCTGCCTTCATATCAGTCACATACGTCCCTTCTTCTCCCTCTATATCTTCTGCCTTCATATCAGTCACATACGTCTCTTCTTCTCCCTCTATATCTTCTGCCTTCATATCAGTCACATACGTCTCTTCTTCTCCCTCTATATCTTCTGCCTTCATATAAGTCACATACATCTCTTCTTCTCCCTCTATATCTTCTGCCTTCATATCAGTCACATACGTCTCTTCTTCTCCCTCTATATCTTCTGCCTTCATATCAGTCACATACGTCTCTTCTTCTCCCTCTATATCTTCTGCCATATTATCAGTCACATACGTCTCTTCTTCTCCCTCTATATCTTCTGCCTTCATATCAGTCACATATGTCTCTTCTTCTCCCTCTGTATCACTCACATACGTCTCTTCTTCTCCCTCTATATCTTCTGCCATATTATCAGTCACATGCGTCTCTTCTCCTCCATCTGTCTCTTCTGCCTTAATATCAAGATCTTCACTCTAAATGATCCATATAACAATAATGTCTGATTTAATTGAGACTAAACAGTATAATATCAGTGTATAAGACACACACAGCTTATCTATGCATCATGTAGTGACAGTCACTGTGGTATACTGGTGAGACCCTAAATCCCACCTACCTGATGCTCCTGTGGGGTCCTGTGATTCTTCTCTGTACAATCCTGTGAATAATGAGGACAGGGACATCTCTCTGGGGTATTTCTGTTACTGGGTCCATCTGTAGGAGACACACAGTGACTGAGTACATTGTATATATAGATGTGCCCTTACACATCTTTGCTGCAGTCGAGACAAAAAGCCCCTTACGGAGCGCCAAGTCCCATTAGACACAAAGCGCCAGGTGACTTTTTTGCAACTATTTTTGCTGAAAATGCGTCTAAGTCACAATGCGATGTGATCAGCAGATTAATTGACATGCAACATATGTATATCTGTGTGTGACTGAGTCTCTGAATCTCTATACGAAGTGCTACAACCTGGCGAAAGCAGCTTTTTTCATTCCAAGTTCAGCTGTGCATCATATACAGACATAGGTGCAAACAGATATACAAGTGTCACATATCACATTAATCAGCACAGTCTGCTGGTGTATACTAGTAGCACAGGACCTGTTGGTTCATGCATGCCAGGCAAGTCGCACTGCGTGCTGTTATTTAGGTTAGATTTGAGGACACATCTCTATGAAAGACGCCCAACGTTAGCAGAGTAGCACGGGATCTAAGTGAGCTGCCAGGCAAATCACAATGTGTGGCATATTGAGGACAGATGTATGAGAACACATCTATAAGCGATTATCAGGTGATGTGTCTGTGTATATAGGGGGCCTCCATACCAGCTCTCCCCTGTACAATGAATGACAGTATCGTCTTACCCAGTGATGTGAGGGGCCAGTGATTCTCCATCATCACGTCCTTGTACAGACCCCTGTGTTCCTCTATATACTCCCCCTCCTGCATGGAGACACAGATAAGTGACAACCTGACACCTTATAGGAACCTGACACACACAATGATACAGTCATCACCCAGACACATCCCCTGGTGTTGCTGTATAATGTCCCATTCCCAGCAGTCACCACCTAGACACATCCCCTGGTGTTACTGTATAATGTCCCATTCCCAGCAGTCACCTCTCCAGTCATCACCCAGACACATCCCCTGGTGTCACTGTATAATGTCCCATTCCCAGCAGTCACCCCTCCAGTCATTACCCAGACACATCCCCTGGTGTTACTGTATAATGTCCCATTCCCAGCAGTCACCTCTCCAGTCATCACCCAGACACATCCCCTGGTGTTACTGTATAATGTCCCATTCCCAGCAGTCACCTCTCCAGTCAGCACCCAGACACATCCCCCGGTGTTACTGTATACTGTCCCATTGCCAGCAGTCATCACCCAGACACATCCCCTGGTGTTACTGTATAATGTCCCATTCCCAGCAGTCCCCTCTCCAGTCATCACCCAGACACATCCCCTGGTGTTACTGTATAATGTCCCATTCCCAGCAGTCACCTCTCCAGTCATCACCCAGACACATCCCCTGATGTTACTGTATAATGTTCCA
Source organism: Taudactylus pleione (assembly GCA_031769625.1). Classification (NCBI taxonomy): domain Eukaryota; kingdom Metazoa; phylum Chordata; class Amphibia; order Anura; family Myobatrachidae; genus Taudactylus; species Taudactylus pleione. Next base: position 6,516 of record JAUIMM010001309.1, on the reverse strand, counting down.
TTCCCAGCAGTCACCTCTCCTGTCAGCAGATGAATGATCTTGTTGGTGAGTTCCAGGATCTTCTGGTCATTGTGTCTCTCATGTATCAGTGAGTGAGGTGGAGGCACCATGATGGGGCTCTGGGTCCGGCTCAGTCCTACTGACACACGGGGACGGCTGCTGGGTGTCTCACACTCACCGAATGTCTTCTTCACTACTGTGTAATCCTGTATATTGGGAACATATCAATGAGAAGGTCAATTAAACTCCACCGAAATGAGGCTGTTTATTCAGGTTATCAAATTGCATAATATACAAAAAAAAAAAATCTTATAACAATCTCCCATATGTATGAAAATGTGGAGTATATAGTATCTCTTGCACCCCAAAAACTTTTTTGTAAGTGACAGAAAAAGAACAATATACTGATAGCAATGTAATACCAACTCCAGTGAGAACTGTGGGATTAATACTATATCTGAGACCGACTCCCTGCTGCTCGGATATTACTATAGATATAAGTGATGTCACTGTGACACTCCCAGATCCTCTCACCTCCCCAGTCATGTCCCTGTATTATTACTATAGATATAAGTGATGTCATTGTGACACTCCCAGATCCCCTCACCTCCCCAGTCATGTCCCTGTATTATTACTGTAGATAGAAGTGATGTCACACTGTGACACTCCCAGATTCCCTTACCTCCCTAGTGATGTCCCTGTATTATTATTATAGATATGTTATGTCACTGTGACACTCCCAGATCCCCACACCTCCCCAGTCATGTCCCTGTATTATTACTATAGATATAAGTGATGTCACTGTGACACTCCCAGACCCTCTCACCTCCCCAGTCATGTCCCTGTATTATTACTATAGATATGTGATGTCACTGTGACACTCTCAGACCCTCTCACCTCTCCAGTCATGTCCCTGTATTATTACTATAGATATAAGTGATGTCACTGTGACACTCCCAGATCCCCACCTCCCCTGTCATGTCCCTGTATTATTACTATAGATATAAGTGATGTCACTGTGACACTCCCAGACCCTCTCACCTCCCCAGTCAGCAGGTAGATGATCTCCAGGGTGAGATTTAGTATCCTCTCAGTCATGTGACTCCTGTCCTTGTCCATCTTCATTGATCAAGATCTGACTCCTCACTGCACAGAAATCTAGGAATAAATATAATTATTAGAAGCAATTTCTTACCAGTTATCTATGTAGTGCGCACATATTACACAGTGCTTTACAGGGAATATTTAGTCACATCTGTCCCTGCCCCAGGGGAGCTTACAATCTACATTTCCTACCACATGGACAGCCCATACACACACCAGGGGTATTTATGAAAGAAGCCAACTAACCTACCAGAGCACCTGGAAGAAACCAATGCAAACACAGAAAAACATACAGAATCCACACATACAGGACCTTGGTTGGGAATTGAATTCACAACCCCAGAGCAGAGTAGAAATGCTGTCCACTACACTATCGTGTTGCCTATATAAATGTAATACACTGAGTGACCACTAAGTCCCCTCATTCCCAGAGCCATAATGTCTAGGTCAGTGTTTCTTAGACGTTCCTCTGACCCAGCTTCATAGGGCTGCTCAGTGACCACCACACGTCATTGCTGGAGGTTACACCAATGGTCCTCTTGTGGCCAATAGTCCTGGACCTCCACAACACATACTTGATGCAATTTGCCCGAGGAAGCGGAACTGATCCATGTATTGGGGGTTACACTGACACTCCTGGGTGCCCCCCTCTATTAGTGACTTGGTAACCATGGTTGGTCTGAGCTTTCCTTGGTGAGAGGTTAATAGCTCCCTCCCTAGATATGATGATGTTGCCCCCCAGTGTTCCAGTATTGGGGGCAGAGTAATGGATGACTAGTTATTGTGGACATCTTGTATGTAGATGCCCTCCCCCTCTGGGTGAGTGTTTTGTAGGGACCCGTCAAAAAGGTTACTGTGGGGCCACAAAGCTCTAGTTACACCCATGGTACTGAGAAACCTATTCCGAGAGCTGGCGGAGATGGAATTAGTAACCCAACACCTGTTCTCAAACAGATAGAACTACTGCTCCAATACCTATTCCAGCAGCTGGAATGAACGGCTCGGCAACTTAGAGCCCTATTCCGGCACCCAGAATGGATGGCTGAGGCACTGGGAGACCTAATTGGGGCAGCTTGAAGGGATGGACAAGGTTCTTGTAGCCCTATTCTGGCATCTAGAATTGCTGGCTAACTACTCAGACCTCCAGTCTGGCAGCCCAAACACCTGGCTAACATACTCAGAGCTCCCTCCGCCATGGTTGGTTAAGGGTATCAGAGCTGTAATCCAGCACCGGGAACGGATTACTAATGCACGTAAAACTCCATTCTCCAGAATAGATGGCAAACATACTCTAGCTCTGTTTGAGCACCCAGAAAGGCAGGCTAACATACTGGAGCTCCATACTGGCACCTCTTCCTGTTTATCGATGTCAGCTGCATATCACTTAGTCCCACTTGCAGGCCACCAATACAAAGGGGTGCAAGTGGGTTCATAGGGATAAAAAGGGGGTGAGAACGCTCCGAGGTATATAAAGGCACGTGTGGCCTCTCGGCTGGCATATAGCGGCATAAGGGGGCTTTCAGGCATATGAAGGGGTGCGACTGTCCGCTGAGACTTATAAAAGGGCACAAGGGGGCTCTAAGTCATATAAAAGAGCACGAGGGGCCTTTATAGCATATAAAGTGCTGTTTTTGCCCATAAAATGAAAAGGTGGTAACCCAACCCACAGATCTGGTCACAATGTGCAGTGATAGAGAAGGCACGGTAGTGGTGAGGGTGCATGTATCCCCACCGTGTATGCAGATTGTGCCAAGGAGCAGAGCTGGCTCTGTGCAGGGCTCCCAGGCTCCACTCTGCCCTGAGCAGCTTCATACAAGGAGGCTGTAATTTCTGCCTGTCACACTAGGGATGGACACTGACATCTGATGTTTACTCACCATCAATGTTTGTTTTTATGGTAGTGGTTTTTACCATTCGATGGCGGCCTACGATTGTTTGTCACCATCGGGTGGTAATCATTCAATGGTGTTCCTATGGTGGCTTTTTTTAATTGCTAATAGCTATGACTCCCCTGGCTCCTTGTCTGCTGCCTGCATCAGGGAATCTTCATGGGTTTATCCTGGGTATGTAGTGTACCCTACAGTTCCCGCTGCATAACGCAGGGACAGCCATTAGTATGTAAGCTCTGACGAGCAGGGCCCTCATCCCTCTTGTGCTTCTCTTTACTTATACTTCTCACTCCCCACTAGAGCACCTAACATGCCTTGTTGTGTATCTGAGTACTCTGATCACTAATGCAGCAATGTGTATAACCCTTGTCCTGCATTGTATTGTACAGTAAGTCACTGGTTTCTTGTTCCCTTATTTATGTCCCTTCATTTATATACAAAGACTGAATCCGCACATTAGAGAGTACAGTATTATGATGTTACTCCAGACCCCAATCCCACCCCCTGCCTACGAAGCTGCAGTTATTATTGTGTATGTACATATCATATAAATAGTTTTACCATTGAATTCTTTTGATGCGATGGTTAGTTACCTTCACATCGAAAGTTTCAAACATTTGATGGTTGGCTTCCGATGTCCAGTCCCAAGTCCCCAAATGAGGATGTGCACTGAGAGTTATACAGAGGCAGGGGGCGCTGCAGTGAGCTGAGCCGTTCAGGAGAATTCCATATATTTACAAAATCCTGCTGACCCATTTTATAATCCCTATCCCTACGCATCAGAGCAACCAGTTACCAAGCAAGGTCTGCGTCACCTGTATTATAACAGCAACGGGGTCTGCGCCACCTGCATTATAGTAACAACGGGGTCTGTGCCACCTGTATTATAGTAACAACGGGGTCTGCACCACCTGTATTATAGTAACAACGGGGTCTGCGCCACCTGTATTATAGTAACTACGGGGTCTGTGCCATCTGTATTATAGTAACAACGGGGTCTGTGCCACCTGTATTATAGTAACAACGGGGTCTGCACCACCTGTATTATAGAAGCAATGGGGTCTGCGCCACCTGTATTATAACAACAACTGAGACTGCACCACCTGCATTATAGTAACAACGGGGTCTGCACCACCTGTATTATAGTAACAACTAAGTCTGTGTCACCTTTATTATAGTAACAACTGAGTCTGCGCCATCTGTATTATAGTAACAACGGAGTCTGCGCCACCTGTATTATAGTAACAACGGGGTCTGCCTCACCTGTATTATAGTAACAACAGAGTCTGCGCCACCTGTATTATAGTAACAACGGAGTCTGCGCCACCTGTATTATAGTAATAACGGAGTCTGCGCCACCTGTATTATAGTAATAACGGAGTCTGCGCCACCTTTATTATAGTAACAACTGAGTCTGCACCACCTGTATTATAGCAACATCGGGGTCTGTGCCACCTGTATTAGAGTAACAACGGGGTCTGCGCCACCTGTGATATGGCAACAACGGGGTCTGCGCCACCTGTATAATAGTAACAACGGAGTCTGCACCACCTGTATTATAGAAGCAATGGGGTCTGCGCCACCTGTATTATATCAACAACTGAGTCTGCACCACCTGTATTATAGTAACAACGGGGTCTGCACCACCTGTGATATGGCAACAACTGAGTCTGCGCCATCTGTATTATAGTAACAACGGGGTCTGCACCACCTGTGATATGGCAACAACTGAGTCTGCACCATCTGTATTATAGAAGCAATGGGGTCTGCACCACCTGTATTATAGTAACAACAGAGTCTGCACCACCTGTATTATAGTAACAACAGAGTCTGTGCCACCTGTATTAGAGTAACAATGGGGTCTGCGCCACCTGTGATATGGCAACAACGGGGTCTGCACCACCTGTATAATAGTAACAACGGAGTCTGCACCACCTGTATTATAGAAGCAATGGGGTCTGCGCCACCTGTATTATAACAACAACTGAGTCTGCGCCATCTGTATTATAGTAACAACGGGGTCTGCACCACCTGTATTATAGTAACAACAGAGTCTGCACCACCTGTATATTAGTAACAACAGAGTCTGCGCCACCTGTATTATAGTAACAACAGGGTCTGCGCCACCGTCTGCGCCACCTGTATTATAGTAACAACTGAGTCTGCGCCACCTGTATTATAGTAACAACTGAGTCTGCGCCACCGTCTGCGCCACCTGTATTATAGTAACAACGGGGTCTGCGCCACCTGTATTATAGTAACAACGGGGTCTGCGCCACCTTTAGTATAGTAACAACTGAGTCTGCACCACCTGTATTATAGTAACAACTGAGTCTGCGCCACCTGTATTATAGTAACAACAGAGTCTGCACCACCTGTATATTAGTAACAACAGAGTCTGCGCCACCTGTATTATAGTAACAACAGGGTCTGCGCCACCGTCTGCGCCACCTGTATTATAGTAACAACTGAGTCTGCGCCACCTGTATTATAGTAACAACTGAGTCTGCGCCACCGTCTGCGCCACCTGTATTATAGTAACAACGGGGTCTGCGCCACCTGTATTATAGTAACAACGGGGTCTGCGCCACCTTTAGTATAGTAACAACTGAGTCTGCACCACCTGTATTATAGTAACAACGGAGTCTGCACCACCTGTATTATAGTAACAACGGAGTCTGCACCACCTGCATTATAGTAACAACAGGGTCTGCGCCACCGTCTGCGCCACCTGTATTATAGTAACAACTGAGTCTGCGCCACCTGTATTATAGTAACAACTGAGTCTGCGCCACCTGTATTATAGTAACAACAGAGTCTGCGCCACCTGTATTATAGTAACAACGGGGTCTGCGCCACCTTTATTATAGTAACAACTGAGTCTGCACCACCTGTATTATAGTAACAACGGAGTCTGCACCACCTGTATTATAGTAACAACGGAGTCTGCACCACCTGTATTATAGTAACAACGGAGTCTGCACCACCTGCATTATAGTATCAACAGAGGCTGCGCCACCTGTATTATAGTAACAACAAAGTCTGCACCACCTGTATTATACAAATAGAAGACTTGAGTGCAACCCTCCTGCACAATGACAATGCAGCACCAGAGTCAGCTCCATCTGTACTACAGTAAAGTGACACAAGAGTCTGCTCAGCCTATAGAATAATAACATAATTACCTCCTGCCAAATACAACAATTGCTGCTTCCTGTATCTGCAGTTGTTGGGAATGATAGAGAGACTGTATGGGCGTGTAACGTCACTTCCGCCCTCACTACTACGTCACTTCCAGGGAACAAACACTGAAGGGGATCTATAGTCACCCGTTGTTCCTCATGAAGTGATTTGGGCCTCGGGAAAATGGCCGCCGCCTCCGTCTCTTTTGCACACTGGGGACACTTGCTGTAGCTGTACATAGAGTCCTGCTCTAGTGCCCGGAGCTCCTCCCCCTTACTCCAGCAGCAGCATCAGCGTCACATGACCGGCTGCCGTGTGATCCTGTTCTAGCGGCGGCTCC